>LR738715.1:177880097-177897301 GCA_902687465.1 Secale cereale | reverse complement strand
GGCGCCCGGGTGGCGCGCCCCCCTGGCCGCGCCGGGGGGGGGGCCTGGGCCCCCCGAGCCTCGTCTGATGCCCCCTTTGGCATATATTTAAACCGTCTCCCGAAACCCTCGAGACGGGAACTCTTTTTCGCGATCTCATCTCTGTTCCGCTGCCACCGCCGCTTCCAAGATCGGGAGCACCAGGAGAACTCTTCCCGGCACCCTACCGGAGGGGAGGATCACCACCAGGAGCTTCTCCACCACCATGGACGCCTCCCGGATGAGTTGTGAGTAGTCTCCCTTGGACCATGGGTCCATGACCAGTAGCTATGTGATGTTCTCCTCCCGTTCTTGTGCTTTACTAATTAGTCCTCGTGAGCTGACCTACATGATCGAGGCACATATGTAATCCTTATGCTGTTGCTATGATGAGTTTGCTGGGATCCGATGGATTATGAGATTATGTTCAGATTGTGTTTGAGTAATATATTTGATTCACCTCTTTTATATTTATGTTCGTAAGTGATTCTTGCATGTTCTCCGTTGTTATTTATTGCTTTGGCCAAGTAGTAGGTAGTGACTCCAAGAGGGAACGTTATGCTTGATTGTGGGTTCATGCCCCTCGATGACTAGCTTGAGTGACAGAAACATGAGTCTAGGGGATGTGCTGTTGCCACAAGGGGGAAAACAATGGTGCTTGTGCCCGCAGGTGCAAGGATTGTTTACTTTACGCAAAGTTCTTTTAATGCAGTTGTCTGTTGCTTTGAGTTTACACTATGGGTGGGACTCGCAACTTAATACCAGCGAGATGTTCTGGATAGATATCTCAAGGTGGATGATTAGTAGTAGATGCAGATGGATTTCGGTCTACTTACCTCGGTGTACCGCCCATGCTTTGAACCTCTACCTTTCTTGCAACTTAGTCAGCATTGGTTTGCGCACATGGTCCTGTCAATTGCTGATACGTCCAAAACGTATCTATAATTTCTGCTTGCTCCATGCCACTTTTGGGTGATATTGCTATGATATTCATACACTTCCATACACTTTTGATCATATTTGGACTAACCTACTAATCCAGTGCACCCCGGTGCCAGTTTTTGTTTTCGGCTGTTTTTGTATTTCAGGTTTTCACGTTACGAGAACTGCCAGGAAAAATCCAGAAAAAATATATAAAAAATCAGCGTTCCAGAACCTACCTTGCGCCCGAAGGACAGCCGGGGGGGGGGGGGCACCAGGGCTCCAGGCGCCCTGTCGGCATGCCCCCCTGGGCCGCGCCGGGGGGGCGCCTGGGCCCCTCGAGCCCCGTCTGGTGCCCCCCTTCGGCATATATTTAAAGCGTCCTTCGAAACCCTCGGGACGAAAACTCTTTTTTGCGATCTCATCTCTGTTCCGCCGCCGCCGCCGCTTCCAAGATCGGGAGCACCAGGAGAACTCTTCCCGGCACCCTACCGGAGGGGAGGATCACCATCGGGAGCCTCTCCACCATCATGGACGCCTCCCGGATGAGTTGTGAGTAGTCTCCCTTGGACCATGAGTCCATGACCAGTAGCTATGTGATGTTCTCCTCCTGTTCTTGTGCTTCACTAATTAGTCCTCGTGAGCTGCCCTACATGATCGAGGCACATATGTAATCCTTATGCTGTTGCTATGATGAGTTTGCTGGGATCCGATGGATTATGAGATTATGTTCAGATTGTTCTTGAGTAATATATTTGATCTACCTCTTTTATATTTATGTTCATAAGTAATTCTTGCATGTTCTCCGTTGTTATTTATTGCTTTGGCCAAGTAATACGTAGCGACTCCGAGAGGGAACGTTATGCTTGATTGTGGGTTCATGCCCCTCGATGACTAGCTTGAGTGACAGAAACATGAGTCTAGGGGATGTGCTGTTGCCACAAGGGGGAAAACAACGGTGCTTGTGCCCGCGGGTGTAGGATCGAAAGTATGTCTAGAGGGGGGGTGATTAGACTACTTGACAATATAAAAAATCTGCCTTTTGATCATGCAAAGTTTTTGGCAGTTTCACAATTAAGATCAATTCAAGTATCACCCTACACATGCAATTCTAGAGTATAAGCAGCGGAAAGTAAATTGCACATGTAGTAAAGAGAGGTGGAGAAGATCAAACGCGGTTTGGAGACATGGAGATTTTTGTCGTGGTTCCGATAGGTGGTGCTATCGTACATCCACGTTGATGGAGACTTCAACCCACGGAGGGTAACGGCTGCGCGAGTCCACGGAGGGCTCCACCCACGAAGGGTCCACGAAGAAGCAACCTTGTCTATTCCATCATGGCCTACGCCCACGGAGGACTAGCCTTACTCGGGGTAGATCTTCACGAAGTAGGCGATCTCCTTGCCCTTACAAACTTCTTGGTTCAACTCCACATCTCAAAGACGGAGGCTCCCAAGCGACACCTAACCAATCTAGGAGGCACCACCCTCCAAAAGGTAATAGATGTTGTTGATGATGATGAACTCCTTGCTCTTGTGCTTCAAATGATAATCTCCCCAACACTCAACTCTCCTCACTGATATGGCTGTGGTGGAAGAAAGGATTGAGTGGAAAGCAACTTGGGAAGGCTAGAAATCAAGTTTCATATGGTAGGAATGGAATGACTTGATCTCAACACAAGGGTAGGTGGTTCTCTTCTCAGAAAGTGTATGGTAGGAGTGGTAGACTTTCTGATGGCTCTCTCCACGAGTGAAGAGGGGGTGGAGGGGTATATATAGCCTCCACACAAAATCCAACCGTTACACACATATTTGAGCAATCTCGGTGAGACCGAAGTGAAAACTCGGTCAGACCGAAAGTTCAAATATAGTGAACGTTGGGATTTTCGGTGGGACCGAAAATACCATCTTGGTGTGTCCGATGTGAGTCAAAGGTAGGAGCTTGCCATTCTCGGTGGGACCGAAATTAACAACTCGGATATTCCGATATGATGTCAATTGGTTACAGAAGGTTGGCAGTCCAGTTTCGGTGAGACCGAACTCAAAATCGGATGGACCGAAAAATTAGGGTTTGGAAGAATAACTGAGGTGGTTCATCTCGGTGGGACTGAGTTGGAAGAATCGGTTTGTCCGAGATTACTTATGAGTGTGTTAAGTAGTGAAAGTTGCTGATAGTTGAGGGAGCTAGATCACTAAGCACTTGAGCAACCAGATCATCAACACAACCTCATCCCCTTTTAATAGTATTGGCTTTTCCTATGGACTCAATGTGATCTTTGATCACTAAACCAAAAATAGAGTCTTGAGCTTTTGCCAATGCTTGTCTTAGCATTTTGAGGGGTCCACTTCTTCAGACATTTCCATACCCATATCATCGAACTTCTCTGAAATGATTCTCAAGTAAATATTAGTTCAATGATATATATGTTGTTATTAATTACCAAAACCACCCAGGGATTAGTTGCACTTTCAATCTCCCCCTTTTTGGTAATTGATGACAACATATAGATCAAAGCTTCGACAAAAGATATAATCAATGAATAATATAGTCGCTTTGAGAAGTATGTGATAAACAAGAGCTCCCCCTAAATTTGTGCATTATTTAAAATTTGCGTTTGAATGCAAATGCACAATCGATTAGGATTATGGATCACTCTTCCATGTCACATACATCTTGGTGGAGCGCACAAAATGATAAGAATGAATAACATGCACTCAATCACCAAGACAAGAGTAAGTAGCCATACAATAAGGAATAGCATATGATAAGCATTAAGCACACATTAAAGCATAGTATGACCAAGCACTCATTAAGGTAGCATCAAACGTAGTAGCAAGCACACTGAAAGTTTCGAAAGACCAAAAGAAACCAATGTATCTCAAAGAAACCGGCAAAAGAATGAAAGAGCACTCTCTCTCTCGAAGCCCTATGATCTATACAATTTCTCCCCCTTTGGCAACAAGTTACCAAAAAGTTCGAAAAGGTATAGAGCTAAGCGTCACTGCGGGCTCTGCTGGCGGCTCCCGTCTGGGTAGATGTCGGAGTAGAAAAGACGGCATCGGCGAAGACTTCTGCAGATGTCTGCGCTGGAGGAGTGGATGCTGGAGCTGGAGTAACTGCTGGAGCTGTGGCTGGTGCTGAAGTGGTAGCCCTGGAGTCAGTCACTGGAATAGCTGCAGATCTGGATCCTCTGGGAACCTGAGCAGTCTGGCGATGAGAGTCCTGGACTAGATCATCCTGCATGAGTTCTGCTCTCTCCTGCCTTGCTTCCTCCATGTCTGCCTCAAGCTTGTTGACGGACACCTGAATCTCAGTCAGCTTCACGTCCAGAGCGTGGATCTTGTCCTCAACAATCCTCTCTAGGCTTTCCTGAGATTGCTCAATGCTGGCCAGGCGTTGTTCAATCCTCTGGGTAGCTTCAAGAATCTGCTCTCCGAAGCTCTTTGGTTTAGCTGCTGCTGCTGCTGCCTCTTTGTCAGCTTTGGCTTTCTTCGCAGCTTCAATTTTGGCTTGTCCTTCAACTGAGGTTGGATCCTCCTCATCCATCACAACTACGTTATCCTCATGCTCTGGCTGCAGTGGCAAGTGCTTCCTATCCAACATGAATTTGCCCGTGCCAAACTTGGCATTGATGAGCATCTGAATCTGCGGGGCAAATCCACACGACCTCTTCTGGTCAGCTGCAGTCCTCTTAATGGTCTCTACCATTAAATCCATCACCTTGAAAGGTGCCTTCTCATCGAGAATGTGCAGCATGTTGATAGAATAGCCTCGAATCATGCGGTGGTCTCCAGACTTGGGCATCAAGGTATGCCTCAAAATAGTGTTTGTGGTGGTCAGACCTGCCTGGAGATAGTACACTGAGCCAAGCTTCCACCCTTCCAAATCAGCAGCGGGGATCTCCTTGTACATGTTCTTCATGGAATCATGGCTCTTCTTAGGAATCCCATAGACATCAATGTCGTCCTCTCTCTGCACTGGAGCATTCAGAAGTTCTGCCCATTCTTCAACAGACGAAGAAAACCTCTGACCTTCAGTCATCCAGGTGATCTTGCCATCAGGATAGAAGTGGGCTGTGGCGTAGAACTGCATGATCATCTCGTCATTCCAAGCTGTCAGCTCTTGACCCACAAAATCAGCAACTCCACATGCAGTAAAGCTCTCATGCACATGGGGAAAGAAGTCTCGGTGCTCTTCACTGTCAATGTACTTCCAGTCAACATACCTGGTGTCAGCAACAATAGGCTTCTTATCCATCAGCACGGTCTCATAGAAGTCCTGCTGCTCTCTGGTGTGGAATCTGGGGTCCACAGCAGTCCTTCTCCTCACAGCATATGGATCAGACTGTCTCCATAGCCTGAGACCTTTATCCTTCCTTGCCTTCATGTCCTCAGCTTGAGGATGAGCATCATTGTGGAGTGGCAACTTAGGACGGAGCTTAAGCAACACATGCTCTTCATCTGACTCAGACGGTGGCATCTCACCTTTGTTCTTCTCAGAAGCTGGAATGCTCCTGGTTGTTCTCTTGGGCTTGGCTGGAGCTGCCTTGGCATTAGCAGGCTTCTTGGGCTTAGAGGAGGCTTGAGCCCTAATAGCATCACCCATGAACTTAGCCTTCTGAGGAGGAGGCTGGGGTGCATCTTCTTCTTCTTCTTCTTCAGCAGCTGCATCAACTTGAGGTTCAGCATATACTACCCTCTTCCTCTTGGAAGTTTTCTTCACCTTACTTGGAGGTGGCTCTTCCAAGTTTAGCTTCTTTGCAACAGCTGACTGCTTTACCTTGCTTGTGCCTTTCCTTGACTGCTGCCCTTGGTGCTCTTTGGCAACAACATTCCTCTTGGGCTTGGAGGTAACTTCCTCAGCAACGAAGTCAGAGTCCTCATCATCAGAATTTCTCTTCTTTCTGGTTCTGGTGGCTGCAGGAGGCAAACCACTAGGGGTGCTCCTCTCACCATCATCACTGGAACTGCTAGCCTCAGGACTGGTATCTGCCTCTGGAATCTCTGCAAACGGTGATTCAGACCTGTTCTGGCTATCACTGACATCTGACATGGCTGACAACCTGTGAAAAGATAAGGTATAGGCAGAGTAGAAGAGTTATCACAACTGCAGAGGTTTTTGCAAAAAAAAAGAGTTCAAGTCTTAGTTTTGAGTTTTCACAGAATGCATTTCGGTCAAACCGATTTTCAGTTTCGGTGAATCCGAAGTGTATACAGAGGCCTACACACCACTTTCGGTCAGACCGAAACGGGTTTCGGTCCTACCGAAACACTAGGGTTTCACTGAAGCTAAGTTTCGGTCACACCGATTTGCACAACTCGGTTAGACCGAATGGTGCAGTGCAATGGCCAGAGGCCAAATCGGTCATTCCGAGTTTCAAAATCGGCTTCACCGAGATGTGTTCCGTGGAAACCTAAACCTAAGAATTTCGCTCGAAACTAAAGGATCTGATCTGATGTTTAGGGAATATCTCAAACGTGGATAGATTCATGGCAAACCAATTGTGCAAGAATCAGATGGGGAGCACGAAAGGGATCGGGACTCACCCTAACTTGGTGGAGTCCCTCTACGGCGGCAACGGCGCGGAGAGGATTACCGTTGACGGCGGCGGAGACCTGCGGCGAGGGCGCACAGGCGACGACGGCGACGATCCGAAGACCAGGGCGACGGCAGCAGGGGACTTGGGGGCGAAACGGTTTGAAGAGTTAAATCGCGCGCATCCCTCAGGTATATATATCCCCATACTGTCGGTGGGACCGAGTTGAAAAACTCGGTGACACCGAAATGGCTAACTGCTGTGCAGTTACACATATCGGTCACGCCGAGATTTTAAACTCGGTTTCACCGAGATGAAACCTAGATCAGTCTAAGCGTTTCGATTGGACCGAGATGGAGAAGCCGGTCAGACCGAAATGGACTTAGAAGGTTTTGGAGGTCAGCCTTAGACGGATCGGTGGCTCCGAGTGCTCCTCACTCGGAGAGTCCGAAAATGACTTGTTCAAAGTTGTGATATGAGCATGAATAGAATTTGAGACAAGAAAGCATAGATAGCTAGGGAAAGTGCTTAGGCATTCTTGTCCATCCATTTGGCCAGAAAAATCAAAACAATCAAAACAACAAATGGATGTCCTTGAATGGATAAAATCATGCATTCAACATGCTCACACAATAAGATAGCAACTGAAATATGTGTCAAACATGCACAACCAATACTCTAGCTACTAGCACAAAATTTGTCGATGACTAGGTCATCTATATATGAGTATTTTGACTTAGGAGCCAAATGAGAACATTTGATCATAGGTCATACTCATCGTTTAAGCACAAGTGGGGTTACCACTTTTACATAAAGCATTTATGTGTTCACATCATTTGGAGATGCTTTAGCTCAATTTTTAGAGCAAAGCTCCCCCTAGATGTGAGAACCCCTTTTAAAGGGTCAAACTAACCTTGGGTTGTCGTAGAAGACTTCATGTAGATGTTGAAGATGTGGATGCTTAATGTTGATGTAGATCATCAAGAGTTGGGAGCTATCCTTTGGATTAGGGCACTTTCAATACCTACATGGGTTAGTCCCACAAGGAACAAACAGGAATATCCATAGACATAGATTGAAGTACACAAAAGATGATGTCCATGAAAGCAATGATTACCTTGTCCCTTGACTTACCAACAAGAGGGTTTGTGACTCCATGAACTAGTTGCATGATGTGGAAGTTGATTGCACAAGTTCTTGCCAAAATGAATATGAGTGAAGTTTGTTGGCGGAGTCACCCTCAAGAACCTTCTAGTTCTTCTTCTTTGGGATCCACATCATCTTGATGGGAATCCTTGGGGTTGTAGTTGAGCTTGACGAAGTAGAACTTGATGTGTCCTTGGGAACCCACTTGACCATGGCTTGAGGTGCTTCAATGAATGCATCAATCTCCTCTTGAAGCTTGTCCTTGGCCTTTAGCTTGTGGTCTTGTGGTGGAAGGTCATCTTGAGCTTGTTCCACATTGAAAGAAGTAGGATCATACTTCTCTTTTTGTGAAACAAACTGTGGAGTAGGGTATTGACCTTCTTCCCACTCAACACCTTCAGCGTTGAACTTTCGCTCAAAACCAATCCCTTGATTCTTCCGGTGCCTTCCTTGTTTGCGAACAATCTCCTCAAAGTTCTTGCTTCCGGCAAGACTCTTGTAGACACCTTTCTCTATGATTTCCTTCAATAAGATATTTTCTTGCTCAAGTGTAACTTGGCTTGAAACATTGTTAGTGGAATCAAGAGAACTACTAGAAGCAACAATATTGGATTTAACATGGTTATTGTTACTACTAGAGGAAGAATTTTTCTTATGCTTGTCATGCTTAGTCTTAATAGGTGGCAAGAAATTAGACAAGAGAAGTCGTTTGGCAAGATATGAAGAACTCTTCTTTCGAAGATCGTCATTGATCGCTTTTAGAAACTCATGTTCTTGCTCTAGAGTGAGCTTCTCGAAGCGTAGCTTCTCATGAGATCTTAGGAGCTCTCTATGATCTTCTTGAGTTGTTTCATGAGCTAACTTAAGAGTGTTTAGTTCTTTAGTTAGACGCTCAATCTCCTTCATAGCATTGTCATTCGACTCTTCTCGACTATAAAGACTACTAGCATTTTCATCATTACTAAGCTCACTAGATTTATCATGCAAGAGCTCATCTTCACCTAGCAAGTCATCCTCATCACTGTCAAAGTCAATGAATTCAGGGTGTGTTACCTTGGGGCCTTTAGCCATGAAGCATCTTCCAATTCCCTCATTTGGTGAATCAAATAAGTCGTAGGAGTTGGAGTTGGAGGATACGAGTGCAAGTCCGGCAACACCTTCATCTTGACTGTAGTCGGAGTCGGAGTGATAGCTTCCATCGGATTGATTGTCGGAGTCGGAGCCGGAGACCCATTCACCTACATGAGCTTGATGTCTTCTTCTTGTGTAGCTCCTTGATGACTTGTCTTTCCTCTCCGAATCCTTGCTTCTCCGAGAGGGTCTTCGTTCATAACGATCATCTCTACTCCTTCTCTCTCTCCGAGGTGACTCATCTCTTGCTCTTCTTCTTGGAGATTCTTCTCTTCTCTTGTGGGGAGCCGTACACTCATTTGAGAAGTGTCCGGGTCTTCCACAATTGTAGCAGTTTCGATCACGACTAGAAGATCTCTTTTCATCATATGATCTAGACTTGGAGCTTCTTTCTTTGCCTCTATTCTTGTAGAACTTGTTGAAGTTCTTGATCATTAGGCTTATCTCTTCATTGGAAATTAGCTTGTCACTTGAGGTAGTAGGAGCATCACTTGTAGCTTTGTAAGCACCACTTGACTTATTGTGAAGCTCTTCCTTATCCTTAAGTGTCATCTCATGAGCAACAATTCTTCCAATGACTTCAGTTGGCTTGAGAGTCTTGTAGTTTGGCATCATTTGGATCAAAGTGCACACGGTGTCATACTTTCCATCCAAAGCTCTGAGAATCTTCTTAATGATGAATCGGCCGGTCATTTCTTCGCTTCCTAAGCCGGCAATCTCATTTGTGATGAGAGCAAGCCTAGAGTACATTTCAGCGACTCCTTCACCATCCTTCATCTTGAACTTGTCAAGTTGACCTTGAAGAATATCTAGCTTTGATTCCTTCACAGATTCATTACCTTCGTGCATTTCAACCAAAGTATCCCAAATCTCTTTAGCATTCTCAAGACGGCTGATTTTGTTGAACTCCTCGGGACACAAAGCATTGAAGAGAATGTCACAAGCTTGAGCATTGTTTTGCAACATCTGCAACTCTTCTGGTGTAGCTTCGCGATCCGGAACTTTTCCTTCTTCGAAGAAATCACCTTGCATACCAACACAAATAATGCCCCATGCGGCTGGGTTATGACCAAGAATATGCATTTTCATTTTATGCTTCCAACTAGCAAAATTTGTACCATCAAAGTAAGGACCTCTACGATAATTACCCTCACTAGACGCCATACTCTCCTAGGTTGTGAAACCAAGCTTATGGAGTCCAATGCAATGGAAACCAAAACAATGGAGACCAAAGCTCTGATACCACTTGTAGGATCGAAAGTATGTCTAGAGGGGGGGTGATTAGACTACTTGACAATATAAAAAATCTGCCTTTTGATCATGCAAAGTTTTTGGCAGTTTCACAATTAAGATCAATTCAAGTATCACCCTACACATGCAATTCTAGAGTATAAGCAGCGGAAAGTAAATTGCACATGTAGTAAAGAGAGGTGGAGAAGATCAAACGCAGTTTGGAGACACGGAGATTTTTGTCGTGGTTCCGATAGGTGGTGCTATCGTACATCCACGTTGATGGAGACTTCAACACATGGAGGGTAACGGCTGCGCGAGTCCACGGAGGGCTCCACCCACGAAGGGTCCACGAAGAAGCAACCTTGTATATTCCATCATGGCCTACGCCCACGGAGGACTAGCCTTACTCGGGGTAGATCTTCACGAAGTAGGCGATCTCCTTGCCCTTACAAACTTCTTGGTTCAACTCCACATCTCAAAGACGGAGGCTCCCAAGCGACACCTAACCAATCTAGGAGGCACCACCCTCCAAAAGGTAATAGATGTTGTTGATGATGATGAACTCCTTGCTCTTGTGCTTCAAATGATAATCTCCCCAACACTCAACTCTCCTCACTGATATGGCTGTGGTGGAAGAAAGGATTGAGTGGAAAGCAACTTGGGAAGGCTAGAAATCAAGTTTCATATGGTAGGAATGGAATGACTTGATCTCAACACAAGGGTAGGTAGTTCTCTTCTCAGAAAGTGTATGGTAGGAGTGGTAGACTTTCTGATGGCTCTCTCCACGAATGAAGAGGGGGTGGAGGGGTATATATAGCCTCCACACAAAATCCAACCGTTACACACATAATTGAGCAATCTCGGTGAGACCGAAGTTAAAACTCGGTCAGACCGAAAGTTCAAATATAGTGAACGTTGGGGTTTTCGGTGGGACCGAAAATACCATCTCGGTGTGTCCGATATGAGTCAAAGGTAGGAGCTTGCCATTCTCGGTGGGACCGAAATTAACAACTCGGATATTCCGATATGATGTCAATTGGTTACAGAAGGTTGGCAGTCCAGTTTCGGTGAGACCGAACTCAAAATCGGATGGACCGAAAAATTAGGGTTTGGAAGAATAACTGAGGTGGTTCATCTCGGTGGGACTGAGTTGGAAGAATCGGTTTGTCCGAGATTACTTATGAGTGTGTTAAGTAGTGAAAGTTGCTGATAGTTGAGGGAGCTAGATCACTAAGCACTTGAGCAACCAGATCATCAACACAACCTCATCCCCTTTTAATAGTATTGGCTTTTCCTATGGACTCAATGTGATCTTTGATCACTAAACCAAAAATAGAGTCTTGAGCTTTTGCCAATGCTTGTCTTAGCATTTTGAGGGGTCCACTTCTTCAGACATTTCCATACCCATATCATCGAACTTCTCTGAAATGATTCTCAAGTAAATATTAGTTCAATGATATATATGTTGTTATTAATTACCAAAACCACCTGGGGATTAGTTGCACTTTCAGCGGGTGCAAGGATTGTTTACTTTACGCAAAGTTCTTTTAATACAGTTGTCTGTTGCTTTGAGTTTACACTATGGGTGGGGCTCGCAACTTAATACCAGCGAGATGTTCTGGATAGATATCTCAAGGTGGATGATTAGTCGTAGATATTGATGGATTTCGGTCTACTTACTTTGGCGTACCGCCCATGCTTTGAACCTCAACCTTTCTTGCAATGTAGTCAGCATTGGTTTGCGTTCGTGGTCCTGTCAATTGCCCAGCTGTAATTCGTTTACCTCACATAGCTGTTTTATCGTCTTTTGGGAGAGAGACATCACTAGTGAACATCATGAGACTCCGGTCCATATTACCATCATTGATCACATCCGCTATTTACTTTTCGCTTTTACTTACTATTGCAAACATTATCTATCACTACTATCATTTGCGTTTAATCCTTTGTGAACTACAAGGCCGGAGGGATTGACAACCTCTCTGTACTCGTTGGGAGCAAAGTTATTTGTATCTGTGTGCAGGTCCACGTTGATTGCTAATCCGGCGCCGTTAGCAGTTGACACCTACTTGTTGAACCTAGGAGTCTCTGGGGATTCGATCCTTGGCATCTTTGCTAAGGGAAAAACTTCCACAACACTGCATCTTACACCTTCCACTTGGGGTAACCAACGAGGGGTTAGAGGCCCATCAAGGAGTTTTTCTGGCGCCGTTGCCGAGGACTCCACTCTTCAGGATAGGGGAGTTGCACGCTATCTTTTACCTTTGCTTTTAGTCTTGTTAGTTTACCTTTCAGTTTTTGCTTTAGTACCTTTTATCGAAAATCACAAAAATAGTTATCTTGCTTGCTTGCTACTATGGGTTCCACCGAGAACACCAAGTTGTGTGACTTCACTAGTCACAACAACGATGACTTTATCAGCACACCTATCACTACACGTGCCACTTCAGCACCTTCATATGAAATTAAACCTGCTTTACTGAACTTAGTCATGAAATATCAATTCTCCGGTGCTGGCGATGATGCTGCTTTACACTTAAACAACTTTGTTGAACTTTGTGATATGCAAAAGTACCAAGAAATAGATGGTAATATTGTTAAGCTTAAGCTTTTTCCTTTCTCCTTGAGAGGAGGAGCTAAAATTTGGTTTCAGTCTTTGCCTAGAAATAGCATAGATTCTTGGGACAAGTGCAAATATACTTTTATTGGAAAATACTATCCACCTGCTAAAATTATCCAACTTAGAAGTAACATAATGAATTTTAAACAATTGGATAATGAACACGTTGCCCAAGCTTGGGGACGTATGAAATCTCTTATCAAGAACTACCCTACTCATGGTTTGACTACTTGGATGGTTATCCAAACTTTTTATGCAGGCTTGAACTTTACCTCGCGGAACTTGTTAGATTCGGCCGCGGGAGGAACTTTTATGTCAACTACACTTGGTGCTGCCACAAAGCTTCTCGATGAGATGATGACCAACTATTCCCAATGGCACACCGAACGTGCTCCAACGGGTAGGAAGGTAAACTCTGTCGAGGAGATTTCCTCCTTAAATGAAAAAGTTGACTTAATCATGTCTCTACTTTCGAAGCAATCTTCTGTTGATCCTCGTGATGTTCCTTTAAATTCTTTGATTGCTCAAGAACAAGTAGATGTGAACTTTATCTCTAGAAACAATTTTAACAACAATGCTTATAGGAGTAACTTTGGTAGCAATCCTAGACCGTTCCCCTCTAATTCTTATGGGAACAACAATGCTTATCCTATCACCAAGAACTCCACTACTGAACTAGAGATTATGCTTAAAGATTTCATCACTACCCAAAAAGCCTTTAATAAGAGTATAGAAGAAAAACTACATAAACTAGATGATCTTTCTTTTAAGGTAGACCATTTAGCCAATGAGGTAAAATTTCTAAATATTAAAACTTCTCCTCTTGAGGAGAGGGAAGTCACTCCTATAAATGCTATTCAAGTGCAAATTAATGAAAACATTAGGATGATGGCTAAACTTAAAGAAAGATGGGCTAGAGAAAGGGAGGAAGAAGATAGAATTAAGAGCCTTCCTACCCACCACACTGTTGCTACTATCCAAGTTGTTGAGGATATCCAAACTCTTAGCACCCAATGTACTCCTGGTCCCAATGGACCTATTAATGGTGATGCTATGACTATAGAAACTACCAAACAAGTTAACCTAAAGGACACCACTACCACTTTACTTGATGCTCGTGATCTTGATTTTGATAATTGCACTCTTACCGAAGTTATTGATTTCCTTCACAAGATGTCTATAGACCCCCGCACTAGCACGCTTAACCTTGCCTTCACAGAGCATATCACTAATGCTCTCATCAATGCTAGGGAGGAGAAACTTAGAGTAGAAGCCTCCATACCTAGAAAGCTAGAAGATGGTTGGGATCCTATGATAAAAATTAAATTGAATGACTTCTCTTGCTATGCATTATGTGATGTTGGAGCTAGTACCTCTATTATGCCCAAAAGAATATATGATATGCTTAAATTGAAACCTTATGATTCTTGTTCTTTTGGTGTTCGTCTCGTTGATTCTTCCATAAAGAAACCTTTGGGGAGGATCGACGTTGTTCTTATCGTTGTCAATGATAATTATGTTCCCGTTGATTTTACTATTATGGATATTGAATGTGATCCTTCATGTCCAATTATTTTGGGACGCCCCTTTTTACGCACCGTTGGTGCTATCATTGACATGAAAGAGGGTAATATAAAATTTCAGTTTCCTCTCAAGAAAGGGATGGAACACTTCCCTCGAAAGAAGATCAAGTTACCTTTTGAGTCCGTTGTACGGGCTAGCTATTCTTTTACTCTTGATAAAACTTGATCTCTATGCATTATGCCTAGCTTAAAGGCATAAAAGAAAGCGCTTTTGGGAGGCAGCCCACATGAATAAATTTTTATATTTTGCTTTTTTTGTGTCTTGATGTTGTTTACTACAGTGGCATCATCATTGTATCTTTGCTTTTCATATTTGTGCCAAGTATAGCCTCTGATTGCTAGAAAGTTCAAAAGTTGTGAGGTGCTGTCCAGGAAACATATTCTGTCCTTGGATAGAAAAATTCGTATAAAATCAGTAGATCATCTTTTTGGTCTGAATTCTTTCGACAGCGTTCTCTATATAATTGTCTTTCGTGCGTCTGTTCTGAGTTTTTTGATTTCAGTTGCAGAAGTGCCCCGAACAAATCAATTACTACCTGCTGTTCTGTTTTTCACAGATTCTGTCCTGTTTTGCCTTTCCTTCATTTTGCAAACCAATAGCTTGCTTTTTCTTTGCAAAAACCTTTTGGCAATCTTGAGAAACAGTAGAACTTCAAGAATATCTTTATTTCCAGCAAGGTGCAATTATTTTATTAAGGGTACTAACCTCGCTAATCAGATTATAATGAGTTATGTATGAAGGGAGTTTTCAAGTGTGCGAAGGAAGATGATAAAAAGATTCAGGAGTGTCAAGCGCTCAAGCTTGGGGATGCCCCCGTGCACCCCCAAGAAATATTCAAGGAGACTCAAGCGTCTAAGCTTGGGGATGCCCCCGTGCATCCCCTTCTCCATCAACATTATCAGTTCGTCTTTCGTTTCGCTATATTTTTATCACTTCATGTGTTATGTGCTATGCTTGGAGCGTCTTGCTTTTAGTTTTCTTTTTAGTTTTTCATAACGAGTCGGAACTCAGCGTTCTTTATGTGGGAGAGAAACACGCTCCACTTCTACCTAGAACATAACATAGAATTTTCATGTCTATCTTTGCTGTGTGTGTTCTTTGTCTTTTAATAGCTACTATCATGCTCTGCTCTTAGTATTCATGCTTATCTTTTCAAAGAGCTTTTGTTTAGTTGGTTGCTTGAACTCTCTTTAATTATCATGCTTATCTTATTAAGAGAGTTTGCTTCCATTGCATTGGTTAATATGTCTATGATAAAGATGCTACATGCATAATGGCGCTTAGTAGTTCAGGTTTTCTTATGGTTAGTCTCAAATAGCTGGGGGATTCCCAATGTGTTATTGGAATACCAACTTGATTTGTTTACCGATGATGTGGTATGGTTTAGTAATATCTTCCTTCGAGAAATTATTTTGATTGACTTGGCGTATGCTCACGCATATTTAAGACTGTAAAGAAAGTCTGTCAAGCCTTGATGATCTTTTATTTCTGAGTAGCGATATAACTACCATGCCTGATTCAATATTGCTTTGTCGCTCTGCATGATTATGACCGTCATTGCTCTCTTAGTTGGTCGCTCCCAGTCTTTTGCTAACCTCCACCTGTACTAAGCAGACTAACCTTGCAATACATAGCTCATGGGAAAGTAGCTTAAAAACTATTGTGGTAAAGAATATGTTTCTTATGTATCTTATTTCTTATAAGTTGCTTGCTGAGCGGTAACCATGTTTCTGGGGACGCCATCAACTGTCACACTTTTGTTGAATATCATGTGAGTTGCTATGCATGTTCGTCTTGTCTGAAGTAAGGGTGATTTGCCATGGGTTGAATGAATATGCATATTGTTAGAGAAGAACATTGGGCCGCCAACCAAAGCCATGTATCATGGTGGAAGTTTTAGCTTGGACATTAATCCTCAATCTCTTATGAGAATATGCTTATGCATTGAAGAGGAGTCCATTATCTATTTTCTATGTTGTCCCGGTATGGATGTCCTCAAGTTGAGATCTATCAAAAACGAGAAATCAAATGCGATTTATCTCCTTGGACCTTTGTACAGGTGGCATAGAGGTACCCCTTTGTGACACTTGGTTGAAACATATGTAATGCAATGATAACCCATGGAAATCCGAGCTAATTAGGACAAGGTGTGAGCACTATTGGTATTCGATGCATGAGGCTTGCAACTTATAGGATGTCTTATGCATGACACATATGAAGTACTACTACCGTTGACAAAATTGCTTCTATGTTTTCAAAATAAAAAGCTCTAGCACATAACCATTCTTTTACTTTTATGTTGAGTCTCCACCTTCTTTTAAAAGCACCAACTACTGAGAGCATGATTGTCATTCTGAGTGTAATGTGCATTGTCCCAAAGTAGCATTGTCTTTTGCATGATTGTGATATCGTTTATTTTGAAATCATTGTATCTAGTCATCACTTAAACCTTGAAGGTGCCCCTGCATTTATGTTTTGCTTCACTAAAGGGGGCAAGCTAGATATCACTTTATCATATTTGCACATCATGTTCATTACAAATCTTTTTGATGTTTCAGTTTCATATTGTAAAACTTTCAGTCATTTGTGATTTTCTCATGAGGCAACTTAATTACTATAGATTCATTGTCTCAGTAAGCTTTTGTCATATGACTATAAAAAGTCCTATATGGTTAATAGCATGTCACCACAGAAATTATTCTTGTCATCATTTACTTACTCGAGGACGAGCAGGAATTAAGCTTGGGGATGTTGATACGTCCAAAACGTATCTATAATTTCTGCTTGCTCCATGCCACTTTTGGGTGATATTGCTATGATATTCATACACTTCCATACACTTTTGATCATATTTGGACTAACCTACTAATCCAGTGCACCCTGGTGCCAGTTTCTGTTTTCGGCTGTTTTTGTATTTCAGGTTTTCACGTTACGAGAACTGCCAGGAAAAATCCAGAAAAATTATATAAAAAATCAGCGTTCCAGAACCTACCTTGCGCCCGAAGGACAGCCGGG
>LR738715.1:177836422-177880061 GCA_902687465.1 Secale cereale | reverse complement strand
GGGGGGCACCAGGGATCCAGGCGCCCTGGCGGCGCCCCCCCTGGGCCGCGCCCGGGGGGCGCCTGGGCCCCCCGAGCCCCGTCTGGTGCCCCCCTTCGGCATATATTTAGAGCGTCCTTCGAAACCCTCGGGACGAAAACTCTTTTTCGCGATCTCATCTCTGTTCCGCCGCCGCCGCCGCTTCCAAGATCGGGAGCACCAGGAGAACTCTTCCCGGCACCCTGCCGGAGGGGAGGATCACCGTCGGGAGCCTCTCCACCACCATGGACGCCTCCCGGATGAGTTGTGAGTAGTCTCCCTTGGACCATGAGTCCATGACCAGTAGCTATCTGATGTTCTCCTCCCGTTCTTGTGCTTCACTAATTAGTCCTCGTGAGCTGCCCTACATGATCGAGGCACATATGTAATCCTTATGCTGTTGCTATGATGAGTTTGCTGGGATCCGATGGATTATGAGATTATGTTCAGATTGTTCTTGAGTAATATATTTGATCTACCTCTTTTATATTTATGTTCATAAGTAATTCTTGCATGTTCTCCGTTGTTATTTATTGCTTTGGCCAAGTAATACATAGTGACTCCAAGAGGAAACGTTATGCTTGATTGTGGGTTCATGCCCCTCGATGACTAGCTTGAGTGACAGAAACATGAGTCTAGGGGATGTGCTGTTGCCACAAGGGGGAAAACAACGGTGCTTGTGCCCGCGGGTGCAAGGATTGTTTACTTTACGCAAAGTTCTTTTAATGAAGTTGTCTGTTGCTTTGAGTTTACACTATGGGTGGGGCTCGCAACTTAATACCAGCGAGATGTTCTGGATAGATATCTCAAGGTGGATGATTAGTAGTGGATATTGATGGATTTCAGTCTACTTACTTTGGCGTACCGCCCATGCTTTGAACCTCAACCTTTCTTGCAATGTAGTCAGCATTGGTTTGCGTTCGTGGTCCTGTCAATTGCCCAGCTGTAATTCATTTACCTCACATAGCTGTTTTATCGTCTTTTGGGAGAGAGACATCACTAGTGAACATCATGAGACTCCGGTCCATATTACCATCATTGATCACATCCGCTATTTACTTTTCGTTTTTACCTACTATTGCAAACATTATCTATCACTACTATCATTTGCGTTTAATCCTTTGTGAACTACAAGGCCGGAGGGATTGACAACCTCTCTGTACTCGTTGGGAGCAAAGTTATTTGTATCTGTGTGCAGGTCCATGTTGATTGCTAATCCGGCGTCGTTAGCAGTTGACACCTACTTGTTGAACCTAGGAGTCTCTAGGGATTCGATCCTTGGCATCTTTGCTAAGGGAAAAACTTCCACAACACTGCATCTTACACCTTCCACTTGGGGTAACCAACGAGGGGTTAGAGGCCCATCAATTGCCCAGTTGTAATTCGTTTACCTCACATAGCTGTTTTATCGTCTTTTGGGAGAGAGACATCACTAGTGAACATCATGAGACTCCGGTCCATATTACCATCATTGATCACATCCGCTATTTACTTTCCGCTTTTTATTTACTATCACAATTATATCTATCACTACTATCACTTGCGTTTGATCCTTTGTAAACTACAAGGCCGGAGGGATTGACAACCTCTCTGTACTCGTTGGGAGCAAAGTTATTTGTATCTGTGTGCAGGTCCACGTTGATTGCTAATATCTGGCGCCGTTAGCAGTTGACACCTTCTTGTTGAAACTGGGAGTCTCAGGGAAATCGATCCTTGGTATTGCCAAGGGAAAACTTCCGCTACACTGCATCTCAAACCTTCCACTTGGGGTAACCAACGAGGGGCGAGAAGCCATCAAGCAAAGTTTTCTGGCGCCGTTGCCGGGGACTCCACTCTTCAGGATAGGGGAGTTGCACGCTATCTTTTACCTTTGCTTTTAGTCTTGTTAGTTTACCTTTCAGTTTTTGCTTTAGTATCTTTTATCGAAAATCACAAAAATAGTTATCTTGCTTGCTTGCTACTATGGGTTCCACCAAAAACACTAGATGGGAGGAGTACACCCCTTCTTCCATTACACCTATCACCACTGTCGGGATCTAAAAAGTAATAAACCTTGTGATTATGTTAGTCTTGATGGAGAGTTATGCCCATGGCATGGTCTTCCAGGAAAAGAGTATGAGCCTCAGTTTAAAATTGCTCCTATGCTTCCCCAAACTTGGGAAGACGTTCAAACTCTTATAATAGAGAGCAATTCAAACAAAGAAGATGACACTACAATTATGCCCAATAACGATAAAATTAATTTTGATGATTGTAGTATCTCAGAAGTTGTCACCTTTCTACAAAGAATGGCTAAAGATCCCCACACTAGCACACTTAATCTTGCCTTCACAGAGCATATCACTAATGCTCTCATCAAAGCTAGGGAGGAGAAACTTAGAGTAGAAGCCTCCATACCTAGAAAGCTAGAAGATGGTTGGGATCCTATGATTAAAATTAAGATAAACAACTTCTCTTGCTATGCTTTATGTGATATTGTAGCTAGTACCTCTGTTATGCCCAAAAGAATATATGATATGCTTAAATTGAAACCTTTTGATTCTTGTTCTTTTGGTGTTCGTCTCGTTGATTCTTCCATAAAGAAACCTTTGGGGAGGATCGACGATGTTCTTATGATTGTCAATGCCAACTATGTTCCCGTTGATTTTACTATTATGGACATTGAATGTGAACCTTCTTGTCCAATTATTTTGGGACGTCCTTTTCTACGCACCGTTGGTGCTATCATTGACATGAAAGAGGGGAATATAAAATTCCAGTTTCCTCTCAAGAAAGGGATGGAACACTTCCATCGAAAGAAGATTAAGTTACCTTTTGAGTCTGTTAGACGGGCTAGCTATTCTTTTACTCTTGATAAAACTTGATCTCTATGCATTATGCCTAGCTTAAAGGCATAAAAGAAAGCGCTTTTGGGAGGCAACCCACATGAATAAAATTTATTTTGCTTTTGTTGTGTCTTGATGTTGTTACTACAGTAGCATCATCATTGTATCTTTGCTTTTCAATTTTGTGCCAAGTGTAGCCTCTGATTGCAAGAAAGTTCAAAAGTTGCGACGTGCTGTCCAGGAAACAGATTCTGTCCTTGGATAGAAAAATTCGTATAAAATTACCAGATCATCTTTTTGGTCTGAATTTTCTCGACAGCGTGCTCTATATAATTGTCTTTCGTGCGTCTGTTTTGAGTTTTTTGATTAGAGTTGCAGAAGTGCCCCGGAAAAATCATTTACTACCTGCTGTTCTGTTTTTCACAGATTCTGTCCTGTTTTGCCTTTCCTTCATTTTGCAAACCTAGAGCTTGCTTTTTCTTTGCAAAAACCTTTTGGCAATCTTGAGAAACAGTAGACCTTCAAGAATATCCTTATTTCCAGCAAGGAACAATTATTTTATTATGGGTACTAACCTCGCTAATCAGATTATGATGAGTTATGTATGAAGGGAGTTTTCAAGTGTGCGAGGGAAGATGATAAAAAGATCCAGGAGTGTCAAACGCTCAAGCTTGGGGATGCCCCCATGCACCCCCAAGAAATATTCAAGGAGACTCAAGCGTCTAAGCTTGGGGATGCCCCCGTGCATCCCCTTCTCCATCAACATTATCAGTTCGTCTTTCGTTCCACTATATTTTAATCACTTCATGTGTTATGTGCTATGCTTGGAGTGTCTTGCTTTTAGTTTTCCTTTTTAGTTTTCCTTAGCTTTTCATAACGAGTCGGAACTGAGATTTCTTTATGTGGGAGAGAAACACGCTCCACTTCTACCTAGAACATAACATAGAATTTTCATGTCTATCCTTGCTGTGTGTGTTCTTTGTCTTTTAATAGCTACTATCATGCTTAGCTCTTAACTTTCATGCTTATCTTTTTAAAGAGCTTTTGTTTAGTTGTTTGCTTGAACTCTCTTTATTTATCATGCTTATCTTATAAAGAGAGTTTGCTTCCGTTGCATTGGTTGGTATGTCTATGATAAAGATGCTACGTGCATAATGGTGCTTAGTAGTTCATGTTTTCTTATGGTTAGTCTCAAATAGCTGGGGGGTTCCCAATGTGTTATTGGAGTACCAACATGATTTGTTTGCCTATGATGTGGTATGGTTTAGTAATATCTTCCTTCAAAGAATTTATTTTGATTGACTTGGCGTATGCTCATGCATATTTAAGACTGTAAAGAAAGTCTGTCAAGCCTTGATGATCTTTTGTTTCTGAGTAGCGATATAACTCCCATGCCTGATTCAATGTTGCATTGTCGCTCTGCATGATTATGACCGTCATTGCTCTCTTAGTTGGTCGCTCCCAGTCTTTTGCTAACCTCCACCTGTACTAAGCGGACTGACTGCTTGTGCATCCACATTCTTTTAAACTAGTTATGCCATATGAGTCCACCATACCTTCCTACATGGTATTTACCTGCCATTCCTAACGGAGACTTGCATGTACCATCTCGAAATTATTCAAAGAAAAATGCATTCCTATTTTGTGTTTCTGTTGTAAGTCCATAAGGAAGTAGTAGTTAATTCATAATCTTTTTAAGTTGGACAAGCTTCACCCCGGGATTGCATGTATAATGTGCAAACCCATAATACGAGAAGGAACTGGCATTGTGTGCGCCCGACTCAAAATTAATATAACAAACAAACCCTCCTTCACGCTTTGCTCATGAGAAATCAGAAAACTTTGGCAGTGATAAAAAAAGGAGATTAAGACGATGTGATCGTCCTCATTCGGGAGCCGTTTCTCGAAACTTGTCCATCTCAAGAAGTGACTGAGTTGTCTGCTAGCATTCGTTGACGAAACATGCATGATCTAAAAAAAATTATTACCTCTGTTTTAAAACCAAGAGCTCTGGTACATGTTTTGTATTTGTTTCCGACTACGGGTTTTCAACCTTGCCAACAAAAGCCACGGTTCGAGAGTCTCCACCTTCCTTTAAAGCACCAACTACTGGGAGCATGATTGTCATTCTGAGTGTAATGTGCATTGTCCCAAAGTAGCATTGTCTTTTGCATGATTGTGATATCGTTTATTTTGAAATCATCGTATCTAGTCATCACTTAAAACTTGGAGGTGCCCCTGCATTTATGTTTTGCTTCACTAAAGGGGGCAAGCGAGATATCACTTTATCATATTTGCACACCATGTTCATTACAAATCTATTTGATGTTTCAGTATCATATTGTAAAACTTTCAGTTCTTTGTGATTTTCTCATGAGGCAACTTAATTACTATAGATTCATTGTCTCAGTAAGCTTTTGTCATGTGACTATGAAAAAGTCCTATATGGTTAATAGCATGTCGCCACAGAAATTATTCTTGTTATCATTTACCTACTCGAGGACGAGCAGGAATTAAGCTTGGGGATGTTGTGTCGGGGGAAACTGTCCGCCACGAACACCTATGGGACCGGAGCCCCTTGTCTGTGCGGTAAGAGGGCGGAGGGAGCACGAAGAGCAGATCGTAGCGAGCACGCGGGCAGTTTACCCAGGTTCGGGCCGCGGTGGACGCGTAAAACCCTACTCCTGCTTAGTTGTGTATTGAGTTGGAGAGCTCGGGAGCTTGAAGAACCAGCTGCACCGAGCGTATGAGCGATCTAGGTTCCGAACCCCCTCCACGTTGTGCATGGGCCTCCTTTTATAGTGCAAGGGGTCACCGACAGGTGTCAACGTAGGAGAAAGGGGTAAAAATGTAAAAGAGGTGGTAGTTGTAACAGTGCGGGAATAGTGGAGCTACAGTGCGTGAACAGTGGTCGCTACCTACTTTGACAGTGGGGGACAAGGGCATTTAATGCCCGTCGCCGTCGACCCCAAAAGCTCCCGCCCTTGCGTCTCCGTTCGCCACGGCGATGGCTTCACCTCCGTGGAGTGCCACCGTGTCGCCCAGGCTGCACAGCCATCCGCCACGCGTCCCTGGAATGGCCCCAGGGCGACGCGTGGGCCGATGAGCTAGAGCGCGGGCACACAGCGCAACTCTCCCGGCAAGCACCTTGCCGGGGTCTTGACCTTGCCGGGCCCGGGAGCTTGCCGGGCTCTGAAGCTTGTCGCTCCCCGGGCCCTCGCCGGGACGCATATAGCGCCGAGGCGTGCCTTCTATGATGTAATCTTCTAGTCTTCCTGGCAAGCTCCTCTTGCCAGGGCCTTGCGTGAGTGAGGTAACCTTGAGTCTGGAACGGCCTTCCCGGCAAGCTCCATTTGCCGGGGTCTCGATCTTCTGTCTTGTATACTTTGTTTTTGAATGGTTTGACATGGAGCAGGAAGGTCTCCGGCGAGCACGTGGTAAACCCTGCCGCGGGAAGCTGCAACTGCCCGTGCACAAGTTGGGGTACTGAGGTACCCCTACCTTAGTACACCGACAGGAGCCCCCGGGCCTGGGCCACACACGGTGCCGAGCGCTGTTGGGCCAGGCCCAAAACAGTGCACGGGCACACGCGGCCCACAGCGCGCCGAATCCACTTCCGCATCCGCCGCATCCCCCCGTAACGGCACGCGTCGATTGCGGCGTCGTGGGATGGGACGTGCCCACGTTCTTTTAATGGAAAGAGCGAAACGCCCCCCACTTCCCCATAAAAGCAGAGGAAGCAGGAGCGGTTCCCCTCCTTACGCTTTCATTGCATCCTCTTCCTCCTCCAGAGATCCCCTTTGCGCTCCGCCTCCACACCTCCGCCGCCGCCGTCTGCATCTCCGGCGCCGCCGGGCTCTTCATCCCCCTTCCTCCGCTGCCTCCGCCATGGCCCCGAAGACCGAGAAGGCGAAGGCGGAGAAGGCCAAGAAGGAGAAATCGGAGCAAGCGGCGAGGCTTACCGCGTATCGGAAGCGGAACCTCGTCTTCCCGCCGAGGCTCAGCGCGCGGGAGCTCTGGAACAAGTATTACTTGTTCTGGTCCAAGGGAACCAAGGCGCATCCCCGCACTCGAGCTTATCCGGCCGCCGCCAAGGACAACTACCCCGGCGGGTACTATTTCTTCGCAGCCTTCTTCCACTGCGGTCTTTGCCCTCCTTTTTCTGAGTTCTTCTGTGACATAATGCACACCTACGGCCTCCATCTTCTTGACTTCACCCCCAACGCCATCCTCACAATGGCGGTTTTCGCACACATGTGCGAAAACTATATAGGAATACACCCAAACGTAGCGCTGTTTAGGCACTTCTTCACCCCTAGAGCAGAGGCCGGCGCCCCCCTCTCCGGAGGAATATCTTGGGTTTTTCGTCTGAACAAGAAGGAGTCCTACTTGCCGGGGGAGCTCCGCGGCAAGTGGGAGGAGTGGCGTGCGGAATGGTGTTGGATTGTCGAGGACGAGCCGCAGCCCTTCACCGCGCCGCGCACAACGCCCATCGTGCGCGGCAGGGACTGGAGCGAGCTGGATTCGGACGACGGCAAGCTCGACGTCGCCCTCATTAGGATTCTCCGTCTCCGGGTAGCTAGGCTGTCTGTCGCAGAAGTAGGCACATACTTCCTCCGCCGCCGCATCGCCCCTCTCCAAGACAGGAAAAGGCCGACATGGGAGTACGGCAACTCGGCGGATATCATGAGGTTGCGACCCGGGCTCAACTTTAACTTCACGTCGCTGGAGCTGAAGGGGATGGTCCGGGAGCTGTTTAAGCACGACCCGGCCCACCCGGAATAGTTCAGGGGGCCTCGGGGAGTGGTGCCCCTTTGCAACAGCACGGCCTGTGATCCTCTTCGCGCCATGATGCCCGCGTGTGATTCGCACGGCGTGGACCGCACATGGATTCCGCCCAAGCCATCAGACATCCTCAGCTTCTTCGAAAACCTTGTGGAGGTGGCGAAGAACAAGAACGAGACCCGGGAGCTGACACGGGACACCACCGACCAGGAGATAGCGTACATCGCTTCTCGGGTTGAAGAGGCCGCCGCAGCCGCAGCGGCAGGAGAGTTCGGCTACACGCCCGAGGAGGCAGATGCTGCGGAAGCGTCCTGCCAAGCGGAGGAGGCGGAGATCCGCAGGCTACTGAAGCTGCCTCCCGACGAGCTCGCCGGAGTCCCATCCTTGAGGCACTCCGGGATCATCGGAATCCAGACGGAGGCCGCGGCGAGAGGCAACGCCGCCGGAGGGAACAGGGGCGCCGCAGGGAGCGGAGGCGCCGGAAGGAGCGGAGGCGCCGGAGGGAAGGAGGCCGCGGCGCAGGGCGCCGGGCCCAGCAAGCCTGCCGGGGAGGAGGAGGAGGAGGACGCCGAGGCCGCCGAGGACTCCGGCGGGTCTACGGAGCTCTACGCCGACGACATCTCCTCGTCGTCGGAGACCTCCCTGCCCCGGGCAAGCCCTAGGCGGTCTCCACTGAAGCGTCTCCGCAAGACGGCGACGGGGGCGAGGGCGCAGGCGCCCCGGCAACAACCAGCTTGCCGGGCAGCGCGAGCTCCCCGGGGGAGTCAAGCTGCGCCGGGGGCGACCGGCGCACCAGCCACGGCGGAGGCGGCCCGCGCGCAGGCCACGGCAGAGGCGCCCCGCAAGCAGGCCACAACAGAGGCGCCTCGCAAGTCGGCGCCGAGCGGACAGGAGTCTTCACGGAGCGGAGCGGCGGCTCCGCCCGCTCCGCGGGCCCCGGCTACCACAGGGGCTGGGTCTTCGCAGCCCCCAGCCCCAGGGATCGCCAAGCGCCCGAGGGAGTCTTCGCCTCCCGCTCCTCGCGCAGACGCGCCCCAGGTGGAGTTTGACTTCTCTGCCTTGAGCGACGACGACGAGGAGGAACAGGAGTAAGCATTCGAGATCTTACATCTTCTCAAATTTCGTCCTGATTATTGTTGATGCTAATCTTGTGTCTTGCTTTGATTTCAGGACCTTGGCCCAGCGCGTGGCGAAGAAAGCCAAGGTGCCCGTGGTCGAGGTCGCGGATGACTCGCCCACCGCGGCAACTGGGGACGTGCCGGAGCCAAGCCTGCCGGACCCGAGCGCTGCTCCGAGGAGCAGCCCCCAGCGCAGCCCCCAGCGTAAGTCTGGGTTCCATCCTTCCGCTCGTCGGGTGCGCTTGGAGATTTCGTCTTGCTCTAACATCTTGATGCTTTTGTCTTGATTTGTGCAGGGGTGGAGCCACAGCCGCAGGAGCGTCCAGAGGTCGCTCCTGAGGAGCCGCAGGCCCCGCCGTCCCCGCCAAGGCCGAACTCCCCGGCAAGGGAGAGCGCTCCGCCAAGGGCGGGTACCCCGCCAAGGGCGAGTACCCCGCCAAGGGCGAGTAGCCTGGCGAGGGCGGCCACTCCGCCAAGGCAGAGCTCCCCGGCGAGGGAGCCCGCCGCTGACGACGTCCGCCAAGGTAGGTTCTGTAACTTTGTCTTCTTGGAGTTGTCTCTTTTTGGATATTTGCTTGAACTTCTTTTGCTTCTTCTTCTTCTTCTAGATCCTCCTCCCCCCGAGCAGATGGAGACAGAAGTCATCATCATCGAGGAGGAGGGCGCGTAGGGCGGCGGCGGCGACGCCCCTATCGCCGAGGACACGGCGGGAGCCGCCGAGCCGGCTGCGCAGGAGACCGCTCCGGCTGCGGACGCAGCGGCCGGGGAGGAGGATGGCGACCGCACTGCCGGCCCGGAGGCGGCAGGAGCATCAAGTGCTGCACCGGCCGCCGACCCCTCCGCCGGAAAGGAGCAGGCCGGCTACTATCTCGAGGCTCCCAACGGCGTATTCATCCAAGTGTCGTGGGGTTCTTCATCGCGAGCCCCCGCGGAGGGCGAGGCCTTTGACGGAGAGGTCCTCGCCTCCGCGGGCTTGAAGATCGTCGAGGCGCCCGGCGGAAGCGACGGGCCCGAGGAGGAGAAGCTGCTTCACCAGCTCCTGGCCCTTTACCGGGCCAGGCAGGCGAAGCTTGCTTCTCGGGAGGCCCTTGCCGCCAAGGCCGCCGTCGAGATGGAGAATCGCGCGGCGGAGCTCCGCGCCGCCAACCAGGCTGCCCTCCGCGAGGTGGCGGAGGAGCGCGAGAGACTCGCCGGGGAGTATCAAGAGTGGTTGCTGGAGAAGGCCAAGGCCGAAGAGCAGCAGCGGCTCGCCGGGGTGGAGCTGTCCCGGCGAGAAGGAGAGCTCGCCCAGCGGAAGGTCAACCTCGACTCCCACGAGGAAGACCTCGCCGCTCGGGAGCAGGCCCTTGGCGGGGAGCTGAAGGAGGCGAGAGCTGCCGCGGCTACCGCGGAGACCGCCAAGGAGGAGCTTGCCGCCAAGGTCGCGCAGCTGGAGGAGTCGCTGAAGGCGAGCGTGGAGAAGGTCGCCGCGCTCAACACGGAGCGCGAGAAGGACGCCCACACCAACTCAGAACTCCAGGTGCGTCTTTCTGAGAAGGGCGACGAGTTGAAGGCCGCCAAGGATTCCATCGAGGATCTGGAGCTGAAGGTCTCCACGCTAAAGGACTCGCTTGATGCCGTCCGGGATCGGGAGACCAAGCTGAAGGAGGAGCTCCGCAAGGAGCGAACCTTGGTGGACAGCGCCAACAAAGCGGCCGAGAACTTCCGCCGTACCGTTGAGGTAAGGACCGAGGACTTGGTATCTTCCGCGTCCAACATCGACCAGGAGCTGCTGGCGCTGAAAGTTGAGCATCTCATCTACTCTCCGGATCCGAACCTCCCTCACAGCGCCAAACTCAGCCTCTTCTTCAGAGGGATTGCGCCGGCCCTCGCAGGTCTTCGGAAGAAGATTCCCGCGCAGCTGGCCGAGGAGTCGCGTCTGCTCTGCACGGGGACCTTGGAGCGTGTGCTGACGAAGATTGTATACCGCAATCCCGGCATAAACCTCACCAACGTTCTCCGCAGCTTGCCGGCCGACGCGAACATGGAGGTGCTGAAGGAGCAGGTCGCCCACATCATCGCCAAGGTGAACAAGATCTCCAGGATTGAGGGCGACCGCGTAGACTAGGCCTCCTTTATCTTTATCTCTTTTTGTTGCTGCATAGGGAGTTATGAACCAATTAATCATTGCGACAAGTTATCCTTTGTAAGATATTTATCTCATTTTGATCAATCAGTGCAATGTTATCTTCCTTGTCTTGGTCCTTTACTTCGTATGCTTATCACCCTACGCTCCCGGGGAGCTTGCCGGCAAGGGGCCCTTGCCGCGAGCGCTGAGTGCTGGACTCTGAGCAGCCCGCTGGCCAAGGTCTCACCGGCAAGCAACCTTGCCGCAGCTAGTCGCAACGCACTTAGCTTGCTGAGTGAACTCGAAAACGAAGCAAGGGCGCGACACTTGTCGCAGCTCACTTAAGTCGTTGAGCGTCCTCGAAAACAAGGCAAGGGTGCGGCTAGCTACGGGTAGGTTCCTCCGCGCACAGGTTTTCCATACAAAGTGTGATTGTTCAAGGAAGACAACTAAAATTTAAAAATTTGAACTGCTCAAATTCGAATAACTTAGCTTTCATATATTGCTTGCTTCTCGGTAAGGCTTCTCTTTCTTGAACAGCACTTGGTTCCTCTTCCATCTCCTTTCCCCCCGGCAAACTTGTGCGCGAGGAACGTTCCTTCTGCTTAAGAGGCAAAGGAAAAGAAGAGGGAAACAAGTAGATGGCCTTTCGGCGTTCTAATGCTTACCGGATGTGTATGTTGCACAGGATGCCAAATAACGCATGCAAACAGCGGGGAAAAACATGCAAAAGGCAAATAGCGCAAAACACAAAATCTTTACTGATGCACGGGGTCTGCGCCCGGCTTTGTACAGAGGGTTACATGCAACAGCGGCAAAGCTTGTACAAAAGGTGGTTGCCGGAGCGGATCACGGCAACCGTGCCTTATGGGTGAAACTTGCGAAGATGCTCTATGTTCCAGGAGTTGCTCACCGGTAAGCCTTCTTCGGTCTCAAGGCGGACAGTGCCAGGCCTTGTGACTTGTCTCACCCGATAAGGGCCTTCCCACTTCGGCGTCAACTTGTTGGAATTCTTGGCGGACTGAACACGCCGAAGAACAAGGTCGCCTTCCTCGAGACTCCTGGCCTTGACCTTGCGGCTATGGTAGCGACGCAAGGCTTGCTGGTATCGAGCAACTCGTACAGCAGCCTGGAGACGTCCCTCCTCGAGGAGCAATGCATCATCTTGTCACAGTTGCTCTTGCTCGAGCTCATCATAAGCGAGCACTCGAGGAGATCCGTATACGAGTTCCGTGGGGAGAACTGCCTCTGCTCCATAGAATAGAGCAAAGGGTGTCTGTCCGGTGGCTCGACTTGGTGTCGTTCTGATTGACCAAAGAGCCGCCGGTAGCTCCTCTATCCAATTTCTTCCGCACTTGCGCAGCCTGTCAAAGGTCCTTGTCTTGAGTCCGCGCAGCACTTCAGCATTGGTCCTCTCCGCTTGACCGTTGCTCCTCGGGTGAGCAACAGAAGCGAAACAGACCTTGGCGCCAAGGTCTTGGACGTACTGCATGAAGGTGCGACTAGTAAATTGTATACCGTTGTCGGTGATGATCCTGTTAGGGATCCCGAAACGGCAAACAATCGACCTGAAGAACCTGACCGCTGACTGTGCTGTCACCTTTCTCACTGGCTCCACTTCTGGCCACTTTGTGAACTTGTCGATTGCAACGTACAAGTACTCAAAGCCCCCGACGGCTCGGGGGAAGGGGCCGAGGATATCGAGCCCCCAGACCGAGAAGGGCCAGGACAAAGGAATTGTTTGGAGAGCTTGAGCTGGCTGATGAATCTGTTTTGCATGGAACTGGCACGCTTCACACTTGGTTACTAGTGCAGTTGCATCTTGGAGGGCTTCTTGCCAAAAGAACCCTTGCCGGAAAGCTTTCCCGGCAAGCGCCCTTGCGCCAATATGGTGGCCGCATATGCCTCCGTGTATCTCTGCCAACAGCTTCTGTCCATCTTCCCTGGAGATGCACTTCAGTCTGACCCCATTGAGCCTTCTTCTGTACAGCTCGTTATCCACGAACTGGTACATACTTGACTGCCTGGTTATCTTCTCTACTTCTTCTGGGTCGTCGGGAAGTTCTCCAGTTTGTAGAAAACGGGCGATCTGCTGCGCCCATGCCAGAGCTTGGGGCTCAACGGCAAGGACTAAAGGCATGAGGGCCGCTGCGGGGACCTCAGCTTCTACGGCAAGAACCTCTGGCTCTGCCGGAGCTGAAGGTCCCCCGGCAAGCTCGCCGGGGCGAGGCTTGTTGGGAACGCTTGCTTCAACTGTACAGACCCGAGGATCTGCAGGAGCAAACTGTTCCTCAGCGTTCTGGTTGTTGATCTTGGGGACCTTGGCGGCGGTTTCAGGAAGATCCGCCGGCAAGTAGTCGCCGGAGACCAACTTTCTCTTCTTGGACTGCCCAATTGATGGTGTAACAGATGGTTGAGTCAGCTTGAGCAAGAAGGTCCCTGGTTCCACAGGTAACTTCATCGAAGCACATTTTGAAAGGCCATCTGCTATTTCATTCTGAGCTCTCGGGACATGCTCCATTTGCAGACCTTCAAAGTGCTCCTCAAGCTTCCTCACTTCATCTACATAAGCTTCCATCAAAGGGCTCTGATAACTCTTGTTGACTTGCCGGACCACCAACTGAGAATCTCCTCGTACAATCAGCTTCCTGATCCCAAGTTCGGCCGCAATCCTGAGGCCGGCAAGCAAGCCTTCATATTCAGCAGTGTTGTTTGTCGCTTGCTCCGTGGGAAAGTGCATCTGGATAACATATTTGAGGTGCTCTCCGGTGGGCGCGATGAGTACCACGCCAGCACCGGCGCCTTGCAGCGAGAAGGCACCATCAAAATACATTACCCATTCACTTGTCGCTTCTTGTACGGTTGCACTTGTTTCTTGGACTTCTTCATCGGGCGTTGGGGTCCACTCAGCTATGAATTCTGCCAAAGCTCGGCTCTGTATGGTTGAAGTACTTTCAAACTTGAGTCCAAAGCTCGACAGCTCCAGTGCCCACTCAACGATCCTGCCTGTTGCTTCTGGGTTGTGCAATATCCTCTTCAGCGGAAAGCGAGTGACCACTGTTATCTCATGTGCTTGGAAGTAATGGCGCAACTTTCTCGAGGCCATGAGGAGGCCGAAAAGCAACTTTTGCACACCAGAGTATCTTGATCTAGCCCCCTGGAGAAGAGAACTTACAAAATACACTGGGCGCTGCACCATCTTCTTCCGCACTTCATCCTGTTCCTGCGCAGAGTTGTCCTTGTCGGGGCCAGAGCTTGTCGGAGCAGCCCCCTGCTTGTCGCTGAACTCGCTTGTCGGTGGTGTAGTCTCCTCGTCGGACTCCCTTTCCGCTACTAACGCAACACTAACCACCTGGTTGGTTGCCGCTAGGTACATCAGCAACTTTTCCTGTGGTCTAGGTGCGACAAGTATTGGAGTGGAGGACAGGTACCGTTTCAAATCTTGCAGCGCTGCCTCCGCTTCCGGAGTCCACTTCATGGGACCTGCCTTCTTCAAGATTTTGAAGAAAGGTAGGGCGCGTTCTGCAGACTTCGAAATGAACCTACTGAGGGCAGCCACACAACCTGCAAGCCTTCTGACATCCTTGACGCGCTTCGGGGCCTCGATCTGCTCAATGGCTTTAATCTTGTCGGGGTTAGCTTCAATCCCCCTCTGTGACACAAAGAACCCGAGAAGCTTGCCGGAGGGAACTCCAAAGACGCACTTCTCGGGGTTCAACTTGAGCTGTATCCTGCGCAGGTTCTGGAATGTTTCTTCCAAATCTTGGATCAGGGTTTCTTTGCTCTTACTCTTCACCACAATGTCATCCATGTAAGCCTCTACGTTTCTGTGGATCTGTGGCTCGAAAGCAGTGTGCACTACCCTTGCAAATGTTGATCCTGCATTCTTCAGTCCAAATGGCATGCGTATGAAGCAATAAGTGCCACATGGAGTGATAAATGCGGTCTTCTCTTCATCCTCTTTGGCCATAAAGATCTGGTGGTAGCCTGAATATGCATCAAGAAAAGAGAGTAGCTCACATCCGGCAGTGGAGTCAACGATCTGGTCAATGCGCGGCAAAGGGAATGGATCCTTGGGACATGCTTTATTCACATCGGTGAAGTCTATACACAGTCTCCACTTCCCGTTGGCCTTGCGCACGACGACTGGGTTTGCTAACCATGTCGGATGGATCACGCCTCTAACTAGGCCTGCTGCCTCTAACTTCTTGATCTCTTCGTTGATGAATTCTTGGCGCTCCACGGCTTGCTTTCTCACCTTCTGCTTGATGGGCCGCGCATGAGGACAGACAGCAAGCTTGTGCTCAATTACCTTCCTGGGAACACCGGGGATGTCAGATGGTTGCCAGGCAAACACATCGACATTCGCCCGCAGGAAGGCAACGAGCGCGCTTTCCTATTTGCTGTCCAGTGTGGCACTGATGGTGAAGGTACCACCAGTGCCGTCCTCCTGGGCGGACACCTTCTTGGTTGCCGGAGGAGCGGCCATCCCTTTCTTACACTTGCCGGTGGAGCTCGATGGGACGTCCTCGACGGCAGCGCAGCACTCCGAAGAGGTGCGGTTGCCGGAGTGGGCCCCAGAGCACTTGCCGGACTTGGTCTTCGTCTTCCTCCCCCCGGGAGCTTCAGCGGCAAGCGTATCCTTCTCGGCCGCAGCTGCCGCATCCCGGTATATCTTGTCGGCGCAGACAAGCGCATCTTTCTTGTCGCCGTGGACAGTGATGACGCTTATCGGCCCAGGCATCCTGAGTACGTTGTAAGCATAATGGGAAGCTGCCATGAACTTGGCGAGGGCAGGACGGCCGAGTATTCCATTGTATGGCAATGGAATATCGGCGACGTCGAAAGTGATGCGCTCAGTTCTGAAGTTGAGCTCCCCGCCAAAGGTCACCGGCAGAGTGATCTTCCCCTTGGGCTTGCTCCTTCCCGGGTTGATTCCTTGGAAAGAACCGGTTTCTTCGAGCTCGCCATCTGGAATTTGGAGTTTCTTGATCACAGTAGAGGAGATCAAGTTCAGCCCGGCCCCGCCGTCAACCAACATTTTGGTGACCTTGAGGTTGCGGATGGTGGGAGAGACCAGCATCGGCAAGCACCCGACCGCAGTGGTGCGGTCAGGGTGATCCTCAAGATCAAAAATGATGGGCGTGCTGGACCATTTGAGGAGCCTGCGCGACTCCACGGGCGGTTCTGCTGCATTCACCTCACGCACCCACTGCTTTAGCTGGCGGTGGGAGGTGTGCAGAGAGGCGCCACCATCGACGCACAGGACCTCCGTGGCCTTCTGGAACTCCTGCTCGCTGTTATCCTCATCCTCCATGTCTTCGTCGTCGTCCTCTGCATCCTTGTCGCGGCCCCGGGGAGGTCGATCACCTTGCCGCTGCTTGGCCTTGCCGCGGCGTCCTCCCCGGCCAGTGAACGGCCGCTTCTTGCTTGGCTCTCCCCCGCCACCTTGGGCCTTCTCCTTGTCGCGCCTCTCGTACTCAGCCTTTTGCTGCTCGACGAGATACTCGACGCGTTTGCAGTTGGAGAGGTCGTGGCCTTTGGTGCGGTGGATCTTGCAGTACTGCTTGTCGGAGCCGTCCTGCTTGTCGGCTGCCGCTACAGGGGCAGGCTCCTTGCCGGAGCCGCCAGCCTGTGTTTGCTTGGCGGGAGCCTCCTTGCCGGACTTCTCGACGGCAAGCACCTCCTTCTTATTCTTTCTCCTGTTGTTCCGCCGCCGGCCCTTCTTTGCCGGGGCGGCGTCGTCGCTGTCGCTTCCTCCTGCGCCAGCATCCTCCCCGAGGAGTCTCCTCCCCTCTTCTGCGCGTGCGCACTTATCAGCTAGAGCGTAGAGCTCGCTGACATCCCGAATCTTGGTCATTGCCATTTCTTCACGCATGCGGCGGTTACGCACGTTCTGGTGGAACGCGCTGATAACCGCGGCAGGGTGGACGTCAGGGATGTTGTGCTGTACACGGCTGAAGCGTTGGATGTACTTGCGCAGGGATTCTCCTTCCTTCTGGGCCAGAATGTGGAGATCGCTCTCCTGGCCGTGGGGTTTGTGGCCGCCGGTGAAGGCGCCAACAAACTGGTGGCAAAGGTTTGCCCAAGAAGAAATGGAGCCTTCCGGCAAGTGCATAAGCCAGGAACGAACGTTCGGCTTAAGCACGAGCGGGAAGTAGTTCGCCAAAATCTTCTCGTCGCGCCCCCCGGCAGCCTGCACCGCGACGGTGTAGACACTGAGGAATTCCGAGGGGTGCGTTTTGCCGTCGTACTTCTCCGGTACGTCGGGCTTGAAATTCTTCATGCTGGGCCACTGGACGCGCCGCAGCTCACGGGTAAACGCAGGGCAGCCTGCCGCGTACGGCAAGTCGCCTGGTTCACCGGGCGCGCGCGTGTCGACAGCGTTCCCAGCCCTTTGGTCTGATTGCCGCCGAGCTTCTCGGCGGCGCTCGATTGTTGTCCGAGCGTCTTCTTGTCGCCGGTCGTCAAGGACCTGGCGCTGGTCCCGACGAGCCCGCGGATCCGACGACGCCGTGGAGCCGTCGTCGGCGTCGTTCCGGCGGGGCGGCGTCTTCTGCTTCCGCGGCAGGGAGTGCACGGTTGTCGCACCCCCGGCGGTCTTGTCGCCGTCGGCCTTCGTCTTCTCAGCTTGCCGCGGTCGCGAGGTCGCCGGCTGCTGTGGAGAGTCGTTGTTGGCGAAGGCGATCAGGCTCTGGATGGTAGCCCTCCAGTCTTCGGCCTTGTCTGCCGCTGGAGGGAAATCGAGGAGCAGTTGCGCTCTCGCGAGCGCTTCCGCTGGAGTGGAGGGGAACGGGGGCGAGCGGTGCGAGGAGCGGGATATGCTCGGACTCCTAACAGCGTTAGAAGGAGCAGGGTCCCGCCCCGGCGCCTTCGCTTTGCTTGTGCCCGGACGGTGGTCCGGGGCGTCCCGCGAGCCTCCGGTTTGTCCTTGCCCCAGCAAGCGGATACCACCTCCTGTGGTATGGCGCTGCTGGGTTGTCGTGTGCTGAGATGGACGCGGCGCGTCCACGGAGACCGAGGCTCGGTCGTCCGTCCTGTCCTTGGATTTGGTGGCGCCGCGAGTGTCCTCGCCGGCGACCACCCTTCCGACGGCGCCTCCCCCGCCCACCGTTGGCTCTGGTGGCGGCGGGTGAGACGCAGACGGGCCTCCGACCTCCGAAGCCTTCTTCTTCGGGGCCATGGTGCTGTTGCTGATGAAGTCGCTGATGAAACTGGAGAGGTTGATGAAGAATGCGCCCGCGTGAACGCCGGATCAGATTCGCACAACCTCGACGCCCCCTACCTGGCGCGCCAAAGATGTCGGGGGAAACTGTCCGCCACGAACACCTATGGGACCGGAGCCCCTTGTCTGTGCGGTAAGAGGGCGGAGGGAGCACGAAGAGCAGATCGTAGCGAGCACGCGGGAAGTTTACCCAGGTTCGGGCCGCGGTGGACGCGTAAAACCCTACTCCTGCTTAGTTGTGTATTGAGTTGGAGAGCTCGGGAGCTTGAAGAACCAGCTACACCGAGCGTATGAGCGATCTAGGTTCCGAACCCCCTCCACGTTGTGCATGGGCCTCCTTTTATAGTGCAAGGGGTCACCGACAGGTGTCAACGTAGGAGAAAGGGGTAAAAATGTAAAAGAGGTGGTAGTTGTAACAGTGCGGGAATAGTGGAGCTACAGTGCGTGAACAGTGGTCGCTACCTACTTTGACAGTGGGGGACAAGGGCATTTAATGCCCGTCGCCGTCGACCCCAAAAGCTCCCGCCCTTGCGTCTCCGTTCGCCACGGCGATGGCTTCACCTCCGTGGAGTGCCACCGTGTCCCCCAGGCTGCACAGCCATCCGCCACGCGTCCCTGGAATGGCCCCAGGGCGACGCGTGGGCCGATGAGCTGGAGCGCGGGCACACAGCGCAACTCTCCCGGCAAGCACCTTGCCGGGGTCTTGACCTTGCCGGGCCCGGGAGCTTGCCGGGCTCTGAAGCTTGTCGCTCCCCGGGCCCTCGCCGGGACGCATATAGCGCCGAGGCGTGCCTTCTATGATGTAATCTTCTAGTCTTCCTGGCAAGCTCCTCTTGCCAGGGCCTTGCGTGAGTGAGGTAACCTTGAGTCTGGAACGGCCTTCCCGGCAAGCTCCGTTTGCCGGGGTCTCGATCTTCTGTCTTGTATACTTTGTTTTTGAATGGTTTGACATGGAGCAGGAAGGTCTCCGGCGAGCACGTGGTAAACCCTGCCGCGGGAAGCTGCAACTGCCCGTGCACAAGTTGGGGTACTGAGGTACCCCTACCTTAGTACACCGACATGTTGATACGTCCAAAACGTATCTATAATTTCTGCTTGCTCCATGCCTCTTTTGGGTGATATTGCTATGATATTTATACACTTCCATACACTTTTGATCATATTTGGACTAACCTATTAACTCAGTGCACCCCAGTGCCAGTTTCTGTTTTCGGCTGTTTTTGTATTTCAGGTTTTCCCATTACGAGAACTGTCAGAAAAATACCGGAAACATTATATAAAAAATCAGCGTTCCAGAAGGTTCCCGGTAGCCAAAGTACAGCCGGGGGGGGGGCACCAGGGCTCCAGGCGCCCTGGTGGCGCGGCCCCCCTGGCCGCGCCGGGGGGGCGCCTGAGCCCCCCGAGCCTCGTCTGATGCCCCCCTTTGGCAAATATTTATACCGTCTCCCGAAACCCTCGAGACGGGAACTCTTTTTCGCGATCTCATCTCTGTTCCGCCGCCGCCGCCGCTTCCAAGATCGGGAGCACCAGGAGAACTCTTCCCAGCACCCTGCCGGAGGGGAGGATCACCACCGGGAGCTTCTCCACCACCATGGACGCCTCCCAGATGAGTTGTGAGTAGTCTCCCTTGGACCATGGGTCCATGACCAGTAGCTATGTGATGTTCTCCTCCCGTTCTTGTGCTTCACTAATTAGTCCTCGTGAGCTTCCCTACATGATCGAGGCACATATGTAATCCTTATGCTGTTGCTATGATGAGTTTGCTGGGATCCGATGGATTATGAGATTATGTTCAGATTGTGTTTGAGTAATATATTTGATTCACCTCTTTTATATTTATGTTCGTAAGTAATTCTTGCATGTTCTCCGTTGTTATTTATTGCTTTGGCCAAGTAGTAGGTAGTGACTCCAAGAGGGAACGTTATGCTTGATTGTGGGTTCATGCCCCTCGATGACTAGCTTGAGTGACAGAAACATGAGTCTAGGGGATGTGCTGTTGCCACAAGGGGGAAAACAACGGTGCTTGCGCCCGCGGGTGCAAGGATTGTTTACTTTACGCAAAGTTCTTTTAATGTAGTTGTCTGTTGCTTTGAGTTTACACTATGGGTGGGACTCGCAACTTAATACCAGCGAGATGTTCTGGATAAATATCTCAAGGTGGATGATTAGTAGTAGATGCAGATGGATTTCGGTCTACTTACCTCGGTGTACCGCCCATGCTTTGAACCTCTACCTTTCTTGCAACTTCGTCAGCATTGGTTTGCGCACATGGTCCTTTCAATTGCCCAGGTGTAATTCGTTTACCTCACATAGCTGTTTTATCGTCTTTTGGGAGAGAGACATCACTAGTGAACATCATGAGACTCCGGTCCATATTACCAACATTGATCACATCCGCTATTTACTTTCCACTTTTTATTTACTATCGCGATTATATCTATCACTACTATCACTTGCGTTTGATCCTTTGTAAACTACAAGGCCGGAGGGATTGACAACCTCTTTGTACTCGTTGGGAGCAAAGTTATTTGTATCTGTGTGCAGGTCCACGTTGATTGCTAATATCTGGCGCCGTTAGCAGTTGACACCTTCTTGTTGAAACTGGGAGTCTCAGGGAAATCGATCCTTGGTATTGCCAAGGGAAAACTTCCGCTACACTGCATCTCAAACCTTCCACTTGGGGTAACCAACGAGGGGCGAGAAGCCATCACTTCGCATGGCTGTACTTTTAGTGTGCTTGTCCAAATTGTGCATATGATATATCAAAATGATCGCGGTGAGATGCTCTACATTTTGTTCCATTGTGGCATGCTTGTTTGAGATCATCTAGATGTCCTAATCTTCGTGACAAGAGTGCTACTTGTTATAATCTGCTGTTACTTGTTATTTTGTTGCTATGTTTGCTTGATGCCCTAGTCAAATCCATGCTTGTTTTGAAGTGGCCAACGATCATTCCTTGTTGTCCATGTTATTGTATATCCATTCATGCCCTCACTTGCACATATGGCCTGCTGTAGCTTATTTATTTCTTGCTCTCAAGTTGCTATAAATTATGCCTGTCAGGATTTTAACAGCATGATCAATTTGGTGTAGCTTGTAGCTATTGATCCATGCCTCCTATGGAGTTTCTCCAATGGAGTTGTTTGCTGTAGGATATGTCTACTTCATGTCCATGCTTATTGTCATCATGTTTGGGTGCTGTAGAGTATATATTTCTTGCTCCAAAGTTGCTATGTGGCTGTTAATTTCAGCTTTGCATTGTATCTTGTTTCGTGTGTATGTGTTGAACCGTTGCTCCGTTTTGAGCGTGCCTTATATGAAACTTGTGTGGTTTTGTATGTAGAATCATAATATCATGTTGTTTACATGTTTGGAGTGTGTTTGCTTGATGTTTGGGTGCATCTTGCACCGTTGCCATGCTTGTCTTGTTTTGCTCATATCTTCTAGACCGTAGCTCCCAATTAAACAAACTTTATATGAAAATTGACTAGAATTTCGTGTAGATCATCATGGTGCATGTTAACTTGCTGTTTAACAACTTTAACGTAAGGTTTGTTTAGATCTGGATCAATTTCAATATATGCATATGAGGACTTACCGGATTTGATATATGTTGATTCCGGCCTCATTTAAACTTGTTGTTTTGTGTTGTTCTTGTGTGCTTCTTCCCTTGCCATGAAATGCATCATACTTGCATCATGTTGATTGTGCATTGAACCTGCTTTGATGTTGTGCCATGTTGTGCCATGTTGTGTTCTTGTGTTGAGTAGAGCCAGGAGCCGAGTCCGAGAACGAGGTTCCTACCGAGGTTGAGTACGAGGAGCCGTCTTACGATCCCATCGACGACTCGACAGGCAAGATGACCTGAGCCAGATATCATTACTATCTTTGCCTATTGCTAGATGTCACACTCTTTAGCTTATTGCCTCGATGCCCATGTTTGTTTGTCAGCCTCCTATTGTAGCCATGAATATCTCTAACCACCCAACCTAGCAAACCTTTGTTTGGCTACGTAAGCTCCGCTCAGCCCCTTCTTATAGCATTGCTAGTTGCAGGAGAAGAGTTGAAGATTCTTGCTTCATGTTGAAGTTATTTTTGGGATATCACACTATATAGTATGTCAACTAAATTATCTATATATTGGTAATGGGTGGAAGGCTAAGCCTCTTGCTTGGTGTTTTGTTCCACCCATGTCGCCCTAGGAACCATATAAACCGGTGTTATGTTCCTTGATTATGCATCCCTAACACGGTTGGGGTTTATGGGCCCCCCTCGATAACCCGCTTAGCGCTAAAGCTTTTCCAGCAAGGCCCGACATTGGTTTTACATTTGCCTAATAACTAAAACTTGCATAGGGCGTTGCAAACCCTTTTTCTTAATCAACAACCCGGGCCAGTGCTCCACATGAGTGTTGGTCCAAACTGGGGGTTCTGCGGGGCCGCCTTGGGGAAACCCGAGGTATTTGGTATAACCTTTAGAATCGCCCATCCGATCGTGGCCTGAGACTAGATACGCGCGGCTACTGTCAGGGTGTCGGCACGCCGGGAGGTCTTGCTGGATTAGTTTTACCTTAGTCAGAATATCTTGAGCACGGGATTCCGAGAATACTCAGGTCTTCCCACCTTGGAGTTGCGACTCCGTAGATCGTGAGCTTGTAATGGGCTAAGTTGGGACACCCCTGCAGGGTTTGATCTTTCGAAAGCCGCGCCCGCGGTTATGTGGCAGATGGGAATTTTGTTAATATCCGGTTGTAGAAAACTTGACACCATGTTCAGAACACACTATCAGAGTGAGTAACCGTGACGGTCATTTTCCAAAAGGGGTTCGGGAAGTGAACACGGTGGGGTTATGTTTGACGTGCTTAGATAGGATCACTTCGTGATCACTTTGACGTTCGTGGCACTTCTCTTCTCGCTCTAAACACGTAAGCTAGTGCTAGTGCAGCTGCAACCTTTATTCTCCAGCCTTGTTCCACACCCAAGGCTTAGATAGTTTTGCTACCCGGGAACGGGATTGCTGAGTCCTCCGTGGCTCACAGATTCTACAAAACACTAGATGCAGGTACTATGGTGAACTACACGGGTGACGGCACAGAGCTGTACTGGGAGTTCGATGATGAACGTGGGCGATACTACGTGTACTATCCCGATGATCAGTAGTGGCTTCTACTAGGGGCGATCCGGGCCTTGTGGCTTTATTTATTTGGTATCTTTCATTTGGATATTCGTCCGTAGTCGGACTGTGATGTTATTTGGATGATGATTTCTTATGTAATGTATTGTGTGACGTGGCGAGTGTAAGCCAACTACTCTTTTGCAAATTTCATCCCTCTTTTACATGAGTCGTGCAAAGATACCATACTTGAGATCATTCTAGTATGAGCTTATACCTTTAAGTCGTGCCTCAACACGTAGGAGGTATAATCTCATACTGGGCATTACAAGTTGGTATTCAGAGACTTGTCTGACCTAGAAGCCCCCACTGATTGATCGAATCATTGACGGTTGAGTCTAGGCACACACTTGAAAATGTTTTGAGTCCTATATATATATATATCGGAGAGTAGGATTTCTTTTGCTACTCATCTCATTTCACTCTGGTGAGGACTCGTGGCGATTACTTGTCTCTTCTACTCTCAAAAATTTCACAAATTTTTTTAGGATCACGCGAGTATTGTTTGGATTGTTTCGATGTCTTTGTGACGAGAACATTGTTCTCGATGCCTCCTGTCATTAGGGGTTGTGGCAGTGTCCCGGGGAGTTGAGCTCCGAGGTGTTGTCGTCACAAATATATCACATCAGTTCTGGAATACTTAAGACGGCCGACATGGAAAACTCTCCTATGCGGTTAGTGGCAAGATAACCCCGACATCACCCAGTACCGGGGAGGTAGTTCGGGAGTATTGCCATAGCTTGTATAGCAGATGCGTTTCGAAGGTCCGTGGTAAACGGTTTCCGGAAATAACTGGTTATGTGTTGAAGGATGGATACAGCTGGATGTAGGATTAGAGTTGAGTGCACGATGCTTCCCCTGTATCCCCAACACCTGATTGCATAACTGGAAACTTTCAGAAATTAATAGGTGGGTTCATCTAGTAGCTAGTAGGAATTCTTTCAACGAATGCATGATATGGAGTTCGGGGTTCTACATTGAGTGAAGTAGTTTTATGGGCGTTGTTCCGATCGGTAGTTGCATCTTAAAGGGTCCTTGGCTATGCTGATCCGGGGATTGCAAAACCCTTTTGTAACACGTTCCATGAGCTTTTAGCACGAAGATGTCGAACGAAGCTTCTATCTTGTATTTGTTCTATCTGCTCCTTGTTGTTTTTATTTACCTTTTGTTCTCCCAAGTGGCTTCTCAAGAAGATTGTTGTACCATTAAACTGTGGATTACATTCGTTCATGTTGTTCGAATGTTCTTGTGAAGACTTATGTTGCAATTTCTAGCCGTTGATTCAGCTTATATATTTCTCAATCAATGGCTAATAGTTGTCATATCATTCAGGATGGCTCCTAAAAGGGTTCCCAACGCTAACCCAGAGGGTGAGGAAGTTCCTGATCGTCCTCCTTCCCCTCCTCCTTCGTCTGAGGCCTAGAGAGCAATTATGCAAGCGACGAACCAGAACACCCAGATGCTTATGCAAATGATGCAGAACATTCAAGCAAATCAAGCAAATCAAGGTGGTCATGGGAACCAAGGCCAAGGCAATTTGTTCAACCAACCTCACTTTGCTACTCTCAACCAATTCCTGGCAAACCAACGAAAGGCATTCAGTTACTGTGTGGACCCGCTAGATGCTGAAGACTGGATAACAGACATCAAGAAACACTTTGAATGCAGTAACATGAGACCTGAGGATTATGTCAAGTTTGCCGCCTTCCAACTCAAGGATCAAGCCGCTGATTAGTGGCAGCAGTACAAAGATTCCAGAGAGGGACGTGAAATCTCGTGGACTGACTTCTGCAAGGATTTCCGCTCTCACCACATCCCAACTAGTGTCATCGAAGGTATGCGTGAGCAATTCCGCAACCTGAAGCAAGGCTCCATGTCTGTTTATCAATACAATGTCAAGTTCCAGAACCTTGCCCGCTATGCCAAGCAAGACATCCCAGATGCCAAGAGCAAGATTTATCAGTTTCGTGGTGGTTTGAAGGATGAACTCCAGCTAGCTCTCACCTTGTTTGAGACAGATGAATTTGATCAATTCTATAACATGACACTTAAGCAAGAGGCAGCCCAGCTCAAGGTTGAAGCTTCCAAAAAGCGAATTAGAGATGCTGTCAACTCCTCCTCTTATTCCCAAGTGGTCACAAAGCAGCAGAAGTTTTGGCTTCCACCTCCTCTAGTGATCCGACCTTCCAACAACAACAAGCATTCTGGTGGCCGTGGTTTCCCCCACCCACCCAACCCAAGCAATCAGTCCAAGAATCACTTTCAAGCTTTGAAGTCAAGTGCAACTTATTACCGTCCTCTCTCAGAAGTGATTTGCAACAAGTGTGGCAAGAAGGGTCATTATGCCAACAAGTGTACTCAAAGGCGCCTTCCGCCTCCTCCACCTGTCAGCACTGCTATTGTCAAGCACGATCCGAAGGTTGCAAGAGTGAATCTGATGAATGCAGCTCAAGCAGAAAATTCTTCAGATGTGATACTTGGTAACCTTTCAGTCAATCTTAAACCTGCTAAAGTCTTGTTTGATTCTGGTGCATCACATTCTTTCATGTCATGTCCATTTGCATCCAAGCATAATGTGAACACAGTGGCTTTACCAAGGCAATTAGCAATTACTTCTCTGGCGAAACAGACGCATTCTAGCTTGTATGCTCCGGAGATATCTATTTATATGGGTGATTACCGCTTTCTGGCTTCTCCGGTTATTCTCGGCAATTCCGAAATTGATCTTATTCTTGGGATGGATTGGATCTCCAAGCATGGTGCTCACATTGATTGTGCAAATAAGGAAGTCAAGCTTACTCATCCCGACGAAGACGTGATTATCTTCGCCTATCGAGATAACACAATCAGGCTATTCTCTCTCAATGACAAGGGCGAGATTAATGCCATCTCTCAAATTCCGGTGGTCAATGGATATGAAGATGTTTTCCTTGAAGAGCTTCCAGGCATGCCTCCGCATCGTCAAGTTGAATTCGTCATTGAACTTGAGCCCGGTACCGAGCCAGCATGTCGGCGTCCGTACAAGCTTTCTCCTGAAGAGTTGAAGGAGCTGAAGAAACAACTCGATGAGCAAGAGCGTATGGGTCTAATCAGGCCTAGCACTTCTCCTTGGGGTTGTGGTGTTCTATTTGTCAAGAAGAAGGATGGCACGGAGCGCCTTTGCGTTGATTACCGACCATTGAACAAGAAGACAATAAAGAACAAGCATCCGCTCCCCAATATCAATGAATTGTTCAAGCAGCTCAAAGGAGCAAAAGTGTTCTCAAAGCTCGATCTCCGGATGGGTTATCACCAGATCCGTACCCGTGAAGAAGATATTCACAAGACCGCATTCAGAACGAGTTATGGCTCCTATGAATACACGGTCATGTCTTTTGGCCTCGCAAATGCTCCACCCACCTTCTCGAGGATGATGCACTACATATTCAACCCCTACACCAATGAATTTGTTCTTGTCTATCTGGATGACATCTTGGTATTCTCCAAGAATGAAGAAGACCATGCCAAGCACCTCCGTTTGGTTCTGGACAGACTTCATGAACACAAGTTCTATGTGAAGTTCTCTAAATGTGAATTCTGGCTGGATAAGGTCTTATATCTTGGCCATATCATCTCTGCTGAGGGTATTGCTGTCAACCCCGAGAAAGTTGAAGCGATTGTCAACTGGGAACCCCCTAAGAACGTCAAGCAACTCTGAAGCTTCCTTGGTCTTGCTAGCTATTGCAGAAGGTTCGTTGAGAACTTCTCCAAGATTGCCAAGCCTCTCTCCAACTTGCTGCAGAAGAATGTCAAGTACAACTGGTCTCCGGATTGTGATGTGGCATTCAAAACACTCAAAGAAAAACTCATCTCTGCTCCGGTTCTTACTCCTCCGGATGAGTCCAAGCCCTATGAAGTATTCTGTGATGCTTCTCTACAAGGACTTGGTGGTGTTTTAATGCAAGATTGTGGCATACACTTCTCGTTAATTGAAGCCAAATGAGAAGAACTACCCGACACATGATCTCGAGCTAGCAGCATTGGTACATGCCTTGATCACGTGGAGACACCTCCTGTTGGGCAAAAAAGTGGACATCTTCACCGATCACAAGAGCTTGAAGTACATCTTCACACAGCCGAACCTGAACCTTCGCCAGACTCGTTGGGTTGAGATGATCCAGGAGTATGATCCAAGCATCGAATACACACCTAGCAAGGCCAATGTCATTGCAGATGCCTTGAGCAGAAACGCATATCGCAACAGTCTCCTTCTCAAGCCGTTCCAGCCTGAGCTTTGTGAATCATTCAGGAAGCTCAACCTCCAAGTTGTTCCGCAAGGCTTTCTTGCAAATCTTCAAGTTGCTCCTACCTTGGAAGATCAGATCCGTGAGGCCAAACTCAGTGATGCTATGGTGCAGAAAGTGAAACATGGTATTGCTAAGGGTACTCCCAAATACAAGTGCTATCGTGTTGATGAGAAAGACACCTTGTTCTTTGAGGACAGACTTGTGGTTCCCAAGGGGGATCTCAGGAAGCTCACAATGAATGAAGCACATGACTCCCTCCTCTCGATTCATCCCGGAAGTTCCAAGATGTACCAAGACCTCAAGCAATCTTACTGGTGGACTCGCATGAAAAGGGAGATTGCCCAATTCGTGAATGAATGTGATGTCTGTAGAAGAGTGAAGGCAGAGCATCAACGTCCAGCCGGTCTCCTCCAACCTCTACCTATTCCCGAGTGGAAATTCGACCACATTGAAAAGGATTTTGTCACTGGGTTCCCTAAGTCCAAGAAGGGGAATGACGCTATCTTTGTTGTGATTGACAAGCTAACCAAAGTAGCTCACTTCCTTCCAGTCAAAGAATCCATCAATGCAGCTCAGCTGGCAGAGTTGTACACTTCCAGAATTGTGTCGTTACATGGCATTCCTCAAGTTATCTCCTTAGACCGTGGAAGTTTGTTCGCATCCAAGTTCTGGGACTCCTTTCAGTCAGCCATGGGCACTAAGATCCGTTTCAGCACTGCGTTTCACCCTCAGACTAGTGGTCAAGTCGAAAGAGTGAACCAGATCCTCGAAGACATGCTCAGAGCTTGTGTCATCTCTTTTGGCATGAAGTGGGAAGATTGCCTTCCGTTTGCTGAGTTCTCTTACAACAACAACTTCCAAGCAAGTGTCGACAAAGCTCCTTTTGAAATCCTCTATGGCAGAAAGTGCCGTACTCCTCTCAACTGGTCCGAGACTGGTGAACGCCAACTTCTTGGCAATGACTTGATCTCAGAAGCCGAAGAAATGTGCAAAGTCATACGTGAGAATCTCAAGGCCGCTCAGTCGCATCAAAAGAGCTACTATGACGGCAAGCATTGCGATTTGGCTTTCGACATTGGGGATCATGTCTATATCTGTGTTTCTCCTATGAAAGGAACCCAAAGATTCGGTATCAAAGGCAAGCTTGCTCCTAGATACGTGGTCCCTTTCAAGATTCTTGGCAAAAGAGGCGATCTAGCCTACCAACTCGAGCTTCCATCCAACTTTGCAAATGTTCATGATGTGTTTCACGTGTCTCAACTCCGCAAGTGCTTCAAGACACCTGAACGCACCATTCTGTTCGAGGAGATTGATCTTCAACAAGACTTGTCTTACCGTGAGCACCCTGTTGCTATTCTTGAGGAAACTGAGCGCAAGACCCGCAAAAAGTCAATCAAGTTCTTGAAAGTTAGGTGGTCACACCATACCGACCGAGAAGCCACGTGGGAACGAGAAGATCACCTTCGTTCCGAGTACCCTTCCTTCTTCCAGTCCTAGATCTCGGGACGAGATATTTTCGTAGTAGAGGAGAGTTTGTAATGCCCCAGATGTAACACTTTCCAATTATGGAAATATATGAAACTTTGACTTCATCAATTCCATTCTGGGCTCTTCTTTCATTTCGGGTTTCTTCGTTTTGTCGTGTGCGTGTGTGCATTTCATCCATGTCATGTTGTTATGTGCATTGCATTGCATTCGTGTTGTCACTTGCACCCGGTCCCACTCGTCTCTTCCCATTGTCCGTTTCGAGTTCTGACACTCACACACGTGATCGTGGCATCCCCGAGTCATTCTTTCGTGTGTGGCCGTGTAATGTTTTCGTAATGAGGTGAGACTTGTCGTGCGTTTTTGTTTTGGTACGTGTAGGCCACCTGTCAAGTTTCATCGCGTTTGGAGTTCGTTTGGTACTCCAACGGTTAACCTAGTGGGCTAAAAGTACCTCTTCTTTAAGGCCCAAGACCCCCTCCACAACAGCCCACTAACCCAGCACAACCCTACCCACCATCTCGGTCGTCGGATCACAAACGTGTGGTCGAAAACCGCACCCCATTTGGACACTCCTAGCTCCCTCTATCTATAAATATGTGTCTCCCCGCGTTTTCCTCGCAGATGAACCCTAGCCCCGCTCCCACCGCGCAGCCGGACGTGTCCACTCCGCATCCGGACATGTCCATCCCCGCAGCCACGTCGCCGGGCCAATAGGATCATGCCACGTCATCACCGCCGCCTCCCGCACCCACTCAGGTCGCGACACGTTAGCGCCCGCCTCCACTCCTCCGCGCCAGGCCCGGGGAGCCCATCCGGGGCCAGACCTGCCCGACCGCCGCCGCCGCCACGGGGCGCGAGCGCCCTGCTCGCCCCGAATAACCTCCGCCGCCGAACGTCGCCGGCGCGCGACCCCGCCGCCGCGCCGGACTGCGCCGCCACCGTGGACACCTTTTCCCGCTCGCCGCCGGCCCCCTCTACCCCAGCCACCGCCGGATCCGGTTGGATCTCCGCCGCCCGTCGCCGGATCTGGGGCCGACTGCCTCGGGTCCCCGCGTCCCCGGCCGTTCCTCCGCCGTGGCAACCGCCAGCGCCGCCACCGGTGGCGTCCTGCCTTCCCTCGAGCGAGCGGGAGGAGGAGCATGAAGACGGGCCTCCCTCGGTCCTCCAGCTCCAGGCCCTAGCGCCTGGGCCCATCCCCCTCGGCCCACCTGCCTCCCAGCCTGCTCCAACACCGTGGGCCTCGACCCGCGAGGTGAGCCACCCTCTAAACCTCGCCCGGTGCGTCGGATAGCTAACTAGCGCTGGCCTGAGTTGTTTTCCCTTGTCTAAAAACCACCAAGTCCCAGTTTTTGCATATTTTGTTGGCATCTTCGCATGACTGTAACTTTTAGTGTGTTTGTCCAAATTGTGCAGATGATATATCAAAATGATCGTGGTGAGATGCTCTACATTTTGTTCCATTGTGGCATGCTTGTTTGAGATCATCTAGATGTCCTAATCTTCGTGACAAGAGTGCTACTTGTTATAAACTGCTGTTACTTGTTATTTTGTTGCTATGTTTGCTTGATGCCCTAGTCAAATCCATGCTTGTTTTGAAGTGGCCAATGATCATTCCTTGTTGTCCATGTTATTGTCTATCCATTCATGCCCTCACTTGCACATATGGCCTGCTGTAGCTTATTTATTTCTTGCTCTCAAGTTGCTATAAATTATGCCTGTCAGGATTTTAACAGCATGATCAATTTGGTGTAGCTTGTAGCTATTGATCCATGCCTCCTATGGAGTTGCTCCAATGGAGTTGTTTGCTGTAGGATATGTCTAATTCATGTCCATGCTTATTTTCATCATGTTTGGATGCTGTAGAGTATATATTTCTTGCTCCAAAGTTGCTATGTGTCTGTTAATTTCAGCTTTGCATTGTATATTGTTTCGTGTGTATGTGTTGAACCGTTGCTCTGTTTTGAGCATGACCTATATGAAACTTGTGTGGTTTTGCATGTAGAATCATAATATCATGTTGTGTACATGTTTGGAGTGTGTTTGCTTAATTTTTGGGTGCATCTTGCACCGTTGCCATGCTTGTCTTGTTTTGCTCATATCTTCTAGACCGTAGCTCCAAATTAAACAAACTTTATATGAAACTTGACTAGAATTTCGTGTAGATCATCATGGTGCATGTTAATTTGCTGTTTAACAACTTTAACTTAAGGTTTGTTCAGATCTTGACCAATTTCAATATATGCATATGAGGACTTACCGGATTTGATATATGTTGATTCCGGCCTCATTTAAACTTGTTGTTTTGTGTTGTTCTTGTGTGCTTCTTCCCTTGCCATGAAATACATCATACTTGCATCATGTTGATTGTGCATTGCACCTGGTTTGATGTTGTGCCATGTTGTGTTCTTGTGTTGAGTAGAGCCGGGAGCCGAGTCCGAGAACGAGGTTCCTACCGAGGTTGAGTACGAGGAGCCGTCTTACGATCCCATCGACGACTCGACAGGCAAGATGACCTGACCCAGATATCATTACTATATTTGCCTATTGCTAGATGTCACACTCTTTAGCTTATTGCCTCGATGCCCATGTTTGTTTGTCAGCCTCCTATTGTAGCCATGAATCTCTCTAACCACCCAACCTAGCAAACCTTTGTTTGGCAACGTAAGCTCCGCTCAGCCCCTTCTTATAGCATTGCTAATTGCAGGAGAAGAGTTGAAGATTCTTGCTTCATGTTGAAGTTATTGTTGGGATATCACACTATATAATATGTCAACTAAATCATCTATATATTGGTAATGGGTGGAAGGCTAAGCCTCTTGCTTGGTGTTTTATTCCACTCATGCCGCCCTAGGAACCGTATAAACCAGTGTTATGTTCCTTGATTATGCGTCCCTAACACGGTTGGGGTTTATAGGCCCCCCTCGATAACCCGCTTAGCGCTAAAGCTTTTCCAGCAAGGCCCACATTGGTTTTACATTTGCCTAATAACTAAAACTTGCATAGGGCGGTGCAAACCCTTTTTCTTAATCAACAACCCGGGCCAGTGCTCCACATGAGTCTTGGTCAAAACTGGGGGTTCTGCGGGGCCGCCTTGGGGAAACCCAAGGTATTTGGTATAACTTGTAGAATCGCTCAAGGTTAAATCAACAATAAAGCATATGAGAGCCACTAAGCATTTTCAATCATGGTCTTCTCCTCTTGAGCCCCAAAGAAAAGAAAAGAAACTATATACACGGGAAAGCTCCCAACAAGCAAAAGAAGAACGATAATTTTTTTGTGTTTTCTTTTAATTACTACTAATATAGACATGGAAAGTAAACTAGCTAAGAAGCTACAACTTATTTTTTTCTTAATGTTTTTCTAACACACAAGAAAAATACTAAGAAAAGAAATGAAACTAAGCATGGATAGTACAATGAAAGAGTGTGAGCACCGACAACTAGAATAAGTGTGTGGACATGAATGTAATGTCGGTGAGAAACACGTACTCCCCCAAGCTTAGGCTTTTGGCCTAAGTTGGTCTATGGCCACGGATCGAAGCTGCTCTCTGCGGTGTACTAAGAAGCGTCCTCTGGGTGCCACTGGTTGGCCATCTCATCCGGATCCCACCCATAAACAGACTGCCGGTAAGGGTCGAGTGGTGGCTCCGGCTCAGGCTCTGAAGCTCGTGCCTGGCTCTGGTACTTGTAGAAGGCATCTGACGAAACGAGGTATATGCCTGAAAACAGATCAAACAGAGATGGTGCAGGCAAGGTAATAATCTCACAATATTTTTCAACAAACCTCAGTTTATAATTAAGCAACTTCTCCTTGTATTTAACAATAAAATCATGTGCTATCATACTCTTATAATCTAGATAAACAGGGGCAAACAATTTTTCTTCCTTCTCATGATGCCTAATAGGTATTCTAAAATGTTCATCAAGGCGAGAAGCAAAGATGCTGATACGTCTCAAACGTATCTACTTTTCCAAACACTTTTGATATTGTTTTGACCTCATTCTTGCATGATTTGAACTAAACTAACCCGGACTGACGCTGTTTTCAGCAGAGCTGCCTGTATGGTTTTATTGTGTGCAGGAAAATGGATTTTTAGGTATCTCAGAAAAATCCACGAAAAATCACAAAAAATCCACGCACCCGAAGGAACCCGGAGCCAGAAGTGGGGCCAGAGGGGGGCCAGGGGGTGCCCAGGCGCCCTGGTGGCGCGACCCAGCCCCTGGCCGCGCCGGGGGGTCGCCTAGGTGGGCCCCACCTCCCCTGGTGCCCTACTTTGACTCGTATTTAGCTCGCGATGGAGAAATTCCAGATCAGAAGTTCTTTTCACAGTTTTCGTCGCGGAGCCGCCGCCACCCTCTATTCTTCTTCGGGAGGGCTAATCTGGAGGCTGAATTGGCCTCCGGAGAGGGGAGATCGTCGCCATCGTCATCATCATCACCACTCCATCATCCCTCCATGACTTCTCCTTCCATGTGTGAGTAATCCCCTGCTGTAGGCGAAGGGGATGGTAGGGATTGGATGAGTTAGATCATGTAATAGTTTGTCAGATCGTTGGGGGCATGTTGGCTATCATCTACTATGGTGTTTATCATGTTTGCTTCAACTTGTTATTCTTAATGCTTGACACTTAGGGCCCGAGTGCCATGATTTCAGATCTGAACCATATGTGTTTGCATGAATATATTTGTGTTCTTGATCCTATCTATGAGTTGTTTGCACCTGTTACGGTTCGGAACCGGCGATCCCAAAAGTGACAGCTTGGGACACCAAAGGGGATGGTCCGTAGTTTGAGGATTACATGTATCCATTGAGTTCATTGCTTTGTTCCGGTGCTCTTTGACAGGAGCACCTTAATCTCCATAAGTTCCTCTTGGCCCCGTTCGTAGCGGGATGGCAGGACAAAAGATGTTGTGCAAGTTCTTATTGCAAGCACACACAACTACCTACGGGATACATGCCTAATGTTTGATATTTGCCTAGATGATCATTACTTTTCCGTGTGCCGTGCCCCAAGTTAGAATCATGATATATGTCATCCATGCAGCGCCCAACCATCCATCTCCCTAGCCTACAGTGTTTTAAATCCTGCTTGTCACTAGTTGCTACTTTTGCCATTTACCTTTACTATTTACTTTTGCTGTTTACTTTTACTATCATTATCATCACTATCATATCACTGCTACCATTTATCTTTTGTTGCAAGTAAGTATATTTCAGGTGCGGTTGAATTGACAACTCAACTGTCAAAGCTTATAAATACTCTTTGGCTCCCCGTGTGTCGAATCAATAAATTGGGTTATTCTTACCCGCGAAGACTATCTCGATCCCTTACGGTTGAGGGTTATCAGATGCCTCCAAAGATAGGACCTTTAGTGCGGTTCAAACTTAATCGTTTAGCAACGACGACACCCAGGCTGAAAGTTGTGTCTCGAAACAAAGCATGGTGCAAAATGATAATATCAGGGGCACTAAGATTCCCACTGTTCCCGCGACCAATTAAACATCTGATAGCAAATATAGAAAAGTAGCATAGAACAGGAAAATGTATACTAGTAATTCTTGCCCCTGAAACTTGCCTAGTTTCCCCTACATCTATCATGTCAATAAACCCTTCAACATCTTCACGACGTGGTTCTTGAAGACTACCAGCAAAGGGTATCTTGCATACTTCACAAAATTCAAAGAATGACATCTCCTTAACCTCATCATATAAACGAAACTCCACTGAAGGTGGTGATTTCTTAGCATGAAAATGAAAGTTTTGCGTGAAAATATTAGTGAGCAAGAGATACTGTTCATGCTGGTCGTGGAGGAAGTCGGTGAGGCCTGCATTGTTTGCCAAATAATAAAAGTCTCCATAAATCCCGGCGGCTTCCAAGAACTCATTACAAGGCCATTCACACGGCCGAACTTCCGTGGTGTGAGGAAGATTATATTTGGGCTTCTTATTTTCTTCCTTCTTCTTACCCTCTGAACTTTTACTCGAAGAGTCTCTCAACAATCTCTTTATCATTTTCCTCCTCTGAAAATTTCTGAAATTTTTAGTAACTCAAAATAAAAGTGAACAAAACTCAACAAGATTGATAGCAACAACTCCTACAAGTGCCTAGAGACTATATCATGCATTAGAACTACTTGGGACCAAAGAAATTTGACATGCAAGCTCAAGAAAAAGGTCAACACAGCAACAAAAATTTGCAATAAATATAGCACTAGAACAAAAACTAATTGGACCAATGGAGGAGTCACATACCAAGGAATAATCTCCCCAAACAGTTTTGTGAATGGAGCTTTGAGCAAGGAGATAGAAAATGGCAGCAAGATGAGCTAGAACTCGTGCTTAAGCTGGATAGTGATTTTTTTGGGAGGAAGAAGGAGTGTGTGGGTGCATGAATAAGTGGAGGGGGCCACATGGGGCCCACGAGGCAGGGGGCACGCCCTGGACCGTCGTGGCCAGGTGCTGCCTCCCCTCGACGTGTTCTTTGTGCCAAATATTCTAGAAAAAAAATCATATTTCATTTTCAGTGCATTTGGAGAACTTTTATTTTTGGGGTATTTTTTATTTGCATGGATAAGTATAGAAACAGATAGAAAATACTAATTTTGCTTTATTTAATCTAATTAACAGAAAGTAAAAGGAGGATACAAAAAGTTGTGCTATATAGATTCACCCATCTCATGCTCATCAAAAGGAATCCATTAACAAGGTTGATCAAGTCTTATTAATAAACTCTTTTCAAATAACATGAAACCGGAGAATTTTCGAATAACACTAGGTTACCTCAATGGGGATATGTATGTCCCCAACAATAAGAATATCATATGTCTTCTTGACAGTAGGAAGAGGAAATTCAAAACCTCCAATAGTAATAGTTGAAATTTTTCCAATAGAATTGATACTATGGACCTGAGGTTGTTTCTTCGGAAAATGTACCATATGCTCATTACCATTGACATGAAAAGTGACATTGCCTTTGTTGCAATCAATAACACCCCCTGCAGTATTCAAAAAGGGTCTACCAAGGATAATAGACATATTATCGTCATCGGGAATATCAAGGATAACAAAGTCCGTTAGAATAGTAACATTTGCAACTACCATAGGCACATCCTCACAAATACTGACAGGTATAGCAGTTGATTTATCGGCCATTTGCAAAGATATTTCAGTAGGTGTCAGCTTACTCAATTCAAGTCTATGATATAAAGAGAGAGGCATAACACTAACACTGGCTCCAAGATCACATAAAGCAGTTTAACATAGTTTCTTTTAATGGAGCAAGGTATAGTAGGTACTCCTGGATCTCCTAGTTTCTTAGGTATTCCACCCTCGAAAGTGTAATTAGCAAGAATGGTGGAAGTTTCTACTTCAGGTATCTTTCTTTTATTGGTAATAATGTCTTTCATATACTTAGCATAAGGATTTGTTTTAAGTATATCAGTCAAACGCATACGCAAAAAGACAGGTCTAATCATTTCAGCAAAGCGCTCAAAATCCTCATCATCCTTTTTCTTGGATGGTTTAGGAGGAAAAGGCATGGGTTTCTGAACCCATGGTTCTCTTTCCTTAGGGTGCTTCCTATTAACAAAGTCTCTCTTATCATAATGTTGATTCTTTGATTGTGGGTTATCAAGGTCAACAACAGGTTCAATCTCTACATTATTATCATTGCTAGGTTGAGCATCATCATGAACTTCATCATTAATATTATCACTAGGTTCATGTTCATTACCAGATTGTGTCTCGACATTAGAAACAAAGATATCATTGGGATTCTCAGGTGTGTCCGTTACAGGTTCACTAGAAGCATGCCAAGTTCTATCATTTTTCTTTATATTTTTCTTAGAAGAACTAGGTGCATCTAAATTAGCTCTCTGAGAATCCTGCTCAATTCTCTTAGGGTGGCCCACAGGATACAAAGGTTCCTGGGTCACTTTACCACCTCTAGTGGCAACTCTAACAGCAAAGTCATTATTCTTACTATTTAATTCATTGAGCAAATCATTCTGAGCCTTAAGTACTTGTTCTACTTGAGTGGTAACCATAGAAGCATGTTTACTAATGAGTTTCAATTCACCTTTAACTCTAGACATATAATCACTCAAGCGTTCAATCATATAAGCATTACATTGCAATTGTCTACCAACATAAGCATTGAAGTTTTCTTGTTTCACAATAAAATTGCCAAACTCATCTAAGCATTGGCTAGCAGACTTATAACGAGGAATATCACCTTCATCAAATCTATAAAGATAATTTACCTTTTCTACCTGTGTCGGGTTATCAAGACCATGTATTTCTTTGAAAGGTGGTAAATTCTTAACATCTTCAGCTTTAATACCTTTTTATTTCATAGATTTCTTTGCATCTTGCATATCTTCAGGATTGAGAAATAGAACACCCCTTTTCTTCGGAGTTGGCTTAGGGGCTGGTTCAGGAAGTGTCCAATTATTTTCATTAGCCAACATATTATTCAATAGTAATTCAACTTCATCAACTATTCTTTCCCTGAAAACACAACCATCACAACTATCCAGGTGGTCTCTGGAAGCATCGGTTAGTCCATTATAAAGGACATCAAGTATATCATTCATCTGAATAGGATGATCAGGCAAATCATTAAGTAACTGGAGAAGCCTCCCCCAAGCTTGTGGGAGACTCTCTTCTTCTATTTCCACAAAGTTATATATTTCTCGTAAGGCAGCTTGTTTCTTATGAGCGGGAAAATATTTAGTAGAGAAGTAATAAATCATATCCTGGGGACTACGTACACAACCAGGATCAAGAGAATTAAACCATGTCTTAGCATCACCCTTTAACAAGAACGGAAATAACTTAAGGATTTACTAATAACGAATCTTTTCATCGTTGGTAAATAGGGTGGCTATATCATTCAACTTAGTAAGATGTGCCGCAACAGTTTCAGATTCATAGCCATGGAAATGATCAGATTCAACCAAAGTAATTAACTCAAGATCAACAGAGAAATCATAATCCTTATCAGTAACATAGATAGGTGAAGTAGCAAAAGCAGGGTCATATTTCATTCTAGCATTCAAAGACTTTTCTTCCAGCTTAGCTAATAATTTCTTAAGATCATATCTATCATTGCAAGCAAGAAAGTCTCTAGTAGTTTCTTCATCCATAACATAACCCTCAGGAATAACAGGCAATTCATATCTAGGGGGAGAATCTTCATCACAAGTTTCATAAATACTATCAGTTTCAATATTTGCATTGTCCCTAACCTTAGCAATTTGTTCATCTAGAAATTCACCTAGTGGCACAGTATTATCACACATAGAGGTAGTTTCAACATACATAGCAGACGTGGCATCATCAAGAACATGGGACATATCAGATTCAATAGCAGGAGTAGGTGTCACAAATTTACTCATAATAGATGGCGAATCAAGTGTAGAGCTAGATGGCAGTTCCTTACCTCCCCTCGTAGTTGAGGGAAAGATCTTGGTTTTTGAGTCCTTCAAATTATTCATAGTGATCAACAGATATAAATCCCAAGTGACTTAAAGAATATAGCTATGCTCCCCGGCAACGGCGCCAGAAAATAGTCTTGATAACCCACGAGTGTAGGGGATCGCAACAATTTTCGAGCGTAGATTATTCAACCCAAATTTATTGATTCGACACAAGGGGAGCCAAAGAATACTCTTAAGTATTAGCAGCTGAGTTGTCAATTCAACCACACCTAGAAACTTAGTATCTACATCAAGGTAATTTCGTAGCAAAGTAATATGGAAATAACGGTAGGAACAATAAAAGTAACGATAGTGTTTTTATAGTTTTTGTAATAGTAGCAGCGGAAATTTAAATAAGCAACAAGCAATATGTGAAAAGCTCGTATGCATTGGATCGGTGATGGGAAATTATGCCGGATGCGATTCCTCATGTAAAAGTTATAACCTAGGGTGACACAAAACTAGCTGCAGTTCATCAATGTAATGTAGGCATGTATTCCGAATATAGTCATACATGCTTATGGAAAAGAACTTGCATGACATCTTTTGTCCTACCCTCCCGTGGCAGCGAGATCCTAGTGGAAACTAAGGGATATTAAGGCCTCCTTTTAATAGAGTACCTGACCAAAGCATTAACACATAGTGAATACATGAACTCCTCAAACTACGGTCATCGCCGGGAGTGGTCCCGATTGTTGTCACATCGGGGTTGCGAGATCATAACAGATAGTAGGTGACTATTGACTTGCAAAATAGGATCAAGAACACACATATATTCATGAAAACATAATAGGTTCAGATCTGAAATCATGGCACTCGGGCCCTAGTGACAAGCATTAGGCATAGCAAAGTCATAGCAACATCAATCTTAGAACATAGTGGATACTAGGGATCAAACCCTAACAATACTAACTCAATTACATGGTAAATCTCATCCAACCCATCACCGTCCAGCAAGCCTACGATGGGATTACTCACGCACGTCGGTGAGCATCATGAAATTGGTGATGGAGGAAGGTTGATGATGACGATGGCGACGATCTCCCCTCTCCGGAGCCCCGAACGGACTCCAGATCAGCCCTCCCGAGAGAGATTAGGGCTTGGCGGCTCCGTATCGTAAAACGTGATAATTCTTCCTCTATGATTTTTTTCTCCCCGAAAGAGAATATATGGAGTCCGGGGGTACGTCGGTGGAGCAATAGGGGGCCCACGAGGCAGGGGGCGCGCCCAGGGGGAGGGGCCGCGGCCCCCACCCTCGTGGATAGGGTGTGGGCCCCCTGGCTTGGATCTTTCCGCAGATATTTTTTATATTTTCCAAAATAATTCTCCATTGATTTTCAAGTCATTGCGAGAACTTTTATTTCTGTACAAAAATAACACCATGGCAATTCTGCTGAAAACAACGTCAGTCCGAGTTAGTTCCATTCAAATCATGCAAGTAAGAGTCCAAAACAAGGGCAAAAGTGTTTAGAAAAGTAGATACGTTGGAGACGTATCAGACACGCGGCTTTCGGCGCGATTGGCTGTTCTGCTGTCTCCGGATTTCACGGGATTCGAATTTCGGGGAAGCGCACCGGACGGAGCGAGCCGCGGTAATCGGACTGGATATACCGGACGCCTCGATTTTTGCGCCATCTTTTCGCCACGTATCGGGCATGCGTGTGTTGCGGGATTCGATAGGATCACTTGGGCCCACAAGTCAGTCACTCGACCATCGGGCTATAAGAAAGCGTCGGGGCCGTTGCGAGGGCACTGTGCGCCCAACTTCTTCTTCCTCTGCTCCTCCGCTGCATCACCTCTCCTCGCTCACTGTTGACCCGCCTGCGCGCGGCTCGCCCCCATGGGGAAGGACAAGACGGCGGCTCTGGAGCGCGCGAAGAAGGCGCCGACGACGGGGAAGGGCAAGAAAACTGCTACCTCTTGAGCTTGCGTTGTTTTTCCCTTGAAGATGAAAGGGTGATGCATCAAAGTAGCGTAAGTATTTCCCTCAGTTTTTGAGAACCAAGGTATCAATCTAGTAGGAGACTACATGCGAGTCCCTCGTACCCACACAAACAAATAAGAACCTTGCAACCAACGCGATAAAGGGGTTGTCAATCCCTTCTCAACCACTTGCAAAAGTGAGATCTGATAGAGATAATAAGATAAATATTTTTGGTATTTTTGTTATATAGATTGAAAGTAAAGATTCCAAAATAAAAGTAAAGTAAAGATAAATAGTTTATGGAAGATTAATATGATATAATATAGACCTGGGGGCCATAGGTTTCACTAGTGGCTTCTCTCAAGATAGCAGATTTCTACGGTGGGTGAACAAATTACTGTCGAGCAATTGATAGAAAAGAGCATAGTTATGAGAATATCTAGGCATGATCATTGTATATAGGCATCACGTCCGTGACAAGTAGACCGAAACGATTCTGCATCTACTACTATTACCCCACACATCGACTGCTATCCAGCATGCATCTAGAGTATCAAGTTCATAATAACAGAATAACGCTTTAAGCAAGATGACATGATGTAGAGGGATAAACTCATGCAATATGATATAAACCCCATCTTTTTATCCTCGATGGCAACAATACAATTCGTGCCTTGCTGCCCCTGCTATCACTGGGAAAGGACACCGCAAGATTGAACCCAAAGCTAAGCACTTCTCCCATTGCAAGAAAGATCAATCTAGTGGGCCAAACTAAACTGATAATTCGAAGAGACTTGCAAAGATATTTAAATCATGCATAAAAGATTTCAGAGAAGAATAAAAAATTGTTCACAAATAATCTTGATCATAAACCCACAATTCATCAGATCTCGACAAACACACCGCAAAAAGAATTACATCAAATAGATCTCCAAGAAGATCGAGGAGAACTTTGTATTGAGATCCAAAGAGAGAGAATAAGCCATCTAGCTAATAACTATGGACCCAAAGGTCTGTGGTAAACTACTCACAACTCATCGGAGAGACTATGGTGTTGACGTAGAAGCCCTCCGTGCTCGATTCCCCCTCCGGTGGAGCTCCGGAATAGGCCCCAAGATGGGATCTCATGGGTACAGAAGGTTCCGGCGGTGGAATTAGGGTTTCGTGGTGCTCTCGGATGTTTTCAGGGTATATGGGTATATATAGGAGGAAGAGGCACGTCGGTGGAGCTATGGGGTGCCCACGAGGGTGGGGGGTGCGCCTACCCCCCCGGGCGCGCCCCCTGCCTCGTGGTCACCCTGTGGCTTCCGTGACGTGTACTCAAGTCTTTTGAGTTGCATTTGTTCCAAAAACGATCCTCCCGAAGGTTCATTCCGTTTGGACTCCATTTGATATTCCTTTTCTGCGAAGCACTGAAATAGGCAAAAACAACAATTTGCACCGAGCCTTGGGTTAGTAGGTTAGTCCCAAAAAAATATAAATGTGTATAATAAAGCCCATTAAACGTCCAAAACAGATAATATAATAGCATGGAACAATAAAAAATTATAGATACGTTGGGGACATATCAAGCATCCCCAAGCTTAATTCCTGCTCGTCTTCAAGTAGGTAAATGGTAAAAACAGAATTTTTCATGTGGAGTGCTACCCAACAAAATTCTCAATGTAATTTTCTTTATTGTAGCATTAATGTTCAGATCCGAAAGATTCAAGACAAAAGTTTAATATTGACATAAGAATAATAACACTTCAAGCATACTGACAAAGCAATTATGTCTTCTCAAAATAACATGGCCAAAGAAAGTTCATCCCTACTAAATCATATAGTTTGGCTATCTTCCATCTTCGTGACACAAAAATACTCAAATCATGCACAACCCCAGTTTCAGCCAAGCAATTGTTTCATACTTAAATTTTTTCAAACCTTTTCAACTTTCACGCAATACATGAGCGTGAGCCATGGATATAGCACTATAGGTGGAATAGAGTGGTGGTTGTGGAGAAGACAAAATAGGAAGATGGTCTCACATCGACTAGGCGTATCAATGGGCTATGGAGATGCCCATCAATAGATATCAATGTGAGTGAGTAGGGATTGCCATGCAACAGATGCACTAGAGCTATAAATGTATGAAAGCTCAACAAAAGAAACTAAGTGGTTGTGCATCCAACTTGCTTGCTCACGAAGACCTAGGGCATTTGAGGAAGCCCATCGTTGGAATATACAAGCCAAGTTCTACAATGAAAATTCCCACTAGTATATGAAAGTGACAAACAAGAGACTCTCTTTCATGAAGATCATGGTGCTACTTTGAAGCACAAGTGTGGAAAAAGATAGTAGCATTGTCCCTTTTTTCCTTTTCTTTTTTGGGCCATTTGCATTTCTGTCCCTAACTCGAACCACCTACTCAGATTTACCCCTAATTTCAAAGTGTGCTCAAATTTGCCCCTCTGTCGTTAGGTGACCTTACAAAAATGCCCTTCCGTGCCGTTTCCGTTAGGTCAAAGGCCTTTGACCGTCTATCGGACGTTTATTGGACATTTTGCCCCTGCCTCCATGTGTCACTTACATGTGGGACCCGTCGAGAGAGAAAATAAAAAATACTCTCCTATTCTAAGTCAAGCAACTAGGTAAACAAAGGACATGGGCCCATGTGTCAGGTCCTCATTATTTATTTCTTACTGTGATAATTAGCTTTGTTTTTTAGCTGGATATTTAGCACTATTAATTATGGAGGGCCCACAAGTCATACTCACATGTGGTAATTACCTGACCTGTCAGGCCCTCTTGGTCGTACCTCATCCCGGCGATTTCACCGTCGGCGATCACAAATCACAACCGAGGCACATCGGGTTCTCTCTACGGAGGATGGTTGGGCGCACTTCTAGCACCTACGTGTAGCTGGAAACTAGGCGCATCTATTGGTGGCGGAGTTGGTCCAAATGGTCGCCGGAATCGAGGACGGTGATGAGCGGAGCGGCGGCTGAGCTACAGTTTGGTCGTGCGCGTTCCTGTGTGATGAAAACGAGCGAACTATGCGTCTTCATGGCTTCCAGTGGTCTTTGGGATCACTCTGTAACAACACAAGGACGGATTTGGCATCGATGCGTGCAACGGCCATGGCGGCGGGCGACGCTTGGGCCTGTGGGGATGCAGCTAGTGGAAGAAATCGACGGGCTTAAACACAAGGGGGGGGGGGAGGGAGCAGGAG
>LR738715.1:177641223-177836412 GCA_902687465.1 Secale cereale | reverse complement strand
AGCGCACAAAGATCTCGCTGGTATGAACAGAAGGCTCGGGGAAGATCAGACGACGGCGAATCTAGGCCGGTGGCCGGCGGGCAGAGGCGGCCGAGATCGCTTCGATGGCGGAGTTGCAGGGCACCCGAGGTCATGATCGACGGGGTGGTGATGCTATGCTTGACGGCGGGCCTCTGAGACATGTAGGTGCGGCTTCTCTGTGTCGTTGTCCACGAGAACGGCGGCGCTCGGGTGAGCATGCGGGCGACATGCCCTCGGGGGAGGAAGACGATGACCAGCCAGAGAGCTGGGCTGGCTGGGTCGTCTTGGGCCAGAAGGTAAGTGTGACATGTCTTTTTTTTCGAGGGCAAAACTGTCCATCAAACGTCTAGAAAACGGTCAAAGCCCTTTGACCGGACGGAAACGGCACAGAAGGGTATTTCTATAAAGGTATCTAACGGCACAGGGGCAAATTTGAGCACACTTCGAAATTAGGGGTAAATCTGAGTAGTGGGTTCGAGTTAGGGACACAAATGTAAAAGACCCTTCTTTTTTTTTATTTTTTTCCTTTTCTTTTCTTTTCCCCTGTTTTGGGGGCCTTTTCTTCTCTCTTTTTATTTTATTTGGGACAATGCTCTAATAATGATGATCATCACACTTCTATTTATTAACAACTCATAGATTACAACTCGATACTAGAACAAAATATGACTCTATATGAATGCCTCCGGCGGTGTACTGGGATGTGCAATGAATCAAGAGTTGCATGTATGAAAAATTATGCATGGTGGCCTTGCCACAAATATGATGTCAACTACATGATCATGGATGGCAATATGACAATGATGAAGCGTGTCATAGTAAACGGAACGGTGAAAGTTGCATGGCAATATATCCCGGAATGGCTATGGAAATGCCATAATAGGTAGGTATGGTGGCTGTTTTGAGGAAGGTATATGGTGGGTGTATGGTACCGGCAAAAGTTGCGCGGTACAAGAGAGGCTAACAATGGTGGAAGGGTGAGAGTGTGTATAATCCATTGACTCAACATTAGTCATAAAGAACTCACATACTTATTGCAAAAATCTACAAGTCATGAAAACAAAGTACTACACGCATACTCCTAGGGTAAGGGTTGGTAGGAGTTAACCATCGCGCGATCCCGAACTCCACACAAAGGATGACAATCAATGAAATACTTCATGCTTCAAATTTGTCACACAACGGTTACCATACGTGCATGCTACGGGACTTGCAAACCTCAACACAAGTATTTCTCAAATTGACAACTACTCTACTAGCATGACTCTAATATCACCATCCTCATATCTCAAAACAATCATCAAGTATCAAACTTCTCATAGTATTCAATGCACTTTATATGAAAAAAAATTATACCCATGTTGGATGCCTATCATATTAGGACTAATTTTATAACCAAAGCAAATTACCATGCTGTTCTAAAGGAATCTCAAAATAATATAAGTGAATCATGAGAGATCAATAATTTCTATAAAATAAAACCACCACCGTGCTCTAAAAAGATATAAGTGAAGCACTAAAGCAAAACTATCTAGCTCAAAAGGTATAAGTGAAGCACATAGAGTATTCTAATAAATTCCGATTCATGTGTATCTCTCTCAAAAGGTGTGTACAGCAAGGATGATTGTGGTAAACTAAAAAGCAAAGACTCAAATCATACGTGACGCTCCAAGAAAAACACATATCATGTGGTGAATAAAAATATAGTCTCAAGTAAAGTTACCGATAGACGAAGACGAAAGAGGGGATGCCTTCCTGGGGCATCCCCAAGCTTAGGATTTTGGTTGTCCTTGAATTTTACCTTGCGGTGCCTTGGGCATCCCCAAGCTTAGGCTCTTGCCCTCTTTGTTCCGTAGTCAATCAAATCCTTACCCAAAAACTTGAAAACTTCACAACACAAAACTTAGCAAAAATTCTCGTGAGCTCCGTTAGTATAAGAAAACAAACCACCACTTTTAAGGTACTGTAATGAACTCATTCTTTATTTATATTGGTGTTAAACCTACTGTATTCCAACTTCTCTATGGTTCATACCCCCCGATACTACTCATAGATTCATCAAAATAAGCAAACGACACACGAAAAATAGAATCTATCAAAAACAGAACAGTCTGTAGAAATCTGTAACTTTTGAATACTTCTGTAACTGTAAATGTTTTGAAATAAATTCATGGACATGAGGAATTTGTCTATTAATCATCTGCAAAAAGAATCAACTTAAAAGCACCCTCCAGTAAAAAATGGTAGCAAATCGCGTGAGCGCAAAAGTTTCTGTTTTTTTTACAGCAAGATCACAAAGACTTCACCTAGGTCTTCCCAAAGGTTCTACTTGGCACAAACACTAATTAAAACACAAAACCACATCTAAACAGAAGATAGATGAATTATTTATTACTAAATAGAAGTAAAATCAAATAAATTAAAATTGGGTTGCCTCCCAACAAGCGCTATCGTTTAACACCCCTAGCTAGGCATGATACAAGAATAGATCTTGGTATTGCCATCTTTGGTCTTTTTTTGGTGAGGTCATGTACGAATCCGAGAAGTTCTTTGCGTTTCCCTTAATATTCAGAAATTTTTAGATCTAAGGAATCCAACCGCTTATTGCAAAGGGTGATCAACATATTCATGCGGTAAAGATTTCCGCTAACACTCTTAAGAGGTTCAAGAGACTTTTGTAAAAAAAATGTTACTTCACAAATTTTCTCAAAAACTTGTGTCTCTTCCTGGGTATGATGTAACCCTTTTTTGTTGAGGTAGTGTTCCCACTATCCCCTCTATAATTTCATGCGCAATACTGGGATCAATTTCGATAAAATTTCCTTTGGTAACGTAATCCAAGAGTTGTCTATGGGACATATTTAGTCCAACATAAAAATTGCGGAGTAAAATCCTAAAATTTATCTCTAAGGTGCAATTACGATAAGATTCCATCATCCTACACCAAGCATCTTTTAAGTTTTCTCCTTGCCTTTGTTTGAGGTGAAGAACTTCAAACTCGGGAGACCAAGGAGCAGATAAAGGACTAGCCATGACGGCAAAGAAAATGATAAAACACACGGAGCAAATAAGAGGGCAAATAAAACGGCAAAGGTGAAGTGGGGGATAGGAAAACAAGAGGCAAATGGAAAATAATGTAATGCGAGGGATAAGAGTTTGTGATGGGTACTTGGTATATGACTTTTGCGTAGATCTCCCCGGCAACGGCGCCAGAAATTCTTCTTGCTACCTCTTGAGCTTGCGTTGTTTTTCCCTTGAAGAGGAAAGGGTGATGCAGCAAAGTAGCATAAGTATTTCCCTCAATTTTTGAGAACCAAGGTATCAATTCAGTAGGAGACTACACGCGAGTCCCTCAGACCTACACAAACAAATAAGAACCTTGCAACCAACACGATAAAGGGGTTGTCAATCCCTTCTCAACCACTTGCAAAAGTGAGATCTGATAGAGATAATAAGATAAATATTTTTGGTATTTTTATTATATAGATTCAAAGTAAAGATTGCAAAATAAAAGTAAAGTAAAGATAAATAGTTGATGGAAGATTAATATGATAGAAGATAGACCCAGGGGCCATAGGTTTCACTAGTGGCTTCTCTCAAGATAGCAGATTTCTACGGTGGGTGAATAAATTACTGTCGAGCAATTGATAGAAAAGCGCATAGTTATGTGAATATCTAGGCATGATCATTGTATATAGGCATCACGTCCGTGACAAGTAGACCGAAACAATTCTGTATCTACTGCTATTACTCCACACATCGACCGCTATCCAGCATGCATCTAGAGTATTAAGTTCATAAGAATAGAGTAACGCTTTAAGCAAGATGACATGATGTAGAGGGATAAACTCATGCCATATGATATAAACCCCATATTTTTATCCTCGATGGCAACAATACAATTCATGCCTTGCTGCCCCTGCTGTCACTGGGAAAGGACACCGCAAGATTGAACCCAAAGCTAAGCACTTCTCCCATTGCAAGAAATATCAATCTAGTAGGCCAAACCAAACTGATAATTCGAAGAGACTTGCAAAGATATTTAAATCATGCATAAAAGATTTCAGAGAAGAATCAAATATTATTCATAGATAATATTCATCATAAACCCACAATTCATCGAATCTCGACAAACACACCGCAAAAAGAAATACATCAAATAGATCTCCAAGAAGATCGAGGAGAACTTTGTATTGAGATCCAAAGAGAGAGAATAAGCCATCTAGCTAATAACTATGGACCCGAAGGTCTGTGGTAAACTACTCACAACTCATCGGAGAGGCTATGATGTTGATGTAGAAGCCCTCCATGATCGGTTCCCCCTCCGGTGGAGCTCCGGAATAGGCCCCAAGATGGGATCTCACGGGTATAGAAGGTTGCGGCGATGGAATTAGGGTTTCGTGGTGCTCTCGTATGTTTTCAGGGTATATGGGTATGTATAGGAGGAAGAGGCACGTCGGTGGAGCTATGGGGGGCCCGCAAGGGTGGGGGGCATGCCTACCCCCTGGGCGCGCCCCCTCCCTCGTGGCCACCCCGTGGCTTCGCTGGCGTGTACTCCAAATCTTCCTCGCGACTCACGTCGACCGAGGTTTCTCTCTGCCCCCGCATCCTTTTCGAGGCTTCTTGAACTTCTATGATGCTCAGATGCACTACTTCTCTCCCAATACCATCATATACCTCGCTGCTTTCATCTCTTTGTGCGAGAACTTCCTGGGGTGTCGACCGCATTGGGGTTTGTTTAAACACATTTTCTCTTGTCGTTCCCAATCTGTCAAGAAGGCAAATCCGAGTGACGAGAAGACGCACGTGATCTAGATATGCGGCGGCTTAGGCATTCAAACTAGGGGTAGGAGTACTTTTCCTTCCATGGTCCTTCCTGAGTCGGTCAGAGGATGGTAGTCGACCTAGTTCTACTGCAAGGACATCCCGACCCCTGGTCAGTCGACCAGACTCCCTCCTTTTACCCTAGATCGAGTTAGTCAGCCTCCCCCGTTGCTTGTGAGTCGGACCGAGAAGGTAGAGGTAGACATGTTGGTCGAGCGAGTGGTTCAGCTGGTCTGCGACGAAGTCACTGGGATGGACCTGCTGGAGGTGTTCCTCAGTCGACAGATTCAGCCTCTCCAGGCTCGTGACCATCCGATGTGGATGTACTCGGGAACCAACGACACCTCTCGGGTTCACCCGGAGGAGATCACCGAGAAGACGGTGGAACAGTGTTTGAAGAGCATTACTGGGAACAAGGTTAACCCTCGGGGGACTAGGAGAGTCCGCCCGTTCGACGCAGATCATGAACCAGACAAGGTTTGGCTCTGATTCCCTAGTGAATTTTCTGATTCGTCTTTGTAGGTGTTTGTGAATCTGACTGATGTTTAATCGACTCTTTGCTTTGCAGATCTTTACTGAGATGTACTCGGTGCCCAATGAAGAGCAAATCCAGGAGGGGGTGGAAGGCGTCGGCGAAGCCACCGAGTGGAAATCCGACAAGGAGACTCAGGAGGAGAGCGAGGACTCGAGAAGTGGTGAAGAGGTCGAGTCACCGCCTCACATCGAGAAACATTCCAAGCTGACTCACGATCCGGAGAATGTGCACGCCAAGACGGTTCCCTCCAGCTCCCAGGTACAAAAGCGCACTCGGACGTCTTCCCCTGTTCCGACTGAGAAGGCTCCGAAATAGCCTAAGGTTGCTGCATCTAAGCCTGAGAAGGCCCTCCCCTAGATCAAGGTGGACGTTCTGATTGCTTCCACGTGAGTGTCGTTCTGCTCTGATCTTCTTCCGTTCAAGAAATCTGACGCGTCTTTGTCGATTCACTAGTCCGTTTTACCGAGCGTGTTCTAAAATCTTCAGCACTGCCACTTCTGGAACTTCTATGGAGATTGACAAGGGCCGTGACGACGAGGAGACTGCAGACATGGACACATCCAGTGTAGGTATAGTTCTTCGACAATGTCTTTACTTTTGTTCACCACTCTGTCAGTCGACTGAGCTTTCCTTTTGGTCGAGTGTTTAACCAGTGCGACCCAATGTTATCGAGTTGCCTCATGATGATAATGAGTACGTGGAGGTGCCCTGGAGGAACACATGAAGGAGGGGTTGGAAGACGCCCGCTGGCTCGGACGCCCAGCAACAAGGAGACACGGCTCGGGCCGCAGTCTCTTTTGCCGTTCCCGTGTCGACTGTTCGTCCGTCTGCTTCGACCGTCCAGGTTGCGGATCCTCTAGCTGCTCCGACTGCCCCGCCGTCTGTGCTCTTTGCTACCCATCATGTCCCGAAGGATCCTGTGAATGCGTCTAAGGAGGCCGTTCGTCAAGCAGGGCTGATGATGGAGCAGGCGAAGGCAGCATATGAGGCCAGCATGCCTACTTATAATGCTAGTTCAGCCCTTCGGACCAACGTCCAGGTAAGTCATTTCCGACTGACTGCTATTCTATTGGGATATTCGATCTGAAAACCGTTGCTTTGTTCATAAGATGATATGCTGCTTTGTTTGTAAGATGATATTCCACCCATTGGGTGTTTTGGATCTTGCAATGTAGCTCTTTGATCCAATCAGTCTGGCTGTGGTGATTGGACCAGTGGGGGCACGCTGAGTGCACCCACTGGGTGTAGTCCCCGAGGCCATGGTCGACTGCGGGCAGTCGGCTATGGTCTTAGATCTGATGTTGTTGTCTGGTTTTGAACTCTTTCCACTCGCGTGGGGCAGATCTAGTCGAGTGGAACCGGTGGGGGCATGCCGAGTGCACCCATTGGTTGTAGTCCCCGAGGCCATGGTCGACTGTTGGCAGCCGGCCATGGTCTAAGAACAAACTGCGACTCTTTTTTTTTGCCCGTACAGGACGGATCCAGTCGAGTGGGAACTGGTGGGGGCATGCTGAGTGCACCCACTGGGTGTAGTACCCAAGGCTACTGTTGAGTGTTTTACTTGGCAGTAGTCTTAGAACTCTCTGTCTTAATCTTTATTGACTGGTTTGTCTTCTTTGCTGATTGTAGAAATCTTGTGAGTTTGGAGCTCAAATCGCGGATCTTGAGAAGAAGCAGATCCAACTCAATCTTGATCTGGGGCTGGCCAGGGAGAACTTGTAGAAAGCCAAAGATGAAGCGTCTGGTATGAAAAGTACAGAACTCATCGATTGTATTTAAATGAATGTGTCTAGTGGACGTGGATATCCTCGAGCTCATCTGTCTGACACTGTCTCTTGCAAATCAAATGAAGGCAACTTTGGAGCAGAAGGACCTTGACTTGGCGGCAGCGCAGGAGAAAACTGAACTTGCCAAACATAAGGTTGCTTTAGTCGGCAAGCTAGAAGAGGAAAATGCCAAGCTGAAGACCTCCCTTGATGAGGCCAACAAAGAGGTAACGCGACTGAAAAGGGCCAATCTTGCTCTAGACGACAAGGTAGGGGATGTCTCGCAGAAGAGAGACGGGCTGGAGACTTATCTGGGCGACTTTGCCAGAAAGATGTTCCTCATGCTTGAAGGTGTCTTCTTTTGCCCGACTGAATCAAAGTTGTCGACTCATATCCCGACTGTTGGCTCATCATATTTTTGTCTGTGTAGAATTCTGCCAGAACTTTGAGGAGGAGACTGGGCGGATCGAGACGGGTCTGGATCCCGCCAATTCCCTTGTCAAGGATGATGTTGCGATGAACGTCTTGCGACTAGAGTCTCGCCTTACCAGCGCCACCGGCTACCTTGCCCGTCTAAAGGCGGTGACGTCCCGGATCGACACGACGCTCTGGCAGGGAATGGTGCTTGAGAACGAACTCGAGTCTCTGATGGCTCGGCTCAATAAGATCCCCGGTCGAGTGCAAGAGTGGAAGAAGTCGTCCGCCCCGTGTGGCGCTGATGTTGCGCTGTCTCTGGTCCGTGTGCGTTGCAAGGAGGTGAAGGAAGAAAGGCTGGCTGCTCTTAAGGTTGCCAATACCAAAAAGCTTCAGTTCCAATCATTCATGGAGACTTTCCTGGAAGCCGCCACTCGCATCGCCGACGGAGTCGACCTGGATTGGTATGTCGCGCCTGCAAGTCCCCCTCCTCCCGAAGAGTGAACAAACTTTTTGCTCCGACTCAATTTGCCTTGGAATGCCGAATGATTTTGTAACCGTTAAACTCTTTCGGGATCGATGCCCGTGTACTTCTGCCCAAACCTTGCGGGTCTTTATCTGAACTTGATTTACTTTGGAATATGCTTGCCTTGCTTCTGATGCCTTTAGATCTTTTGGTTCCGAGTGGACATTGTACTTATGGCGCAACTCAGAAGGCCAAGGTACTTGTACTTGTGGCGTAGCTCGGAGAGCTGAGCCACATTGTATTTGTGGTGTAGCTCGGAGAGCCAAGGTATGTTGTACTTGTGGCGTAGCTTGGAGAGCCAAGGTACGTTGTACTTGTGGTGTAGCTTGGAGAGCCAAGGTACGTTGTACTTGTGGTGTAGCTCGGAGAGCCAAGGTACATTGTACTTGTGGCGTAGCCCAGAGAGCCAAGGTACGTTGTACTTGTGGCACTGCTCAGAGATCCAAGGTACGTTGTACTTGTGGCGCTGCTCAGAGATCCAAGGTACGTTGTACTTGTGGCCTAGCTCGGAGCGTCACCGAGTCCCCGAGTGAGAGGGGTGCTCTTCACTCAGAGTGTTTTTGAAACTTAGGCGATTACGGGGTCGCAGCTAAGCCACCGAGTGAGAGGATTGCGCTTCCCTCGGAGTGTTTTTGTAACTTAGGCGATTACGGGGTCGCAGCTAAGCCCTCGAGTGAGAGGGTTGCTCTTCACTCGGAGTGTTTTTGTAACTTAGGGCAAGGTTGTTAGAATCGTGATTCTACCGTACGATTCTACGACTTTACGACTCATATTGACTAACATGATTCTACGACTCTCGCTAGTAAAATCTACGCTTCTACGATTCTGGTAGGGAAGATTCTACGATTTGCGACTCTACCATTAGGGCTCCGATTCGATTCAGGATCACGCTTCTGACAACATTACGGGGTCGCAGCTAAGTCCCCGAGTGAGAGGGTTGCTCTTCACTCGGAGTGTTTTTGTAACTTAGGCGATTACGGGGTCGCAGCTAAGCCTCCGAGTGAGAGGGTTGCTCTTCACTCGGAGTGTTTTTGTAACTTAGGCGATTACGGGGTCGCAGCTAAGCCCCCGAGTGAGATGGTTTCTCTTTACTCGGAGTGTTTTTATAACTTAGGTGATTACGGGGTCGCAGCTAAGCCCCCGAGTGAGAGGGTTGCTCTTTACTCAGAGTGTTTTTGTAACTTAGGAGAATCAGATTCGTGGCTAAGCTCCCGAGTGAGAGGGTTGCTCTTCACTCAGAGTGTTTTTGTAACTTAAGCGATTACGGGGTCACAGCTAAGCCCCCGAGTGAGAGGGTTGCTCTTCACTCAGAGTGATTTTGTAACTTAGGCGAATCGGATTCGCGGCTAAGCTCCCGAGTGAGAGGGTTGCTCTTTACTCGAAGTTTTTTGAAACTTAGGCGAATCGGATTCACAGCTAAGCCACCCACTGGGGGATTTGAGAACATGTGCCTTTGGAACAATGATCATTATGGAATTGCCACAAATTTGTCTTTGAAAAGCAAACTGAAGGATTCTTATTACAACTCGTCTGGTTGAGTGCCTTAAGTGTAAAAGCGGCGGAGCAGATCCGCATTCCATGAGCGTGGCTGATACGTCTCCAACGTATCTATAATTTTTTATTGTTCCATGCTATTATTTATGATGTCTTGGATGTTTAATGGGCTTTGTCATACACTTTTATATCATTTTTGGGACTAACCTACTAACCCAAAGGCCCAGTCCAGATCGCTGTTTTTGCTTGTTTTTGGGTTTTGCAGAAAAGGAATATCAAACGGAATGAAACCTTCGGGAGAGATATTTTTGGAGAAAATCATGCACGAGGGACTTGAGAACCACGTCAGGGGAGCCACGAGGTGCCCACGAGGGTGGGGGCGCGCCCCCCTTCCCAGGGCGCACCCCGTGCCGCGTGGGGCCCTCGTGAGTCCCCCGGTGTCCTCCTTCCTCCTATATAAGTCTACGTACCCCGAAACCATCAGCAACAGAGAGAAAACCCTAATTCCACCGCCGTAACCTTCTGTTCCCATGAGATCCCATCTTGGGGCGTGTTCCAGAGCTTCGCTGGAGGGTGGATCCATCACAGAGTGCTTCTACATCATCATCATCGCCCTCACCATGAGTTGTTAGTAGTTTACCACAGACCTTCGGGTCCATAGCTAGTATCTAGATGGCTTCTTCTCTCTCTCTGGATCTCAATACAAAGTTCTCCTCGGTCTTCGAGGAGATCTATTCGATGTAATCTCTTTTTGCGTTGTTGAGATCCGATGAATTGTGAATTTATGATCAAGATTATCTACAAGAAATATTTGGTTCTTTTCTGAACTCTTTATGTGTGCTCATAATATCCTTGCAAGTCTCTTCGAATTATTGGTTTGGTTTGGCCTACTAGATCTATAGTTCTTGCAATGGGAGAAGTGCTTGGCTTTGGGTTCAATCTTGCGGTGTCCTTTCCCAGTGACAGTAGGGGCAGCAAGGCACGTATTGTATTGTTGCCATCGAGGATAAAAAGATGGGGTTTATATCATATTGCTTGAGTTTATCCCTCTACATCATGTCATCTTCCTTAAGGCGTTACTCTGTTCTTATGAACTCAATACACTAGATGCATGCTGGATAGCGGTCGATGTTTGGAGTAATAGTAGTAGATGCAGGCAGGAGTCGGTCTACTTGTCTCGGACGTGATGCCTATGTACAATGATCATGCCTGGATAGTCTCATAAATATTCGCTTTTCTATCAATTGCTCGACAGTAATTTGTTTACCCACCGTAGAATATCGCTATCATGAGAGAAGCCACTAGAGAAAACTATGGCCCCCGGGTCTATTCTCAACATATCAATCTACATCTACTTTACTTTTTCTGCTTTTTCTTTCTGTTCTTATAAACAAAAATATAAACTATCATCTCTATCAGATCTCACTCTCGTAAGTGATCGTAAAGGGATTGACAACCCCTTATCGCGTTGGCTGCAAAGTTCTTATTTGGTTGTGCAGGTGCGAGGGACTCGCGCGTGGTCTCCTACTGGATTGATACCTTGGTTCTCAAAAACTGAGGGAAATACTTACGCTACTGTGTTGCATCACCCTTTCCTCTTCGAGGGAATACAACGCAAGCTCGAGAAGTAGCAAGAAGGATTTCTGGCGCCGTTGCCGGGGAGGCTTACGCAAAAGTCATATACCAAGTACCTATCACAAACCCTTATCCTTCGCATTACATTTATTTGCCTCTCGTTTTCCTCTCCCTCACTTCACCCTTGCCGTTTTATTTGCCCTTCTTCTGTCGTGTGTTTATCGTTCGCGTGCTTCTTGTTTGCTTGTGTGTTGGATTGTTGTCTTGTCACTATGGCTCAGAACAATACTAAATTATGTGACTTCTCCAATACCAACAATAACGATTTTATTAGCACTCCGATTGCTCCTATTACCCATGCTGAATCTTGTGAGATGAATGCTGCTTTGTTGAATCTTGTCATGAAAGATCGATTCTCCGACCTTCCTAGTGAAGATGCCGCTACCCATCTAAACAACTTTGTTGATTTGTGTGATATGCAAAAGAAAAGGGATACAGATAACTATATTGTTAAATTGAAGTTATTTCCGTTTTCACTTAGAGATCGTGCTAACACTTGGTTTTCTTCTTTGCCTAGAAATAGTATTGATTCATGGAATAAGTGCAAAGATGCTTTTTTCTCTAAGTATATCCCTCCTGCTAAGATCATCTCTCTTAGAAACGATATTATGAACTTTAAGCAACTAGATCATGAGCATGTTGCACAAGCTTGGGAGAGAATGAAACTAATGATACATAATTGCCCTACACATGGTTTGAATCTATGGATGATTATTCAGAACTTTTATGCTGGCTTGAATTTTGCTTCTAGAAATCTTTTAGATTCGGCCGCGGGAGGCACTTTCATGGAAACTACCTTAGGAGAAGCTACCAAACTCCTAGATAATATTATGGTTAATTATTCTCAATGGCAAACCGAAAGACCTACTAGTACAAAAGTGCATGCTATTGAAGAAATTAGTGTTTTGAGTGGAAAGATGGATGAACTTATGAAATTATTTGCTGCTAAGAGTGCTTCTTCTGATCCTAATGATATGCCTTTATCCACTTTGATTGAAAATAACAATGAATCTTTGGATGTGAATTTTGTTGGTAGGAATAATTTTGGTAACAATGCTTATAGAGGGAATTTAAATCCTAGGCCTTTTCCTAGTAATTCCTCTAATAATTATGGTAATTCCTACAACAACTCTTATGGAAAGTTGCCTTCTGAATTTGAAACTAGTGTTAAAGAGTTTATGATCTCGCAAAGGAATTTAAATGCTATGCCTGAAGAGAAATTGCTTAAGATTGATGAATTGGCTAGAAGTGTGGATAGAATTACTCTAGATGTTGATTCTTTGAAACTTAGATCTATCCCACCTAAGCATGATACCAATGAGTCTCTCAAAGCCATGAGAATTTCCATTGATGAATGCAAAGAAAGAACCGCTAGGATGCGTGCTAAAAGGGAGAATTATATTAAAGCATGTTCTTCTAGTTGTCATGAAAATAAAGATGAAGATCTGAAAGGTATTGATGTGTCTCCTATTAGATCCTTGTTTTCTAGTATTAATCTTGATGAATATAGGATTGGAGATGATTCTACTTTAAGGTGTCCCAATGATTCAGAATTTTTAGATCTTGATGCGAAAATTGTTAAAAGTGGGAGTGAAGAGATTAAAACTTTGCATAGTGATGAACCCACTACTTTGGATTTCAAGGGATTCAATTACGATAATTGCTCTTTGATTGATTGTATTTCCTTGTTGCAATCCGTACTAAACTCTCCGCATGCTTATAGTCAAAATAAAGCTTTCACCAAACACATAGTTGATGCTTTGATGCAATCTTATGAAGAAAAACTTGAGTTGGAAGTTTCTATCCCTAGAAAGCTTTATGATGAGTGGGAACCTACTATTAAAATAAAAATTAAAGATCATGAATGCTATGCTTGGTGTGATTTGGGTGCAAGTGTTTTCACTATCCCAAAAACTTTGTGTGATTTGCTAGGTTTCCATGAGCTTGATGATTGTTCTTTAAATTTGCATCTTGCGGATTCCACTATTAAGAAACCTATGGGAAGAATTAATGATGTTATTATTGTTGCCAATAGGAATTATGTGCCCGTAGATTTCATTGTTCTTGATATAGATTGCAATCCTTCATGTCCTATTATTCTTGGTAGACCTTTCCTTAGAACGATTGGTGCAATTATTGATATGAAGGAAGGAAATATTTAGATTCCAATTTGCGTTAAGGAAAGGCATGGAACACTTTCCTAGAAAAAAAATCAAATTTCCATATGAATCTATTATGAGAGCCACTTATGGATTGCCTTCCAAAGATGGCAATACCTAGATCTATCTAGTATCGTGCCTAGCTAGGGGCGTAAAACGATAGCGCTTGTTGGGAGGCAGCCCAATTTTATATTTTTGTTTTTGCTGCTGTCAGGGAATAAATATTGCATCTAGCTTCTGTTTAGACGTGGTTTCATGTTTTGTTTAGTGTTTGTGCCAAGTAGAACCTTTGGGAAGACTTGTGTGAAGTTTATATGATCTTGCTGTGGAAAACAGAATCGTTAGCGCTCGCTAGAATGGTCATCAGATATTACTGGAGCATTCTATTTAGTTCATTCTTTTTGCAGATGATTAATAGAAAAATTCCTCACGTTTACCAATTTAGTTTGAATTTTTTTGAGTTGCAGAAGTATGCGAAACCTGGAGATTACTACAGACTGTTCTGTTTTTGACAGATTCTGTTTTTCGTGTGTTGTTTGCTTATTTCAATGCTTCTATGAGTAATATTGTGAAGTATGAACCATAGAGAAGTTGGAATACAGTAGGTTTAACACCAATATAAACAAATAATGAATCCATTGCAGTACCTTTGAGTAGTGGTTTGCTTTCTTATACTAACGGAGCTAACGAGATTTTTTTCTAAGTTTTGTGTTGTGAAGTTTTCAAGTTTTGAGTATTGCTTTGATGGACTATGGAACAAAGAGTAGCAAGGGCCTAAGCTTGGGGATGCCCATGGCACCCCAAGTAAAATTAAAGGACAATTAAAACCCTAAGCTTGGGGATGCCCCGGGAAGGCATCCCCTCTTTCGTCTTCATCCATCAATAACTATACTTGGAGCTATATTTTTATTCACCACATGATATGTGTTTTGCTTGGAGCGTATTGAATAATTTTAGTATTTTCTTGTTAGTTTGTCACAATCATTCTTGCTGGACACACCTATTTGAGAGAGTTAAATATGGCCTAGGAATTGTTAGAACACTCTATGTGCTTCACTTATATCTTTTGAGTTGAATAGTTTTGCTCTAGTGCTTCACTTATATCTTTTAGAGCACGGTGGTGATAATATTTTGAAGAAGTTGTTGAACTCTCGTGCTTCACTTATATCCTTTTGAGAGTCTATTAAAATAGCATGGTAATGTGTTTAGGCTATAAAACTAGTCTTCACATGATAGACATCCAATATCAATGTAGTAAAAAAATTCACGCTAAGTGCATCGAATATTATGAGATGTTGGATGCTTGATAATTGTATTGAGATATGAGGATAGTGATATTAGAGTCATGCTAGTGGAATTATCATGAAATTGAGAAATACTTGTGTTAAGGTTAGTGATTCCCGTAGCATGCACGTATGGTGAACCGCTATGTGACAAAGTTAGAGCATGAGGTATTTGTAAAGTGCCAACCTTTGTGTGGAGGTCGGGGGCGCGCAATGGTTAAGTCCTACCAACTTCCCCCCTAAGAGCATGCGTTGATTGCTTTGTTTTGATGACTCGTAGATTTTTGCAATAAGTATTTGAGTTCTTGTGACTAATGTTGAGTCCATGGATTATACACACTCTCACCCTTCCACCATTGCTAGCATCTCTTGTACCGCACAACTTTCGCCGGTACCATAAACCCACTATATATCCTTCCTCAAAACAGCCACCATATATTCCTCAAAACAGCCACCATACCTACCTATCATGGCATTTCCATAGCCATTCCGAGATATATTGCCATGCAACTTTCCACCGTTCCCTTCATATGACACGCTTCATATTGTCATATTGCCATGCATGACCATGTAGTTGACATCGTATTTGTTGCAAGGCCACCATGCTTAATTTTTCATACATGTCACTCTTGTTTCATTGCACATACCGGTACACCGCCGGAGGCATTCATATAGAGTCATACTTTGTTGTAGTATCGAGTTGTAATATCGAGTTGTAATGAAAGTGTGATGATCATCATTATTAAAGCATTATCCCATGGGAGGAAGGCTAAATCAATAAAGCCCCTCCGCAAGAAAGGACAAAGAAAAAGGAAAGGCCCCAAAAAAGGGACAATTGCTACTATCTTTTTTCCAAACTTGTGCTTCAAAGTAGCACCATGTTCTTCATTGTGAGAGTCTGATGTTTAGTCACTTTCATATACTAGTGGGATTTTTCGTTATAGAACTTGGCTTATATATTCCAACGATGGGCTTCCTCAAATGTCCTAGGTCTTCGTGAGCAAGGAAGTTGGATGCACACCCATTAGTTTCTTTTGTTGAGCTTTCATACATATTGAGCTCTAGTGCATCCGTTGCATGGCAATCCCTACTCTCTCACATTGATATCTATTGATGGGCATCTCCATAGCCCGTTGATACGCCTAGTCGATGTGAGACTATCTCCCTCCTTTTTGTCTTCTCCACAACCACCTCTCTATTCCAACCATAGTGCTATGTACATGGCTCACGCTCATGTATTGCGTGAAAGTTGAAAGGTTTGAAACAATAGAGTATGAAAACAAGTGCTTGGTTGAAATCGGGGTTGTGCATGATATGAATATTTTGTGTGATGAAGAGGGAGCATAGCCAGACTATATGATTTTCTAGGGATAACTTTCTTTAGCCATAGTATTTTGAGAAGACATGATTGCTTTGTTAGTATGCTTGAAGTATTATTATTTCTTATATCAATATAGACTTTTATCTTGAATCTTTCAGATCTGAACATTCATGCCACAATCAAGAGAATTACATTGAAAAAAATATGTTGGTTAGCATTCCACATCAAAAATTCTGTTTTTATCATTTACCTACTCGAGGACGAGCAGGAATTAAACTTGGGGATGCTTGATACGTCTCCAACATATCTATAATTTTTGATTGTTCCATGCTATTATTTATTATGTCTTGGATGTTTAATGGGCTTTGTCATACACTTTTATATCATTTTTGGGACTAACCTACTAACCCAAAGGCCCAGTCCAGATCGCTGTTTTTTTGCCTGTTTTAGGGTTTTGCAGAAAAGGAATATCAAACGGAGTCCAAACGGAATGAAACCTTCGGGAGAGATATATTTGGAGAAAATCACGCACGAGGGACTTGAGAACCACGTCAGGGGAGCCACGAGGTGCCCACGAGGGTGGGGGGCACGCCCCCTTCCCAGGGCGCGCCCCGTGCCTCGTGGGGCCCTCGTGAGTCCCCCGATGTCCTCCTTACTCCTATATAAGTCTACGTACCCCGAAACCATCAGCAACACAGAGAAAACCCTAATTCCACCGCCGTAACCTTCTGTTCCCATGAGATCCCATCTTGGGGCCTGTTCCGGAGCTCCGCCAGAGGGGGGGGGGGATCCATCACGGAGTGTTTCTACATCATCATCATCGCCCTCACCATGAGTTGTGAGTAGTTTACCATAGACCTTTGGGTCCATAGCTAGTATCTAGATGGCTTCTTCTCTCTCTCTGGATCTCAATACAAAGTTCTCCTCGGTCTTCGAGGAGATCTATTCGATGTAATCTCTTTTTGCGGTGTGTTTGTTGAGATCCGAAGAATTGTGAGTTTATGATCAAGATTACTACAAGAAATATTTGGTTCTTTTCTTAACTCTTTATGTGTGCTCATAATATCCTTGCAAGTCTCTTCGAATTATTGGTTTGGTTTGGCCTACTAGATCTATAGTTCTTGCAATGGGAGAAGTGCTTGGCTTTGAGTTCAATCTTGCGGTGTCCTTTCCCAGTGATAGTAGGGGCAGCAAGGCACGTATTGTATTGTTGCCATCGAGGATAAAAAGATGGGGTTTATATCATATTGCTTGAGTTTATCCCTCTACATCATGTCATCTTGCTTAAGGCGTTACTCTGTTCTTATGAACTCAATACACTAGATGCATGCTGGATAGCGGTCGATATGTGGAGTAATAGTAGTAGATGCAGGCAGGAGTCGGTCTACTTGTCTCGGGCGTGATGCCTATATACAATGATCATGCCTAGATAGTCTCATAATTATTCGCTTTTCTATCAATTGCTCGACAGTAATTTGTTTACCCGCCGTAGAATATCGCTATCATGAGAGAAGCCACTAGAGAAAACTATGGCCCCCGGGTCTATTCTCAACATATCAATCTACATCTACTTTACTTTTTCCGCTTTTACTTTCTGTTCTTATAAACAAAAATACCAAAACTATAAACTATCATCTCTATCAGATCTCACTCTCGTAAGTGAGTGTATAGGGATTGACAACTCCTTATCGCATTGGCTGCGAAGTTCTTATTTGTTTGTGCAGGTGCGAGGGACTCGCGCGTGGTCTCCTACTGGATTGATACCTTGCTTCTCAAAAACTGAGGGAAATACTTACGCTACTGTGCTGCATCTCCCTTTCCTCTTCGAGGGAATACAACGCAAGCTCGAGAAGTAGCAGTGGCTCATCTATCTTATTGGCTATGTTGTAGAGGTGGTATGCCCCGTTGTGGAGTACTTTGGTGATGATGAAGGGGCCCTCCTAGGCTGGAGCAAGCTTGTGTGGTTGTTTCTGACGTACTCGGAGTACAAGATCTACTTCCTGGAATGCTCGGCCTCGAACATTGAGGGCATGGAATCAACGCAGGTCCTGCTGGTATATGGTCGAGCGGACCAGGGCCATCTCATGCTCTTCTCCCAGGAGGTCGACTACATCTTAGCGAGCTTGTTCAGCTTCAGCTTCCGAGAAGAGTTCTACCTGAGGGGTGTTGTGCAGCAAGTCACTCGGAAGTACGGCCTTGATGCCATACACCATGAAGAAGGGGGTTCGATTAGTCCACTGGTTCGGGGTTGTCCTTAGCCCCCACAAGACAGACGACAGCTCAATCACCCAAGCACCGGCAGCGTGTTTGAGGTCGCGCATCAGTCGCGACATCAACCCTTGAAGGATCGAGCCATTTGCTCTTTCTGTGTGTCCATTCGACTGAGGATGTGCTATAGATGCGTAGTCGACTCGAGTTCCTTGGGAAGTACATAATGCTCTGAACTCTTCTGAATCAAAATTGGAGCCATTATCCGTGATGATGCTGTGAGGGACTCCATATCTGAATATCAGTTCCTTGATGAAGCTGACGGTGGTGCTCACACCGAGGTTCTTAATGGGCTTGGCTTTGATCCATTTGGTAAACTTGTCGACCGCCACGAGCAGATGAGTGAAGCCACTCCTGCCTGTCTTGAAGGATCCAACCATGTCTAATCCCCAAACAGCAAACGGCCAAACCAACGGGATAGTCTTCAAGGCAGACGCATGTTTGTGGGACATGTTTGAGTAGAACTGACAACCCTCGCATTTGTCGACAATATCTTTCGCCATCCTGTTTGCACGGGGCCAGTAAAACCCGACTCGGTATGCTTTGGCCATGATGGTCCGAGATGAAGCATGGTGGCCGCAGGTTCCCGAGTGAATCTCATTCAGGATCATTCGACCTTCCTCAGGGGTGATGCAACGCTGAGCGACTCCTATGACACTTTCTCTGTAGAGCTGACCCTGTATCACAGTGAAAGCTTTGGATCGACGGACAATCTGATGTGCCTCATTCTCATCTTCTGGGAGTTCCTGCCTGAGCAAGTACGCAATGTATGGCACTGTCCATTCATGTGTGATCCCCAAGACTTCCATGATCAAGTCGACCACAACTGGGACTTCAATTTCAGTCAGGTTGGACGCACTTATCGGTTGCGGGGGCTCTTCTGTGAAGGGGTCCTCCTTGACTAACGAGGTGTGTAGATGCTCCAAGAACGTATTTTTTGGGATAGGTTTCCGAGTGGAGCCTATCTTAGCGAGATCGTCAGCAAGCCAATTCTTGATTCTGGGCACATGGTGGAGCTCCAAACCTTCAAACTTATTTCTAGCTTCCGTACTGCACTGCAATAACTAGTCATCGCTGGGCTCCTGATGTCCCATTCCTTCATTACTTGATTGACCACTAACTCCGAGTCGCCGTACACCATTAGGCGACGGACGCCGAGTGAAATGGCCATACGCAACCCATACAAAAGTGCCTGATACGTCCAAAACGTATCTATAGTTTCTGCTTGCTCCATGCCTCTTTTGGGTGATATTGCTATGATATTTATACACTTCCATACACTTTTGATCATATTTGGACTAACCTATTAACTTAGTGCACCCCAGTGCCAGTTTCTGTTTTCTGCTGTTTTTGTATTTCAGGTTTTCACGTTACGAGAACTGCCAGAAAAATCCCGGAAAAATTATATAAAAAATCAGCGTTCCAGAAGCTTCCGAGCTGCCAAAGGACAGCCGGAGGGGGGCCACCAGGGCTCCAGGCGCCCTGGTGGCGTGGCCCCCCCTGGCCGCGCCGGGGGGGGGGGGGGGGCTCCTGGGCCCCCCGAGCCTCCGCTGATGCCCCCCTTTGGCATATATTTATATCGCGTCCCGAAACCCTCGAGACGGGAACCCTTTTTCGCGATCTCATCTCTGTTACGCCGCCGCCGCCGCTTCCAAGATCGGGAGCACCAGGAGAACTCTTCCCGGCACCCTGCCGGAGGGGAGGATCACCACCGGGAGCTTCTCCACCACCATGGACGCCTCCCGGATGAGTTGTGAGTAGTCTCCCTTGGACCATGGGTCCATGACCAGTAGCTATGTGATGTTCTCCTCCCATTCTTGTGCTTCACTAATTAGTCCTCGTGAGCTGCCCCTACATGATCGAGGCACATATGTAATCCTTATGCTGTTGCTATGTTGAGTTTGCTGGGATCCGATGGATTGTGAGATTATGTTCAGATTGTGTTTGAGTAATATATTTGATCTACCTCTTTTATATTTATGTTCGTAAGTAATTCTTGCATGTTCTCCGTTGTTATTTATTGCTTTGGCCAAGTAGTAGGTAGTGACTCCAAGAGGGAACGTTATGCTTGATTGTGGGTTCATGCCCCTCGATGACTAGCTTGAGTGACAGAAACATGAGTCTAGGGGATGTGTGTCGGTGTACTAAGGTAGGGGTGCCTCAGTACCCCAACTTGTGCACGGGCAGTTGCAGCTTCCCGCGGCAAGGTTTACTGCGTGCCCGCCGGAGACCTTCCTGCTCCCTATTAAACCATTCAAAAACAAAGTAGACAAGACATGAGATCGAGACCCCGGCAAGAGGAGCTTGCCGGGAAGGCCGTACCAGGCTCAAGACTGTTCCACTGACACAAGGCCCCGGCAAGAGGAGCTCGCCAGGAAGACTAGAATACAACGCCTCGGCGCTATACGCGCCCCGGCAAGGAGCCCGGGGAGCGGCAAGCTCCCGGGCCCGGCAAGATCGAGGCCCCCGGCAAGGTGCTTGCCGGGGAGACTGCGCTGTGTGCCCGCGCTCCAGCTCATCGGCCCACGCGTCGCCCTGGGGCTTATCCAGGGACGCGTGGCGGATGGCTGTGCAGCCTGGGGTACACGGTGGCACTCCACGGTGATGGATCCGTCGCCGTGGCGGAAGGAGACGCTAAGGCGGGAGCTTTTGGGGTCGACGGCGACGGGCATTAAATGCCCTTGTCCCCCACTGTTAAAGTAGGTATAGACCACTGTTCTGTACTGTAGCTCCACTGTTCCCGCACTGTTACAACTACCACCTCTTTTACATTTTTACCCCTTTCTCCTACGTTGACACCTGTCGGTGACCCCTTGCACTATAAAAGGAGGCCCATGCACAACGTGGAGGGGGTTCGAAACCTAGATCACTCTCGCGCCGGTGTAGCTGCTTCTTCAAGCTCCCGAGCGCCCAACTCAATACACAACCAAGCAGGAGTAGGGTTTTACGCATCCGTGCGGCCCGAACCTGGATAAAACTGCCCGCGTGTTTGCTTCGATCTGCTCTTTGTGCTCCCTCCGCCCTCGTACCGCACAGACAAGGGGCTCCGGTCCCATAGGTGTTCGTGGCGGACAGTTTCCCCCGACATCTTTGGCGCGCCAGGTAGGGGGCGTCGAGGTTGTGCGAACCTGATCCGGCGTTCGCGCGGGCGCATTCTTCACCAACCTCTCCAGCTTCATCGGCAACTTCATCAGCGACAACTCCATGGCCCCGAAGAAGAAGGCTTCGGAGGTCGGAGGCCCGTCTGCGTCTCACCCGCTGCCACCAGAGCCAACGGTGGGCGGGGGAGATGTCGTCGGAAGGGTGGTTGCCGGTGAGGACGCTCACGGCGCCACCAGATCCAAGAACCGGACGGACGACCGAACCTCGGTCTCCGTGGACGCGCCGCGTCCATCGCAGCACACAACGACCCAGCAGCGCCATACCACGGGGGGTGGTATCCGCTTGCTGGGACAAGGCCAGACCGGAGGCTCGCGGGACGCCCCGGACCCCCGTCCAGGCACAAGCAAAGCGAAGGCGCCGGCGCGGGACCCCGCTCCTTCTAACGTTGTTAGAAGTCCGAGCGTATCCCGCTCCTCGCACCGCTCACCCGCGTTCCCCTCCTCTCCAGCAGAAGCGCTCGCAAGAGCGCAGCTGCTCCTCGACTTTCCTCCAGCGGCCGACAAGGCCGAGGAATGGAGGGCCACTATCCGGAGCCTGATAGACTTCGCCAACAATGATTCTCCACAGCAGCCGTCGGCCTCACGGCCGCGGCAGGCTGAGAAGACGAAGGCTATCGGCGACAAGACCGCCGGGGGTGCGACAAGCGTGCACTCCCCGCCGCAGAAACAGAAGAAGCCGCCCCGCCGGAACAACCCCGACGACGGCTCCACAGCCTCGTCGGACCCGCGGGCCCGTCGGGACCAGCGCCAGGTCCTCGACGACCGGCGAGATGAAGACGCTCGAACCACGATCGAGCGCCGCCGAGAAGCTCGGCGACAATCCGACAAGAGAGCTGGGAACACCGTCGACGCGCACGCGCCCGGTGAACCAGGCGACTTGCCGTACGCGGCAGGCTGCCCTGCGTTCACCCGCGAGCTGCGGCGCGTCCAGTGGCCCAGCATGAAGAACTTTAAGCCCGACGTACCGGAGAAGTACGACGGCAAGACGCACCCCTCGGAATTTCTCAGCGTCTACACTATCGCAGTGCAAGCTGCCGGGGGGCGCGACGAGAAGATCTTAGCCAACTACTTCCCGCTCGTGCTGAAGCCGAACGTCCGTTCGTGGCTCATGCACTTGCCGGAAGGCTCTATCTCTTCTTGGGCCGACCTCTGCCATCAGTTTGTTGGCGCCTTCACCGGCGGCCACAAACCCCATGGCCAGGAGAGCGATCTCCATATCTTGGCCCAGAAGGAAGGCGAACCCCTGCGCAAATATATCCAACGCTTCAGCCGGGTGCAGCACAACATCCCTGACGTTCACCCTGCTGCGGTTATCAGCGCGTTCCATCAGAACGTGCGTAACCGCCGCATGCGTGAGGAAATGGCGATGACCAAGATTAGGGACGTCAGCGAGCTCTACGCTCTTGCTGACAAGTGCGCACGCGCAGAAGAGGGGAGGAAACTCCCCGGGGAGGATGCTGGCGCAGGAGGAAGCGACAGCGACGACACCGCCCCGGCAAAGAAGAGCCGGCGGCGGAACAACAGAAAGAAGGGCAAAAAGGAGGTGCTTGCCGTCGAGAAGTCCGGCAAGGAGGCCCCCGCCAAGCAAGCACAGGCTGGCGGCTCCGGCAAGGAGCCTGCCCCTGCAGCGGCGGCCGACAAGCCGGGTAGCTCCGACAAGCAATACTGTAAGATACACCGCACCAAGGGTCACGATCTCTCCAACTGCAAGCGCGTCGAGTACCTCGTCGAGCAGCAAAAAGCTGAGTACGAGAGGCGCGACAAGGAGAAGGCCCAAGGTGGCGGGGAAGAGCCCAGCAAGAAGCGGCCATTCAACGGCCGGGGAGGACGCCGCGGCAAGGCTAAGCAGCGGCAAGGAGATCGACCTCCCCGGGGCCGCGACAACGACGAAGACGACGATGAAGACATGGAGGACGACGAGAACAGCGAGCAGGAGTTCCAGAAGGCCACGGAGGTCCTGTGCGTCGACGGTGGCGCCTCCCTGCACACCTCCCACCGCCAGCTAAAACAGTGGGTGCGTGAGGTGAACGCAGCGGAGCCGCCCGTGGAGTCGCGCAGGCTCCTCAAATGGTCCAGCACGCCCATCGTTTTTGACCTTGAGGATCACCCTGACCGCACCACAGCGGTCGGGTGCTTGCCGATGCTGGTTTCTCCCACCATCCGCAACCTCAAGGTCACCAAAATGTTGGTTGACGGCGGGGCCGGCCTGAACTTGATCTCCTCTGCTGTGATCAAGAAACTCCAGATTCAAGACGGCGAGCTCGAAGAGACCGGTTCATTCCAAGGAATCAACCCGGGAAGGAGCAAGCCCAAGGGAAAGATCACTCTGCCAGTGACCTTTGGCGGGGAGCTCAACTTCAGAACTGAGCGCATCACCTTTGACGTTGCCGATATTCCATTGCCCTACAATGGAATACTTGGCCGTCCTGCCCTCGCCAAGTTCATGGCAGCTTCCCATTATGCCTACAATGTGTTGAAGATGCCGGGGCCGATAAGCGTCATCACTGTCCACAGCGACAAGAAGGATGCGCTTATTTGCGCCGACAAGATTTACCGGGATGCAGCAGCTGCGGCCGAGAAGGATACTCTTGCCGCTGAAGCTCCCGGGGGGAAGAAGACGAAGACCAAGTCCGGCAAGTGCTCTGGGACCCACTCCGGCAACCGCACCTCCTCGGAGTGCTGCGCTGCCGTCGAGGACGTTCCATCGAGCTCCACCGGCAAGAGTAAGAAAGGAATGGCTGCTCCTCCGGCAACCAAGAAGGTGTCCGCAAAGGAGGACGGCACTGGTGGTACCTTCACCATCAGTGCCACTCTTGACAGCAAATAGGAAAGCGCGCTCGTCGCCTTCCTGCGGGCGAATGTCGATGTGTTTGCCTGGCAACCATCTGACATCCCCGGTGTTCCCAGGAAGGTGATTGAGCACAAGCTTGCTGTCTGTCCTCATGCGCGGCCCATCAAGCAGAAAGTGAGGAAGCAAGCCGTGGAGCGCCAAGAGTTCATCAACGAGGAAATCAAGAAGCTAGAAGCAGCTGGCCTAGTTAGAGGTGTGATCCATCCGACGTGGTTGGCAAACCCAGTCGTCGTGCGCAAGGCCAACGGGAAGTGGAGACTGTGTATAGACTTCACCGATGTGAATAAAGCATGTCCCAAGGATCCCTTCCCTTTGCCGCGCATTGACCAGATCGTTGACTCCACTGCCGGATGTGAGCTACTCTGTTTTCTTGATGCATACTCAGGCTATCATCAGATTTTCATGGCCAAGGAAGATGGAGAGAAGACTGCATTTATCACTCCATGTGGCACTTATTGCTTTATCCGCATGCCATTTGGATTGAAGAACGCAGGCTCAACCTTTGCAAGGGTAGTGTACACTGCTTTTGAGCCACAGATCCACAGAAATGTAGAAGCTTACATGGATTACATCGTGGTAAAGAGCAAGAGCAAAGAAACCCTAATTCAAGACTTGGAAGAAACGTTTCAGAACCTGCGCAGGATACAGCTTAAGTTGAACCCCGAGAAGTGCGTCTTTGGAGTCCCCTCCAGCAAGCTTCTCGGGTTCTTTGTGTCACAGAGGGGGATTGAAGCCAACCCCGACAAGATCAAAGCCATTGAGCAGATAGAGGCCCCGAAGCGCGTCAAGGATGTCAGAAGGCTTGCAGGTTGTGTTGCTGCCCTCAGTAGGTTCATTTCAAAGTCTGCAGAACGCGCCCTACCTTTCTTCAAAATTTTGAAGAAGGCAGGTCCCATGAAGTGGACTCCGGAAGCAGAGGCGGCGTTGCAGGATTTGAAACGGTACCTGTCCTCCACTCCTATACTTGTCGCACCTAGACCACAGGAAAAGTTGTTGCTATACTTAGCGGCAACCAACCAGGTGGTTAGTGCTGCGTTGGTAGCGGAGAGGGAGTCCGACGAGGAGTCAGCACCACCGGCAAGCGAATCCAGCGACAAACAGGGGGCTGACCCGACAAGCTCTGGCCCCGACAAGGAAGACTCTGCGCAGGAACAAGGAGAGGTGCGGAAGAAGATGGTGCAGCGCCCAGTGTATTTTGTAAGTTCCCTTCTCCAGGGGGCTAGATCAAGATACTCCGGTGTGCAAAAATTGCTTTTCGGCCTCCTCATGGCCTCGAGAAAGCTGCGCCATTACTTCCAAGCCCACGAGATAACAGTGGTCACTCGCTTTCCGTTGAAGAGGATATTGCACAATCCAGAAGCAACAGGCAGGATCGTCGAGTGGGCACTGGAGCTGTCGAGCTTTGGACTCAAGTTTGAAAGTACTTCAACCATACAGAGCCGAGCTTTGGCAGAATTCATAGCTGAGTGGACCCCGACACCAGAAGAAGAAGTTCAAGAAACAAGTACACCCGTACAAGAAGCGACGAGTGAATGGGTAATGTATTTTGACGGTGCCTTCTCGCTGCAAGGCGCCGGTGCCGGCGTGGTACTCATCGCGCCCACCGGAGAGCACCTCAAATATGTTATCCAGATGCACTTTCCCAGGGAGCAAGCGACAAACAACACCGCAGAGTATGAAGGCTTGCTTGCCGGCCTCAGGATTGCAGCCGAACTTGGGATCAGAAAGCTGATTGTGCGGGGCGATTCTCAGTTGGTGGTCCGACAAGTTAACAAGAGCTATCAGAGCCCTTTGATGGAAGCATATGTCGATGAAGTGAGAAAGCTTGAAGAGCACTTTGAAGGTTTGCAGATGGAGCACGTCCCGAGAGCTCAAAATGAAATTGCAGATGGCCTTTCAAAGTGCGCCGCAATGAAGTTACCTGTGGAACCAGGGACCTTCTTACTCAAGCTGACTCAACCATCCGTTACACCATCAATTGGGCAGTCCAAGAAGAGAAAGTTGGTCTCCGGCGACTACTTGCCGGCGGATCTTCCTGAAACCGCCGCCAAGGTCTCCAAGATCGACAACCAGAACGCTGAGGAACAGTTTGCTCCTGCAAGTCCTCGGGCTTGTACAGTTGAAGCAAGCGTTCCCGGCAAGCCTCGCCTCGGCGAGCTGGCCGGGGGACCGTCAGCTCCGACAGGACCAGAGGTCCTTGCCGTAGAAGCTGAGGTTCCCACAGCGGCCCTCGAGCCTTTAGTCCTTGTCGTCGAGCCTCGGGCTCCGGCATGGGCGCAGCAGATCGTCCGTTTTCTGCAAACTGGAGAACTTCCCGACGACCCTCAAGAGATAGAGAAGATAACCAGGCAGTCAAGTATGTATCAGTTCGTGGATAACGAGCTGTACAGAAGGAGACTCAATGGTGTCAGGTTGAAGTGCATCTCCAGAGAAGATGGACGGAGGCTGTTGGCGGAAATACACGGAGGCATATGCGGCCACCACATTGGCGCAAGGGCACTTGCCGGGAAAGCTTTCCGGCAAGGGTTCTTTTGGCAAGAAGCCCTCCAAGATGCGACTGCACTAGTAACCAAGTGTGAAGCGTGCCAGTTCCATGCGAAGCAGATCCATCAGCCAGCTCAAGCTCTCCAAACAATCCCTTTGTCGTGGCCCTTCTCGGTCTGGGGGCTCGATATCCTCGGCCCTTTCCCTCGCGCTGTCGGGGGCTTTGAGTACTTGTACGTCGCAATCGACAAGTTCACAAAGTGGCCGGAAGTGGAGCCAGTGAGGAAGGTGACAGCACAGTCAGCAGTCAGGTTCTTCAGGTCGATTGTTTGCCGTTTCGGGATCCCTAACAGGATCATCACCGACAACGGTACGCAATTCACTAGTCGCACCTTCATGCAGTACGTCCAAGACCTTGGCGCCAAGGTCTGTTTTGCTTCTGTTGCTCACCCGAGGAGCAACGGTCAAGCGGAAAGGGCAAATGCTGAAGTGCTGCGCGGACTCAAGACAAGGACCTTTGACAGGCTGCGCAAGTGTGGAAGAAATTGGATAGAGGAGCTCCCGGCGGCTCTTTGGTCAATCAGAACGACACCAAGTCGAGCCACCGGACAGACACCCTTTGCTCTAGTCTATGGAGCAGAAGCAGTTCTCCCCACGGAACTCGTATACGGATCTCCTCGAGTGCTCGCTTATGATGAGCTCGAGCAAGAGCAACTGCGGCAAGATGACGCATTGCTCCTTGAGGAGGGACGTCTCCAGGCTGCTGTACGAGCTGCTCGATACCAGCAAGCTTTGCGCCGCTACCATAGCCGCAAAGTCAAGGCCAGGAGTCCCGAGGAAGGCGACCTTGTTCTTCGGCGTGTTCAGTCCGCCAAGAATTCCAACAAGTTGACGCCGAAGTGGGAAGGCCCTTATCGGGTGAGACAAGTTACGAGGCCCGGCGCTGTCCGCCTCGAGACCGAAGAAGGCTTACCGGTGAGCAACTCCTGGAACATAGAGCATCTTCGCAAGTTTCACCCCTAAGGCGCGGTTGCCGTGACCCGCTCCGGCAACCACCTTTTGTACAAGCTTTGCCGCTGTTGCATGTAACCCTTTGTACAAAGCCGGGCGCAGACCCCGTGCATCAGTAAAGTTTTCGTGTTTCTCGCATCGATTGCCTTTTGCATGCCTTTCCCTGCTATTTGCATGTTCTATTTGGCGTTTCGATGCAACACTCAAGTGTACGGTAAGCATTAGCGTGCCGACAGGCCATATACTTGTTTCCCTCTCCGTTTTCTTTCCTCTTAAGCAGAAGGAACGATTCCTCGCGCACAAGTTTGCCGGGGGGGAAGGAGGTGGAGGAGGAACCAAGTGCTGTTCAAGAAAGAGAAGTCTTACCGAAAAGCAAGCAGTATAAGCAAGCAGCATATGAAAGATAAGTTGTTAGAATTTGACCAGTTCAAATTTTAAATTTTAAGTTGTCTTCCTTGAACGATCACATTTTTGTATGGAAAACCTGTGCGCGGAGGAACCTACCCGTAGCTTGCCGCACCCTTATCTTGCTTTCGAGTTCACTCAACGATTTAAGTGAGCTGCGACAAGTGTCGCGCCCTTGCTTCGTTTCCGAGTACGCTCAGCAAGCTAAGTGCGTTGCGACTAGCTGCGGCAAGGTTGCTTGCCGGCGAAGACCTTGGCCAGCAGGCTGCTCAGAGTCCAGCACTCAGCGCTCGCGGCAAGGGCCCCTTGTCGGCAAGCTCCCCGGGAGCGTAGGGCGAAAAACATACAAACTCAAAGATTGAAACAAGGGAGATAACATTGCACTGATTGATCAAAATAGAGTAAATATCTTACAGAGGATAACTTGTCGCAATGGACTAATAGGTTCATGACATAATGTGCAGCAACAAAAAGATAAAGATAAATGGAGCCCTAGTCTACGCGGTCGCCCTCCTTCCTGCCAAGCTTTGCCACCTTGGCGATGATGTGGCCGACCTGCTCCTTCAGGGCCTCCGTATCTGCATCTGCCGACAGGGTGCGAAGAACGTTCGTGAGGTTGATTCCCGGGTTGCGGTACACGATCTTCGTCAACACCCGCTCCAGAGTCCCCGCGCAGAGCCGGCGCGACTCCTCGGCCAGCTGCGTGGGGATGCGGTTCCGGAGACCTGCAAGAGCCGGAGCGACCCCTCTGAAGAAGAGGCTGAGCTTGGCGCTGTGCGGGAGATCCGGATCCGGCGAGTAGATAAGATGTTCGACCTTCAACGCCAGCAACTCCTGGTCAATATTGGACGCAGAAGAAACCAGCTCTTCGGTCCACACTTCAATAGTCTGCCGGAAGAGCTCGGATGCCTTGTTGACGCTCTCCACCAAGGTTCGCTCCTTGCGGAGCTCATCCTTCAACTTGGTCTCCTGGGCCCGGGCAGCATCGAGCGATTCCTTCAGGGTGGTGACCTTCAGCTCCAAGTCCTCAATGGAGTCCTTGGCGGCCTTCAGCTCGTCGCCCCTCTTGGAGAGACTCACCTGAAGCTCAGAGTTTGTGTGAGCGTCCTTCTCGCGCTCCAAGATGAGCGCGGCAACCTTCTCGGCGCTCACCTTCATCGCCTTCTCCAGCTGTTCGACCTTGGCGGCGAGCTCTTTCTTGGCGTCCTCCGCAGCAACCGCGGCGGCTTTCGCCTCCTTCAGCTCCCCGCCAAGGGCAGCCTCGCGAGCGGCAAGGTCTTCTTCATGAGAGTCCAGCTCGACCTTCCGCTACGCGAGCTCTCCCTCTCGCCGGGACATCTCCACCCCGGCGAGACGCTGCTGTTCATCGGCTTCGGCCTTCTCGAGTACCCACTCCTGGTACTCGCCGGCGAGACGCTCACGCCCCTCCGCCACCTGGCGGAGGGCAGCCTGATTGGCGGCGCTGAGCTCCGCCGCACGCTTCTCCATTTCTGCCGCGGCCTTGGCGGCAAGAGCCTCCCGGGAGGCGAGCTTTGCCTGCCTGGCCCGGTAAAGGGCCAGGAGCTGATGGAGCAACCTCTCCTCCTCGGGCCCCTCACCTCCGCCGGGCGCCTGGACGATCTTCAGGCCTGCGGAGGCGAGGACTTCTCCGTCGAATGCCTCGCCCTCCGCAGGAGCTCGCGACGAAGACCCCCACGGCATCTGGATGAAGACGCCGTTGGGGGCCTCGAGATAGAACCTCTGCTCCTCGCCGGCGGAGGGACCGGTGGCCGGTGCAGCATCCGATGCTCCCGCCGCCTCCGGGTCGGCGGTGCGGCCACCGTCCCCCTCCCCGGCCGCTGCGTCTGCAGCCGGAGCAGTCTCTTGCGCGGCCGGCTCGGCGGCCTCGGCTATCTCCTCGATGACAGGGGCGTCGCCGCCGCCGCCCTGCGCGCCCTCCTCCTCAAGGTCGATGACCTCCGTCTCCATGGGCGCAGGAGGAGGAAGATCTAAGAAGAAGAAAAAGAAGTACAAGGCTCAAGCAAATATCCAAAAAAGAAGACAGGCCAAGAAAACAAGTCACAAAGCTTACCTTGGCGGACATCCTCAGCGGCGGGCTCCCTCGCCGGGGAGCTCGGCCTTGTCGGAGTAGTCACCCTCGCCGGGGAGCTTGGCCTTGGCGGGGTGGCCGCCCTCGCCGGGCTGCTCGTCCTTGGCGGAGTACTCTGCCTTGGCGGAGTACCCGCCCTTGACGGAGCACTCTCCCTTGCCGGAGAGTTCTGCCTTGGCGGGGATGGCGGGGCCTGCGGCTCCTCAGCTGTGGCCTCCGGGCGCTCTTCCCGCTGGGGCTCCACCTCTGCACAGAACAAGACAAGAGATGTCAACACGTGAAGACAAAATCAAATCCTCAGGCGTTCCCCAAACCGAAAAGAGAGAACCCCAGACTTACGCTGGGGGCTGCGCTGCGGGCTGCGCTGGGGGCTGCTCATCGGAGCAGCGCTCGAGTCCGGCAGGCTCGGCTCCGGCACACCCCCTGTTGCCGCTGCCGCTGAGCCTTCCGCGACCTCGGCCTCGGGCGCCTTGGCCTTCTTCGCTGCGCGATGGGCCAGGGTCCTGAAATCAAAACAGTAGACAGAGTCAGCATCAACAGAAGAATCAAGACAGAAATCAAGAAGATATGAGGTCCAGAATCCTTACTCTTGATCCTCCTCGTCGTCCTCGCTCAGGGCGGAGAAGTCATACTCCACCGTGGGCGCGTCGGCACGAGGAACCGAAGACGAAGACTCCCTCGCGCGCTTGGTGCTCACCGGGGCTGGGGGCTGCGAAGACCCAGCCCCTATGGCTGCCGGCGCCCGGGGGGCGGGCGGAGCCGTTGCTCCGCTCCGAGAAGACCCCTGCCGGCTCGCTGCCGGCCTGCGGGGCGCCTCCGTCGTGGTCCGCGCACGGGCCGCCTCCGATGCGGCTGGTGCGCCGGACGGCCTTGGCGCGGCTTGACTCCCCCGGGGAGCCGCCCGCCGAGGTGGCTGTTGCCGGGGCGCCTGCGCCCTCTCCCCCGTCGCCGCCTTGCGGAGGCGCTTTGCCGGGGACTGCTTCGGGCTTGCCGGGGGCGGGGAGCTCTCCGACGAGGAGAGGTCGTCGGCGTATAACTCCGTGGATCCGCCGGAGTCTTCGGCCTCCTCCTCCTCCTCCTCCTCTGCCCCGGCCGGCTCGCTGGGCCCAGCGTCCTGCGCTGCGGCCCCCTTTCCCTTGGCGCCTCTGCCCCTCGCGGCGCCTCTGCTCCCTCCGGCGGTCCCCTCCATTGCCGCGGCTTCCGCCGCGATCCCATGGATCCCGGAGTGCCTCAGTGAGGGGACCCCGGCGAGCGCGTCGGGTGGAAGGTTCAGCAACCTGCGGATCTCCGCCTCCTCCGCCTGGGTGGACGCCTCCTCGGCCTCCGCCTCCTCCGGCGAGAACCCGAAAACTCCTGCCGCCGCGGCTGCGGCGGCCTCCTCAGCCCGAGAAGCTATATAGGCGATTTCCTGGTCGGTGGTGTCCCGCGTGTGCAGCTTGAGGTCCTCCTTGTTCCTCGCCACCTCGGCGAGGTTGTCGTAGAAGTTGAGGACGTCAATGGGCTTCGGGGCGATCCACGAGCGGTCCAAGCCATGCGAGTCGCACATGGGCATCATGGCGAGGATCCGGTCCCTGGCGGCGTTGTTGCAGAGCGGCACCACTTCCCGGGGAGTCCTGAACCACTCGGGGTGCGTCGGGTCGTACTTGAAGAGTTCCCGTACCATCCCCCGCAGCTCCAGAGTGGTGAAGTTGAAATTGAGCCCGGGGCGCAGCCTCATGATATCTGCCGGGCCGCCGTACTCCCATGCCGGCCTCTTCCGGTCTTGGAGAGGGGCGATGCGCCGGCGGAGGAAATCTGCGCCCACCTCGGCAACAGATAGGTTGGCCAACCGAAGACGAAGAATCCGGACAAGGGCGATGTTGAGTTTGACATCGTCGGAGTCCAGGTCACTCCAGTCCCTGCCGCGCACAATGGGCGTTGTGCGCGGCGCGGTGAAGGCTTGCGGCTGGTCTTCTACGATCCAGCACCACTCCGCTCGCCATTCCTCCCACTTGCCGCGGAGCTCCCCCGGCAAGTACGCCCCTTTCTTATTCAGGCGAAAGATCCAAGAAATTCCTCCGGAGAGGGGGGCATCGGCCTCGGCTCTAGGAGTGAAGAAGTGTCTAAAGAGGGCTACATTGGGGTGGACTCCTATGAAGTTTTCGCACATGTGTGCGAAAACGGCCATGGTGAGAATGGCGTTGGGGGTGAAGTCAAGCAGATGGAAGCCATACGTGTTCATGACATCACAGAAGAAGTTCGAAAAAGGAGGACAGAGACCACAATGGAAAAAGGCAGCAAAGAAGTGGTACCCGCCGGGATAGCTGTCCTTGGCGGCGGCCGGGTATGCTCGCGTGCGGGGATGCGCATCGGTTCCCTTGGACCAGAACAAGTAATACTTGTTCCAGAGTTCCTGCACGCCGAGCTTCGGCGGGAAGACGACGTGCCTCTTCCGGTAGGCGATGAGCTTGGCCGCTTGCTCCGACTTCTCCTTCTTGGCCTTCTCCGCCTTCGCCTTGTCGGCCTTTGGGGCCATGGCGGACGCGGTGGGAGGAGGGGGACGAAGAGCTCGGCGGCGGCGGAGGTGTGGAGGCGGAGCACAAGAAGGAATCTTTTGCAGGTGGAAGACGACGTAATGAGAGCGCAAGGAGGGGAACCGCGCCCGCTACCTCTGCTTTTATGGGGGAGTGGGGGGCGTTTCGCCCTTTCCATTAAGAGATCGTGGGCACGTCCCATCCCACGGCGCCGCGATCGACGCGTGCCGTTACCGTGGGGTGCGGCGGATATGGAAGTGGATTCGGCGCGCCGCGGGCCGCGGGTGCCCGTGCACTATTTTGGGCCTGGCCCAACAGCACTCGGCACCGTGTGTGGCCCAGGCCCGGGGGCTCCTGTCGGTGTACTAAGGTAGGGGTGCCTCAGTACCCCAACTTGTGCACGGGCAGTTGCAGCTTCCCGCGGCAAGGTTTACTGCGTGCCCGCCGGAGACCTTCCTGCTCCCTATTAAACCATTCAAAAACAAAGTAGACAAGACATGAGATCGAGACCCCGGCAAGAGGAGCTTGCCGGGAAGGCCGTACCAGGCTCAAGACTGTTCCACTGACACAAGGCCCCGGCAAGAGGAGCTCGCCAGGAAGACTAGAATACAACGCCTCGGCGCTATACGCGCCCCGGCAAGGAGCCCGGGGAGCGGCAAGCTCCCGGGCCCGGCAAGATCGAGGCCCCCGGCAAGGTGCTTGCCGGGGAGACTGCGCTGTGTGCCCGCGCTCCAGCTCATCGGCCCACGCGTCGCCCTGGGGCTTATCCAGGGACGCGTGGCGGATGGCTGTGCAGCCTGGGGTACACGGTGGCACTCCACGGTGATGGATCCGTCGCCGTGGCGGAAGGAGACGCTAAGGCGGGAGCTTTTGGGGTCGACGGCGACGGGCATTAAATGCCCTTGTCCCCCACTGTTAAAGTAGGTATAGACCACTGTTCTGTACTGTAGCTCCACTGTTCCCGCACTGTTACAACTACCACCTCTTTTACATTTTTACCCCTTTCTCCTACGTTGACACCTGTCGGTGACCCCTTGCACTATAAAAGGAGGCCCATGCACAACGTGGAGGGGGTTCGAAACCTAGATCACTCTCGCGCCGGTGTAGCTGCTTCTTCAAGCTCCCGAGCGCCCAACTCAATACACAACCAAGCAGGAGTAGGGTTTTACGCATCCGTGCGGCCCGAACCTGGGTAAAACTGCCCGCGTGTTTGCTTCGATCTGCTCTTTGTGCTCCCTCCGCCCTCGTACCGCACAGACAAGGGGCTCCGGTCCCATAGGTGTTCGTGGCGGACAGTTTCCCCCGACAATGTGCTATTGCCACAAGGAGGAAAACAATGGTGCTTGTGCCCGCGGGTGCAAGGATTGTTTACTTTACGCAAAGTTCTTTTAATGCAGTTGTCTGTTGCTTTGAGTTTACACTATGGGTGGGACTCGCAACTTAATACCAGCGAGATGTTCTGGATAGATATCTCAAGGTGGATGATTAGTAGTAGATGCAGATGGATTTCGGTCTACTTGCCTTGGCGTACTGCCCATGCTTTGAACCTCTACCTTTCTTGTAACATAGTTAGCATTGGTTTGCGCACATAATTCTGTCAATTGCCCAGCTATAATTCGTTCACCTCACATAGCTGTTTTATCGTCTTTTGGGAGAGAGACATCACTAGTGAAAATCATGGGACCCCGGTCCATATTACCATCATTGATCACATCCGCTATTTACTTTACGCTTTTACTTACTATTGCAACATTACCTATCACTATTATCACTTGCGTTTGATCCTCTGTAAACTACAAGGCCGGAGGGATTGACAACCTCTCTGTACTCGTTGGGAGCAAAGTTATTTGTATCTGTGTGCAGGTCCACGTTGATTGCTAATATATCTGGCGCCGTTAACAGTTGACACCTTCTTGTTGAAACTAGGAGTCTCAGGGGAAATCGATCCTTGGTATCTTTGCCAAGGGAAAACTTCCGCTACACTGCATCTCAAACCTTCCACTTGGGGTAACCAACGAAGGGCGAGAAGCCATCAAGCAAAGTTTTCTGGCGCCGTTGCCGGGGACTCCACTCTTCAGGATAGGGGAGTTGCACGCTATCTTTTACCTTTGCTTTTTAGTCTTGTTAGTTTACCTTTCAGTTTTTGCTTTAGTATCTTTTATCGAAAATCACAAAAATAGTTATCTTGCTTGCTTGCTACTATGGGTTCCACCGAGAACACCAAGTTGTGTGACTTCACTAGTCACAACAACGATGACTTTATCTGCACACCTATCACTACACCTGCCACTTCAGCACCTTCGTATGAAATTAAACCTGCTTTACTGAACCTAGTTATGAAAGATCAATTCTCCGGTGCTGGAGATGATGCTGCTTTACACTTAAACAATTTTGTTGAACTCTGTGATATGCGAAAGTACCAAGAAATAGATGGTGATATTGTTAAGCTTAAGCTTTTTCCTTTCTCCTTGAGAGGAGGAGCTAAAATTTGGTTTCAGTCTTTGCCTAGAAATAGCATAGATTCTTGGGACAAGTGCAAAGATGCTTTTATTGGAAAGTACTATCCACCTGCTAAAATTATCTAACTAAGAAGTAACATAATGAATTTTAAACAATTGGATAATGAACACGTTGCCCAAGCTTGGGAACGTATGAAATCTCTTATCAAGAACTGCCCTACTCACGGTTTGACTACTTAGATGGTTATCCAAACTTTTTATGCAGGCTTGAACTTTACCTCGCGGAACTTGTTAGATTCGGCCGCGGGAGGAACCTTTATGTCAACTACACTTGGTGCTGCCACGAAGCTTCTCGATGAGATTCTGACCAACTATTCCCAATGGCACACCGAACGCGCTCCAACGGGTAGGAAGGTAAACTCTGTCGAGGAGATTTCCTCCTTAAATGAAAAAGTTGACTTGATCATGTCTCTACTTTCGAAGCAATCTTCTGTTGATCCTCGTGATGTTCCTTTAAATTCTTTGATTGCTCAAGAACAAGTAGATGTGAACTTTATCTCTAGAAATAATTTCAACAACAATGCTTATAGGAGTAACTTTGGTAGCAATCCTAGACCGTTCCCCTCTAATTCTTATGGGAACAACAATGCTTATCCTATCACCAAGAACTCCACTACTGAACTAGAGATTATGCTTAAAGATTTCATCACTACTCAAAAAGCCTTTAATAAGAGTGTAGGAGAAAAACTAAACAAACTAGATGATCTCTCTTTGAAGGTAGACAATTTAGCCAATGAGGTAGAATTGCTTAAAATTAAAACTTCTCCTCTTGAGGAGAGGAAGGTCACTCCTATGAATGCTATTCAAGTGCAAATTAATGAAAATATTAGGATGTTGGCTAAACTTAAAGAGAGATGGGCTAGAGAAAGGGAGGAAGAAGATAGAATTAAGAGCCTTCCTACCCACCACACTGCTGCTACTATCCAAGTTGTTGAGGATATCCAAACTCTTAGCACCCAATGTACTCCTGGTCCCAATGGACCTATTAATGGTGATGCTATGACTATAGAAACTACCAAACAAGTGAACCTAAAGGACACCACTACCACCTTACTTGATAGTAGTGACCTTGATTTTGACAATTGCACTCTTACCGAAGTTATTGATTTCCTTGACAAGATGTCTAGAGATCCCCGCACTAGCACGCTTAACCTTGCCTTCACAGAACATATCACTAATGCTCTCATCAAAGCTAGGGAGGAGAAACTTAGAGTAGAAGCCTCCATACCTAGAAAGCTAGAAGATGGTTGGGATCCTATGATAAAAATTAAGTTGAATAACTTCTCTTGCTATGCTTTATGTGATGTTGGTGCTAGTACCTCCGTTATGCCCAAAAGAATATATGATATGCTTAAATTGAAACCTTTTGATTCTTGTTCTTTCGGTGTTCGTCTCGTTGATTCTTCCATAAAGAAACCTTTGGGGAGGATCGACGATGTTCTTATCATTGTCAATGACAACTACGTTCCCGTTGATTTTACTATTATGGATATTGAATGTGAACCTTCTTATCCAATTATTTTGGGACGTCCTTTTCTACGCACCGTTGGTGCTATCATTGACATGAAAGAGGGGAATATAAAATTCCAGTTTCCCCTCAAGAAAGGGATGGAACACTTCCCTCGAAATAAGATTAAGTTACCTTTTGAGTCCGTTATACGGGATAGCTATTCTTTTACTCTTGATAAAACTAGATCTCTTTGCATTATGCCTAGCTTAAAGGCATAAAAGAAAGCGCTTTTGGGAGGCAGCCCACATGAATAAAATTTCATTTTGCTTTTGTTGTGTCATGATGTTGTTTACTACAGTAGCATCATCATTGTATCTTTGCTTTTCAACTATGTGCCAAGTATAGCCTCTGATTGCAAGAAAGTTCAAAAGTTGTGACGTGCTGTCCAGATAACAAATTCTGTCCTTGGATAGAAAAATTCGTATAAAATCACCGGCTCATCTTTTTGGTCTGAATTTTTTCGAAAGCGTGCTCTATACAATGGTCTTTCGTGCGTCTGTTTTGAGTTTTTTGATTAGAGTTGCAGAAGTGCCCCGAAAAAATCATTTACTACCTGCTGTTCTGTTTTTCACAGATTCTGTCCTGTTTTGCCTTTCCTTCATTTTGCAAACCTTGAGCTTGCTTTTTCTTTGCAAGAACCTTTTGGCAATCTTGAGAAACAGTAGACCTTCAAGAATATCCTTATTTCCAGCAAGGAACAATTATTTTATTATGGGTACCAACCTCGCTAATCAGATTATGATGAGTTATGTATGAAGGGAGTTTTCAAGTGTGCGAGGGAAGATGATAAAAAGATTCAGGAGTGTCAAGCGCTCAAGCTTGGGGATGCCCCCATGCACCCCCAAGAAATATTCAAGGAGACTCAAGCGTCTAAGCTTGGGGATGCCCTCGTGCATCCCCTTCTCCATCAACAGTATCAGTTCGTCTTTCGTTCCACTATATTTTTATCACTTCATGTGTTATGTGCTATGCTTGGAGCGTCTTGCTTTTAGTTTTCCTTTTTAGTTTTCTTTAGCTTTTCATAACGAGTCGGAACTCAGCTTTCTTTATGTGGGAGAAAAACACGCTCCACTTCTACCTAGAACATAACATAGAATTTTCATGTCTGTCCTTGCTGTGTGTGTTCTTTGTCTTTCAATAGCTACTATCATGCTTAGCTTTTAGTTTTCATGCTTATCTTTTTAAAGAGCTTTTGTTTAGTTGGTTGCTTGAAATCTCTTTACTTATCATGATTATCTTATTAAGAGAGTTTGCTTCCGTGGCATTGGTTGGTATGTCTACGATAAAGATGCTACGTGCATAATGGTGCTTAGTAGTTCATGTTTTCTTATGGTTAGTCTCAAATAGCTGGGGGGTTTGCAATGTGTTATTGGAGTACTGTGACGCCCGAGACCGACGTCCCAGAAGGTTCCAGAAGATTCCAGATGTTCCGGGTTGCCCGTGTGTTCCAGTTCTGTTTGTGTTATTTATTTTCTGCATTGCATCATGTCATCATGCCATCATGTCATTTTTAATTTTGCATCTCAACCTAAATAAATCGTGTGGACCTTCGGTTCATTTAAATCGAGGGAAGGTGACTTCTCTTTATAACATATAAAGCCTCTCAATATATTAGGGAGCTATATAAATAATATTCCATTGTTTGGAATTACCCGCAACATACTTGCATATTTTCTTCATGCCTTTTTCACCTCGAGTTTCACCTTCAAACCTTCTCCATAATTCTTTCCGTTGTTTGAGGTTCTTCCAAAAACCCCTCCAACAATTTTATTAAATCCCTGACATTTTTTTGTGAGTCCGGGAATTTTATCCTCTTGCCCCAGATTCCTTCCCTAACCTCTATTGTTTTTTTATATCTATCTCTTCCTTGTTTTTTTTTTCATAAGGAGAGAGTCCAGCCGGCCCATCTTCTGCTCCCGAGGCCCAGCCTCCAGCCTTTGGCCCAACCTGGCCCGCAGCCTCCCAACCCTAGCTACTTCGCTCTCTCCCTCCGTTTTCCTCCCCGCTGCCGCTTCGCCCGCTTCCCTCTCTCCCATCTAGCGCTCGCTTCGCTCAGCCGAACCCCTCTCCTCTCCTTCGATCTCCTCCTCTCTGCCCCAAGAACCCAGCACGGCGGAGATCCCCTCCTTCCTCCATCCCGTCGCCTCTCCTCTGGCGCCCGACCGCCCCGGCCTCTCGCCTTGCTTACCCCGTCGCGCGACCAAGAGGCTCTCCCTCTGTTCCTCGCGCCTCCAGCGGCCGGAGGGCCGAAGCCAGCCAGGCTGGCGCCGTACGCCAGCGCCAGGACGAGCTCGACCCCGCGGGTCCTCTCCCTCGAACCCCCGCGCCGAATTCCCTCGCCGGCCAGGAACGCGAGCTCCTCCCCAGCCTCTGGCCCGTCCTGCGTCCAGACGCGACCTCCCTCCGCCCGGCCTTCCTCCTGCCGCGGCCCCGTCCTCCAGCAAGCCGCCCCGAGCCCGGCGAGCGCCGGCCAGGCCCTCATCTCCCACGGGCCAGCAGCTCCGAGGTTCCCTCCTCCGCGCCCGTCTTCTGCAGCGCCCCGTGCGGCCTCCAGTTCGAGCCAGCGGCAGCCGCAGCTCCTCCCTCCGCGAGCTCCTTCCAGCGTCCCTGCAAACCTCGTCGCCAGGACCTCCAGGAAGGCCGCCCCGTGCTGCTCTCTCCAGCCGCTTGCCTCCTTGGATTGTACTGTGCTGCTGCTGTTGTTTTATTTGTTGTGTGGGTTGCTTGTGCTGTGGAGTTTGACAGGAGAACCGTGTACGAGACCGAGATCCGTGTACCCCTTCGAGTCGCCACGACCTTCTAGTTCGACTACACGGCGACAAAAGAAGTGTACATCTACCGTCGCCGGAAGCGCCAAGTACCACGACTACTCGGAGACCCCAAGTACCCCTACCGTCGCCCGTGTACCCCTACGGAACGTCTTCAACGAGTACCCCTCCGATGGCGTGTACCTCTACGAACGGGAACCCCCAAGTACCACTACGAACGCCGACGCGACAAGTACCTCTTCGGAAACGGAAACGCCTACGTGAACGTCTACCGTCGCCCCGAGTACATCTACCGTCGCCGAGTACCACTACTTCCTCTACCGTCGCCCGAGTACTACTACCGCCACGTGAACGACTTCTTCCACTACGTCTCGAACCGCCCCGAAACGCACGTTTCAAAGGTATAACCCCGTGGATGACCCGTGTGATGCTTGTGTTGTATGAAATGTTTCCCGTGTGTGCTCCGTGCCCGTTCCGACCTCTTGTCATGTTCCTCGGTTGCCTCGTCACCGACTCGTGGGAACCCGGTGACGGGATCCACCCACTTTCATCTTGTTCGACTTGCTCACGTCGATTCTACCTTTTGCACCGGACTCTCAACGAGTTACCGGAACCGAGATGTTGCGTTGCCTCATTTCGGATCGTTGTCGTGGCACCCTTTCTTTCACCACGGTGACAAATGCTTCTTGTCTCTTTTAAGTCAACCTTTTAATAATTGCATAAACTTGATCATGTCATCCGCATCATGTTAACAACCTTTGAATGTTAATTGTTGTTGCTTATAATTATTAAACATGCTCATGGGGATTTTTCCGGATATGTTGTTGTTATTTCCGGCCTCATTTAAAATGTCTAGATAGTATAGTTTTATTAAGCTTCACCTCTTGCCATGTTAAAAACATTTAATCTTGTCTTGTTAATAACGAGAGTCAACTAAATAATTAAAATGTGGTGTTTCGTCAATATGCAACTCGTTGCATATTGAGCTCCACTTAACTTGTAGTGTTGTTTGTGCACTTTTCCATGCCTTGCATATTTAAACCGGACATGCATCATGCTTGCTTGTGCATCGTATGCCATGTTTATGATGTGTGTGTTTACCGTGTTGTTCTTTCTTTTCGGTTGTTTCTCTTGTTAGCTTCGGTTTCGTTCCGGAGTTGTGAGGATCCGCTCGACTGTTGCTCCGTCTTCTTCTTGGATCCGTTCTTCTCCCTTGTGGAATCCCAGGCAAGATGACCGAACCCGGATACCATTACTATTTTTGCCTATTGCTAGAAGTCTCGATCTTTAGTTTTGCCTCGATGCCCATGTTCTTCTTGTCAGCCTCCTACTTGTAACCACTACCATGTTTAACCACCCTACCTACGCAAACCGTTGCTTGGCTAAGTACGCTTCGCTCAGCCCTCTTATAGCATTGTTAGTTGCAGGTGAAGATTGAAGATGCTTGCTTCATGTTGAAGTTTGGTTGGGTTATATCACACTATATAAATGCTTAAAATGAAATCATCTATATACTGGCAAGGGTGGAAGGCTAAGCCTTTTGCTTGGTGTTTTGTTCCACTCATGCCGTTAGGAACCGTATAAACCGGTGTTATGTTCCTTGATTATGCGTTCCTAACACGGTTGGGGTGTATGGGACCCCCTTGATAAACCGCTAAGTGCTAATTCTTTTCCAGCAAATCCCAACATTGGTACTATTTGCCTAATAACAAACTAATAAAACTTGCATAAGGGCCTTGCAAACCCTCTTTCTTAATTCAACAACCCCGGGCCAGTGCTCCACATGAGTGGTGGTCCGAAACGGGGGTTACGCGGGGCCACCTCGAGGAAACTCAAGGTTTGGTAAAAACCCGTGGGATCGCCCATCCGGTCGTGGCCTGAGACGAGATACGCGCGGCTACTATCAGGGTGTCGGCACGCCGGGAGGATTTGCTGGATTAGCCTTACCTTAGTTCGGTTTAACTCGAGCACGGGATTCCGAGAATACTCGGGTCTTCCCAACTATGGAGTTGCGACTTCGCGGATCGTGGGCTTGTAATGGGTCAAGTTGGAACACCCCTGCAGGGTTTGAACTTTCGAAAGCCGTGCCCGCGGTTATGTGGCAGATGGGAGCTTGTTAATTCCGGTTGTAGATAACTTGACACAATGTTTCAATACACTACCAGCGTGTGTACCGTGACTGTCAATTTCCGAATAGGGATTCGGGAGTTGAACACGGTGGGGTTATGTTTGACCGGCTTTAGTTAGGATCACTTCGTTATCATCTTTTGACCGATGCTCTTCTCTTCTCGCTCACTGCAGACTCTTGTTTGTTCCTTCACCTCTCGTTCTTTCTTCAGCCTTGTCCTCACCGAAGGCTTAAATAGTCTTGTTACCCGGGAACGGGATTGCTGAGTCCTCTGTGGCTCACAGTTACTTCACCACACCAGATGCAGGTTCAGCCGAGTTCGTTGCAGGAGTTGGTTCAGTACTTCACCAGGAGCTCGGTGAAGAGTTTGTGGCCGTTTGCTTGTGACGTTTCGATGTTCAGTAGTGGTTTCCACTAGGATTCGATCTTGGCCTGTGGCTTTTTGTTGTTTTGGTATCTTTCTTTTGGTTCTTCACCCGTAGTCGGGTTGTGATGTTCTGAATGATGTATTGCTTATGTATTGTATTGTGTGAAGTGGCGAGTGTAAGCCAACTATCTCCTTTTGCAATTTAATCCCTCTTTTACATGAGTTGTGCAAAGATACCAAACTTGAGATCATTCTAGGATGGACTTATGCCTTTAAGTCGTGCCTCGACACGTAGGAGGTATAACTCCATCCTGGGCATTACAAGTTGGTATCAGAGCCTTCTCCGACCTAGAAGCCCCCACTGATTGATCGAATCGTTGACGGTTGAGTCTAGGCACACACTGAAAAACTTTTTGAGTCCTATATTATATCGGAGAGTAGGATTTCTTTGCTTCTCATCCCCTTTCTCTCTGGTGAGGACTCCTGACGATTACTCTTATCTCTTCTACTTTCAAAATTGCACCAAATTGTTTTTAGGATCCCGCGAGTATTCTGGGATTGTTTCGATGTTCTCGTGACAAGGATATTGTTCTCGATGCCTCCTGTTACCGAGGAGTTGAGCTTCGGGGTATCATTGTAACAAGCATATCGCGGCAGTACTAAATACTTAAGACGGCCGACATCGAAAATCTCTCCTATACGGCCAGTGGCAAGATAACCCCGACATCACCCAGTACTGGGGAGGTAGTTCGAGAGTATTGCCATAGCTTGTTATAGTGGATGCTTTTCGAAGGTCCGAGGTAAACAGTTTCCGAGAAAGACTGGTTATGTGTTGAAGGATGGATACACCTGGATGTAGGTTTAGAGTTGATTGCGCGGTGCTTCCCGTGTATCCCCAACACCTGATTGCATAACTGGAAACTTTCGGAAATCTATAGGTGGGTTCATCAAGTAGTTCTAGGTATTCTTCCAACGGATGCTCGATATGAAGTTTGGGGTTCTACATTGAGTGAAGTGGTTTTATGGACTTGTTCTGATCGGGAGTTGCATCTTAAAGGGTCCTTGGCTATGCTGATCCGGGGATTGCAAAACCCTTTTGTAACATGTTCCATGAGCTTTCAGCACGAAGATGCGGAACGAAGCTTCTATCTTGTAGTTGTTCTATCTGATCCTTGTTCCTTTTATTTACTTTTGTTCTCCAAGTGGCTTCTCGTCGAGTTGATGTACCTACAGAATTCATTCGTTCAATCCTCTGTTCGAATGATGTTGTGAAGATTAGGCTGCTACACATCTATCCTTTGTTTTTGTTTTGATTCTGGTATTCGAGTTGCTTCGATGTCAAATGTTGATTCCATACCTTTCCTAATCGGTGTTCTCATACTTCTATGGGAGTGCTATTTCTTCTTGATCATCAAGATGGTCATGTTAAATTCTTTTTCAACCGGTGTCCATTTTGCTCATCCCAAGTTGTCTTTGTTTTCCCCACCCTCCCACCCTTCTTCTTCTTGGAGCCAGAAATTCTCTAATCAAATATCCATTTTATTCATGTGATGGTTCTTCATTCTTTCCTTCATTGTTCTTATCCGGTGCTTTATCATGAAGATGCTCAAGAGCTTCAAGTTCATCATTCTTTTGTTTTCATAATTCTTCCGGTGGATGTAATTCAAGATTTCGCTGTTGATCTTATCCTTTTCCTCATTTCACAATGCTTTCTTATTCCGGTGCACCAATTAATCATTCTCCTCTTGCTATTCATATCCGGAGTGCTCAAGATTCATAATTCCATTCTTATCCCGTCCAACTATTTTGAGGGTTGTTATCTTATTCAAGCCTTTTTAATTCAACCGGTGCAATATCTCTTAAGCAATCTTTCCCAACGGTGATTTCTTTTGAGTGGGCCCTAACCCACAGGTCTTTTCCCAGGATCTTACCTGACTCTTCTTTTTCCGAAGAATTCTTTTAAAGTGTGACGTAACAATGATTCCCATCAGTCACATGCCTTCTCCAAGATCGCTTTCAAATTCTTTTCATCTTTGGTTCAACCTTTTTAATTCTTCATTCCGGAGTGCTCAACAATTCTTCATGGCATTTCTCATCTTCATTCTCAACATTTGGAGACAGAGAAGTGTTTCTCTTAAATCTTGGCCCGTTCTCTCAAGATTCTTCATGAATTCTTTTCTTTGTGATCCTCCGAAGGCCATCATTTCAGAAGATTCTTCGTTCTCAGTTTTCAACTTCGCCCTCCCAATATTCTTCTTTGATGTCTCTTCGTTCGTCTCCATATTTTACGGTGGTTCTTTCAAGTTCACTCTTTCGTTGTTATCGTATCAATTCATTGTTCTTTTCATAATCCTACCGGTGGTTCGTTGAATAATTATCCGAGCTTGTGCGAGATCTCTCTTTAATTCTTTCCAACGAGAATAAGTAGTATGCCAAATCCTTTGGTTGTCATCAATTTAAATTGGTGAAGGAGATGCATGACATAATTCTTATTCTTATTCCGTCAAGGTGATTTAATTCTTTTGTCTGGAGCTTGTTCATCATATCATATCCTTGGTTCTAAGTTTTTCATCTTGTTTTCCGGAGCTCCAAGTTATTTCTATTATATCATTTAAAGTTCCATCTAATGCATCGCAGGCCTTGAATCTTATTATTTTCATCTTTCACTTCTCATGCTTTCATTACCGGAGTTCTTCATGGTGGTTCATCATGTTTTAATTCATCCTCCAAGTATTCCTCAAGATTCTTGTTGGAGCTCAAGCATTCTTCATCATGCATTCCAATTGCAATCCTTTCTACCTTATCTTTCAGATGGTGTTATGTCATTCTTGACAATTCCTTCATGTTTTATGATTCACGAGTTTCAAGAATGAGATATTTAAACCCATCATTTTCCTTGTTCAAGAGATCTTTTCAACCCTTCATTTATTTGTTGGAGTTATCTTGGGTTGTATTTCACCTAAAAGCTTTCCCTAAGGATTGTTGCTATTATGGTGCTTATAAATGACCCAAGTTCTTCATTTATCATTCAGGTGAGATAAGTTCTTCGTCTCCTTGTTGATCTCAATCCAATCAATTGTTTCCGTCAGTGGCTGGTTGTCACCTCTTAATTTTGAGATGTTTTCCATAAGCCCACAACAAGAGTTTGTTCGTTTTCGTGTTGATTTTTCCATCAACTCCGTTCAACCCTTCTTCGTAAGGATGCTCTTTCAATTCATTTTGAGAGAAGTTGTCATTTGCCTTCTCCATTCTTTTCTTTCGTTGATTGATGTGCTATTCTTTCATTCCGGAGGCTTTGTGATATTGCTCTCTTCATCCCATCATCTCGTTTTTATCAAGATCATGTTCTTTCCTTGCTTATCTTTAACCGGAGTGTTGTATTCTTCATTCTAGTTCCCTCATCTTATCAAGTTTTAACTCTCTTTTAACCGGAGTGCTGTCTGAGTCTTTCTTACCCTTGTGCCATTCTTTTAATTGTTTCGGAGACAATATGTTGTTGTTTTCATCAAGTATCATCCAATCAGCTCAAGTTCTTGTTAATTCCTTCCATTTACAGACGGAGTGCTGCCCAAATTCTGTCATTCTTATTCCTTGGCTATACCGTTATGGCTTCATATTCTTTGGTTCCTAAGCTCTTAATTCTTGTCTTCTAACCTTCAAGGTTCCCATAATGCTCCTTGTCCCTCTTTGCTAACGGAGTATTTCATATTCGTTCATCTCCGTTGCTTTCTTTCTTTCAACTTGTTCAACCTCTCAAGGGTCGTGGTTTCACTCGTCTGTCAAAGAAGCAACTTTGTTGTACCTCTTCCTCTTCAGTTTTTACCCGGTGATATCTCTAGGATCTCGGGTCGAGATCCTCTGTTAGTGTGGGAGAGTTGTGACGCCCGAGACCGACGTCCCAGAAGGTTCCAGAAGATTCCAGATGTTCCGGGTTGCCCGTGTGTTCCAGTTCTGTTTGTGTTATTTATTTTCTGCATTGCATCATGTCATCATGCCATCATGTCATTTTTAATTTTGCATCTCAACCTAAATAAATCGTGTGGACCTTCGGTTCATTTAAATCGAGGGAAGGTGACTTCTCTTTATAACATATAAAGCCTCTCAATATATTAGGGAGCTATATAAATAATATTCCATTGTTTGGAATTACCCGCAACATACTTGCATATTTTCTTCATGCCTTTTTCACCTCGAGTTTCACCTTCAAACCTTCTCCATAATTCTTTCCGTTGTTTGAGGTTCTTCCAAAAACCCCTCCAACAATTTTATTAAATCCCTGACATTTTTTTGTGAGTCCGGGAATTTTATCCTCTTGCCCCAGATTCCTTCCCTAACCTCTATTGTTTTTTTTATATCTATCTCTTCCTTGTTTTTTTTTCATAAGGAGAGAGTCCAGCCGGCCCATCTTCTGCTCCCGAGGCCCAGCCTCCAGCCTTTGGCCCAACCTGGCCCGCATCCTCCCAACCCTAGCTACTTCGCTCTCTCCCTCCGTTTTCCTCCCCGCCGCCGCTTCGCCCGCTTCCCTCTCTCCCATCTAGCGCTCGCTTCGCTCAGCCGAACCCCTCTCCTCTCCTTCGATCTCCTCCTCTCTGCCCCAAGAACCCAGCACGGCGGAGATCCCCTCCTTCCTCCATCCCGTCGCCTCTCCTCTGGCGCCCGACCGCCCCGGCCTCTCGCCTTGCTTACCCCATCGCGCGACCAAGAGGCTCTCCCTCTGTTCCTCGCGCCTCCAGCGGCCGGAGGGCCGAAGCCAGCCAGGCTGGCGCCGTATGCCAGCGCCAGGACGAGCTCGACCCCGCGGGTCCTCTCCCTCGAACCCCCGCGCCGAATTCCCTCGCCGGCCAGGAACGCGAGCTCCTCCCCAGCCTCTGGCCCGTCCTGCGTCCAGACGCGACCTCCCTCCGCCCGGCCTTCCTCCTGCCGCGGCCCCGTCCTCCAGCAAGCCGCCCCGAGCCCGGCAAGCGCCGGCCAGGCCCTCATCTCCCACGGGCCAGCAGCTCCGAGGTTCCCTCCTCCGCGCCCGTCTTCTGCAGCGCCCCGTGCGGCCTCCAGTTCGAGCCAGCGGCAGCCGCAGCTCCTCCCTCCGCGAGCTCCTTCCAGCGTCCCTGCAAACCTCGTCGCCAAGACCTCCAGGAAGGCCGCCCCGTGCTGCTCTCTCCAGCCGCTTGCCTCCTTGGATTGTACTGTGCTGCCGCTGTTGTTTTTTTTTTGTTGTGTGGGTTGCTTGTGCTGTGGAGTTTGACAGGAGAACCGTGTACGAGACCGAGATCCGTGTACCCCTTCGAGTCGCCACGACCTTCTAGTTCGACTACACGGCGACAAAAGAAGTGTACATCTACCGTCGCCGGAAGCGCCAAGTACCACGACTACTCGGAGACCCCAAGTACCCCTACCGTCGCCCGTGTACCCCTACGGAACGTCTTCAACGAGTACCCCTCCGATGGCGTGTACCTCTACGAACGGGAACCCCCAAGTACCACTACGAACGCCGACGCGACAAGTACCTCTTCGGAAACGGAAACGCCTACGTGAACGTCTACCGTCGCCCCGAGTACATCTACCATCGCCGAGTACCACTACTTCCTCTACCGTCGCCCGAGTACTACTACCGCCACGTGAACGACTTCTTCCACTACGTCTCGAACCGCCCCGAAACGCACGTTTCAAAGGTATAACCCCGTGGATGACCCGTGTGATGCTTGTGTTGTATGAAATGTTTCCCGTGTGTGCTCCGTGCCCGTTCCGACCTCTTGTCATGTTCCTCGGTTGCCTCGTCACTGACTCGTGGGAACCCGGTGACGGGATCCACCCACTTTCATCTTGTTCGACTTGCTCACGTCGATTCTACCTTTTGCACCGGACTCTCAACGAGTTACCGGAACCGAGATGTTGCGTTGCCTCATTTCGGATCGTTGTCGTGGCACCCTTTCTTTCACCACGGTGACAAATGCTTCTTGTCTCTTTTAAGTCAACCTTTTAATAATTGCATAAACTTGATCATGTCATCCGCATCATGTTAACAACCTTTGAATGTTAATTGTTGTTGCTTATAATTATTAAACATGCTCATGGGGATTTTTCCGGATATGTTGTTGTTATTTCCGGCCTCATTTAAAATGTCTAGATAGTATAGTTTTATTAAGCTTCACCTCTTGCCATGTTAAAAACATTTAATCTTGTCTTGTTAATAACGAGAGTCAACTAAATAATTAAAATGTGGTGTTTCGTCAATATGCAACTCGTTGCATATTGAGCTCCACTTAACTTGTAGTGTTGTTTGTGCACTTTGCCATGCCTTGCATATTTAAACCGGACATGCATCATGCTTGCTTATGCATCGTATGCCATGTTTATGATGTGTGTGTTTACCGTGTTGTTCTTTCTTTTCGGTTGTTTCTCTTGTTAGCTTCGGTTTCGTTCCGGAGTTGTGAGGATCCGCTCGACTGTTGCTCCGTCTTCTTCTTGGATCCGTTCTTCTCCCTTGTGGAATCCCAGGCAAGATGACCGAACCCGGATACCATTACTATTTTTGCCTATTGCTAGAAGTCTCGATCTTTAGTTTTGCCTCGATGCCCATGTTCTTCTTGTCAGCCTCCTACTTGTAACCACTACCATGTTTAACCACCCTACCTACGCAAACCGTTGCTTGGCTAAGTACGCTTCGCTCAGCCCTCTTATAGCATTGTTAGTTGCAGGTGAAGATTGAAGATGCTTGCTTCATGTTGAAGTTTGGTTGGGTTATATCACACTATATAAATGCTTAAAATGAAATCATCTATATACTGGCAAGGGTGGAAGGCTAAGCCTTTTGCTTGGTGTTTTGTTCCACTCATGCCGTTAGGAACCGTATAAACCGGTGTTATGTTCCTTGATTATGCGTTCCTAACACGGTTGGGGTGTATGGGACCCCCTTGATAAACCGCTAAGTGCTAAGTCTTTTCCAGCAAATCCCAACATTGGTACTATTTGCCTAATGACAAACTAATAAAACTTGCATAAGGGCCTTGCAAACCCTCTTTCTTAATTCAACAACCCCGGGCCAGTGCTCCACATGAGTGTTGGTCCGAAACGGGGGTTACGCGGGGCCACCTCGAGGAAACTCAAGGTTTGGTAAAAACCCGTGGGATCGCCCATCCGGTCGTGGCCTGAGACGAGATACGCGCGGCTACTATCAGGGTGTCGGCACGCCGGGAGGATTTGCTGGATTAGCCTTACCTTAGTTCGGTTTAACTCGAGCACGGGATTCCGAGAATACTCGGGTCGTCCCAACTATGGAGTTGCGACTTCGCGGACCGTGGGCTTGTAATGGGTCAAGTTGGAACACCCCTGCAGGGTTTGAACTTTCGAAAGCCATGCCCGCGGTTATGTGGCAGATGGGAGCTTGTTAATTCCGGTTGTAGATAACTTGACACAATGTTTCAATACACTACCAGCGTGTGTACCGTGACTGTCAATTTCCGAATAGGGATTCGGGAGTTGAACACGGTGGGGTTATGTTTGACCGGCTTTAGTTAGGATCACTTCGTGATCATCTTTCGACCGATGCTCTTCTCTTCTCGCTCTCTTTACGTAAGTTAGTGCTAGTTGCTGCTGCAGACTCTTGTTTGTTCCTTCACCTCTCGTTCTTTCTTCAGCCTTGTCCTCACCCAAGGCTTAAATAGTCTTGTTACCCGGGAACGGGATTGCTGAGTCCTCTGTGGCTCACAGTTACTTCACCACACCAGATGCAGGTTCAGCCGAGTTCGTTGCAGGAGTTGGTTCAGTACTTCACCAGGAGCTCGGTGAAGAGTTTGTGGCCGTTTGCTTGTGACGTTTCGATGTTCAGTAGTGGTTTCTACTAGGATTCGATCTTGGCCTGTGGCTTTTTGTTGTTTTGGTATCTTTCTTTTGGTTCTTCACCCGTAGTCGGGTTGTGATGTTCTGAATGATGTATTGCTTATGTATTGTATTGTGTGAAGTGGCGAGTGTAAGCCAACTATCTCCTTTTGCAATTTAATCCCTCTTTTACATGAGTTGTGCAAAGATACCAAACTTGAGATCATTCTAGGATGGACTTATGCCTTTAAGTCGTGCCTCGACACGTAGGAGGTATAACTCCATCCTGGGCATTACAAGTACCAACATGATTTGTTTGCCTATGATGTGGTATGGTTTAGTAATATCTTCCTTCAAGAATTTATTTTGATTCACTTGGCGTATGCTCACGCATATTTAAGACTGTAAAGAAAGTCTGTCAAGCCTTGATGATCTTTTGTTTCTGAGTAGCGATATAACTTCCATGCCCAATTCAATGTTGCTTTGTCGCTCTGCATGATTATGACCGTCATTGCTCTCTTAGTTGGTCGCTCCCAGTCTTTTGCTAACCTCCACCTGTACTAAGTGTACTGACTGCTTGTGCATCCAAATTCTTTTAAACCAGTTATGCCATATGAGTCCACCATACCTTCCTACATGGTATTTACCTGCCATTCCTAACGAAGACTTTCATGTACCATCTCGAAATTATTCAAAAAAGAAAAAAATGCATTCCTATTTTGTGCCTCTGTTTTAAGTCCATGAGGAAGTAGTAGTTAATTCATGATCTTTTTAAGTTGGACAAGCTTCACCCCGGGATTGCATGTATAATGTGCAAACCCATAACACGAGAAGGAACTGGCATTGAGTGCGCCCGGCTCAAAATTAATATAACAAACAAACCCTCCTTCACGCTTTGTTCATGAGAAATCAGAAAACTTTGGCAGTGATAAACAAAGGAGATTAAGAGGATGTGATCGTCCTCATTCGGGAGCCGTTCCTCGAAACTTGTCCATCTCAAGAAGTAATTGAGTTATCTGCTAGCATTCCTTGACGAAACATGCATGATCTAAGAAGAAAAAAAATATTATTACCTCTGTTTTTTAAAACCAAGAGCTCTGGTAAATGCTTTGTCTTTGTTTCCGACTACGGGTTTTCAACCTTGCCAACAAAAGCCACGGTTCGAGAGTGTCCACCTTCTTTTAAAGCACCAACTACTGAGAGCATGATTGTCATTCTGAGTGTAATGTGCATTGTCCCAAAGTAGCATTGTCTTTAGCATGATTATGATATCGTTTATTTTGAAATCATTGTATCTAGTCATCACTTAAACCTTGGAGGTGCCCCTGCATTTATGTTTTGCTTCACTAAAGGGGGCAAGCGAGATATCACTTTATCATATTTGCACACCATGTTCATTACAAATCTATTTGATGTTTCAATACCATATTGTAAAACTTTCAGTTCTTTGTGATTTTCTCATAAGGCAACTTAAATTACTACAGATTCATTGTCTCAGTAAGCTTTTGTCATATGACTATGAAAAGTCCTATATGGTTAATAGCATGTCACCACAGAAATTATTCTTGTTATCATTTACCTACTCAAGGACGAGCAGGAATTAAGCTTGGGGATGTTGATACGTCCAAAACGTATCTATAATTTCTGCTTGCTCCATGCCTCTTTTGGGTGATATTGCTATGATATTTATACACTTCCATACACTTTTGATCATATTTGGACTAACCTATTAACTTAGTGCACCCCAGTGCCATTTTTTGTATTTCAGGTTTTCCCTCCGCTGATGCCCCCTTTGGCATATATTTATATCGCGTCCCGAAACCCTCGAGACGGGAACCCTTTTTCGCGATCTCATCTCTGTTCCGCCGCCACCGCCGCTTCCAAGATCGGGAGCACCAGGAGAACTCTTCCCGGCACTCTACCGGAGGGGAGGATCACCACCGGGAGCTTCTCCACCACCATGGACGCCTCCCGGATGAGTTGTGAGTAGTCTCCCTTGGACCATGGGTCCATGACCAGTAGCTATGTGATGTTCTCCTCCCGTTCTTGTGCTTCACTAATTAGTCCTCGTGAGCTGCCCTACATGATCGAGGCACATATGTAATCCTTATGCTGTTGCTATGTTGAGTTTGCTGGGATCCGATGGATTGTGAGATTATGTTCAGATTGTGTTTGAGTAATATATTTGATCTACCTCTTTTATATTTATGTTTGTAAGTAATTCTTGCATGTTCTCCGTTGTTATTTATTGCTTTGGCCAAGTAGTAGGTAGTGACTCCAAGAGGGAACGTTATGCTTGATTGTGGGTTCATGCCCCTCGATGACTAGCTTGAGTGACAGAAACATGAGTCTAGGGGATGTGCTGTTGCCACAAGGGGGAAAACAATGGTGCTTGTGCCCGCGGGTGCAAGGATTGTTTACTTTACGCAAAGTTCTTTTAATGCAGTTGTCTGTTGCTTTGAGTTTACACTATGGGTGGGACTCGCAACTTAATACCAGCGAGATGTTCTGGATAGATATCTCAAGGTTGATGATTAGTAGTAGATGCAGATGGATTTTGGTCTACTTGCCTTGGCGTACCGCCCATGCTTTGAACCTCTACCTTTCTTGTAACATAGTTAGCATTGGTTTGCGCACATAATTCTGTCAATTGCCCAGCTGTAATTCGTTCACCTCACATAGCTGTTTTATCGTCTTTTGGGAGAGAGACATCACTAGTGAACATCATGGGACCCCGGTCCATATTACCATCATTGATCACATCCGCTATTTACTTTACGCTTTTACTTACTATTGCAACATTACCTATCACTATTATCACTTGCGTTTGATCCTTTGTAAACTACAAGGCCGGAGGGATTGACAACCTCTCTGTACTCGTTGGGAGCAAAGTTATTTGTATCTGTGTGCAGGTCCACGTTGATTGCTAATATATCTGGCGCCGTTAGCAGTTGACACCTTCTTGTTGAAACTGGGAGTCTCAGGGGAAATCGATCCTTGGTATCTTTGCCAAGGGAAAACTTCCGCTACACTGCATCTCAAACCTTCCACTTGGGGTAACCAACGAGGGGCGAGAAGCCATCGGTGCCTCATATTCAGCTTCGTTGTTCGAAGAATCAAAGTGGATTTGCAGGATGTAATTGAGCTTGTCGCCTCTGGGGGATACCAGAACCACACCTGCACTTGATCCGTTCAGCATCTTGGACCCATCGAAGAACATAGTCCAATGATCCAACTGGAACTGAGTCGGTTGCTCTTGTTCGATCCACTCGGCAATGAAATCTGCTATTGCCTGAGACTTGATAGATTTCTCTACTTCAAACTTGATATCCAACGGAAGGAGTTCAATCGCCCATTTAGCCACTCGACCGGTTGCATCCCGATTGTTCAGAATTTTAGATAAGGAGCGTCGCTGACGACTGGAATTGAATGATCTGAAAAGTAGTGTGCAACTTTCTTGGCGGTCAAGTAGATCCCATACACAAGTTTCTGATAATGCGGATATCTCTGCTTGGATGGACTCGAGACTTCAGAAATGTAATAGACGAGGCGTTGAACTTTGTAGGCTTTGCCTACTTCTTCCTGCTCGACCGTGAGTACTGTGCTCACAACCTGTCCAGTGGCTACGATGTACAATAATAGAGGCTCTTTGCTGATTGGGGCAGCAAGCACCGGCTGGGTGGAAAGCAGGGCTTTGAGTTCCTCGAACGCTGCTTCAGCTTCAGAATTCCACTCGAACTTTTCAGATTTCTTCATCAGTCGGTAGAGAGGTAATGCCTTCTCACCGAGACGAGAGATGAATCAACTCAATGCGGCCAAACAACCAGTAAGCTTTTGAACGTCGTGTATACGCACGGGGCGTTTCATTCGGAGGATAGCACTGACCTTTTCTGGGTTAGCGTCGATCCCTCGCTCGGAAACGAGGAAACCGAGTAACTTGCCGCCTGGGACTCCGAATGTGCACTTCGACGGGTTGAGCTTGATATCATAACTTCTTAGGTTTGCAAATATTTCAGCGAGGTCAGTGAATAGGTCGGAACCTTTACGTGACTTGACCATGATGTCATCCATGTATGCTTCCACATTCTGACTGATTTGCTTCAGTAGACACTTTTGGATCATGCGCATGAAAGTCGCGCCGGCATTTTTGAGACCAAAAGGCATGGTAACATAACAAAAACACCCGAATGGGGTGATGAAGGCTGTTTTTATTTCATCGGGCCCAAACAGTCGAATCTGACCCAAAATATGCATCCAGAAAAGATAAACACTCACACCTCGCAGTCGAGTCGACAATTTGATCGATGCGAGGGAGAGTGAAATAATCTTTCGGGCAGTCCCGATTGATATGTTTGAAATTGATGCACATGAAGAGCGACTTGTCTTTCTTGGGGACCATAACTACATTGGCAAGCCACTCGGAGTGGTAAATCTCGCGGATGAACCTAGCTGCCAGAAGCCGAGCTACCTCTTCACCAATTGCTTTCCACTTCTCCGCGGCAGACCGCCGGAGATGTTCCTTCATAGGTTTTACTTTCGGGTCGACCCGCAAACGGTGCTCAGCCAGTCCCTTGGCTACACCTCGCATGTCGGATGGTTTCCATGTAAAGATGTCCCAGTTCTCACGGAGGAACTGGATGAGCGCTTCTTCTTGTTTGCTGTCGAGTGTGGTTGAGATGTGAGTCGGAGCGGCATTGGGGTCGGTAGGATGAATATGCATAGGCTTCGTCTCTCCTGTCGTCTGGAATGCTGACTCGGAAGCAGGCTTCTTAGTTCGCAAAAAATCACCCGGATCCACATTCTTCTGGTATTCTTCCATTTCTACCACTGTCATCTGCTCATCAGCAACTTTTTAGCCTTTCTGTACGCATTCTTCTGCTTTCTGCCGATCTCCAGTGACAGTGATCACGCCCTTGGGTTCTGGCATCTTCAGTTTGAGGTATACATAACACGGTCGAGCTATGAAACGGGCATAGGCGGGCTTGCCTAGAATTGCATGGTAAGCACTATGGAAGTCCACCACCTCAAAAGTCGACTTTTCTTTGCGGTAGTGAGTCGAGTCGCCGAAAACCACATCAAGGGTGATTTGACCAAGTGAGTCGGCCTTCTTTCTGGGGATGACTCCGTGAAATCTCATGTTGCTCTCACTCAGTTTGGACATCAGAATGCCCATTCCCTGGAGGGTTTCAGCGTACAGGATATTCAGACCACTGCCGCCATCCATCAGAACTTTAGTCAACCGCATACCATCGATAACTGGGTCGACCACCAACGCTTGCCGCCCGGGGGTAGCGATGTGCGCAGGGTGATCAGACTGGTCGAATGTGATGGGAGTCTTATACCACTTTAAGTACGTCGTTGTTGTCGGAGCAACCATGGTGACTTCTCTGTTGAGACCAAGATATTCCAATCCAACCACAAGAATCTTGATCTCTAGCCTTCCCCAAGTTGCTTCCCACTCAAATCTTCATTCCACCATATCCAAATCTGTGAGAGAGAGTTGAGTGTTGAGGAGACTATCACTTGAAGCACAATAGCAAGGAGTTCATCATCAACACACCATTTATTACCGTTTGGAGTGGTGTCTCCTAGATTGGTTAGGTGTCACTTGGGAGTCCCCGACAAGATTGTGGAGTTGAACCAAGGAGTTTGTAAGGGCAAGGAGACCACCTACTTCATGAAGATCTACCCTAGTGAGGTAAGTCCTTCGTGGGCGATGGCCATGGTGGGATAGACAAGGTTGCTTCTTCGTGGACCCTTCGTGGGTGGAGCCCTACATGGACTCGCGCAGCCGTTACCCTTCGTGGGTTGAAGTCTCCAGCAACGTGGATGTACGATAGCACCACCTATTAGAACCACGCCAAAAATATCCGTGTCTCCAATTGCGTTTGCACTCTCCAACCCCTCCCTTTACCCTCATATGCAATGTTTTACTTTCCGCTGCCACAACTCTAGGATTGCATATGTAGGAAGATTGCTTGACTTGTGCTAAGTTGCTAAAATATGCCAAAACTTAAAATTGGGAAAAGGCTAAGTTTTTATTTGGTCAAGTAGTTTAATCACCCCCCTCTAGACATACTTTCGATCCTACAAGTGGTATTAAAGCTTTGGTCTCCATTTGCCTTGATTTCCATAGTTTTGGTGATCATAGCCTTGGTTTCACAACGTAGGAGAGTATGGCGTCTAGCGAGGGAAGTTACCACCGTAGAGGTCCTTACTTTGATGGTACTAATTTTTCTAGTTGCAAGCATAAGATGAAAATGCATATTCTTGGACATAACCCCACCGTTTGGGCTATTGTGTGTATTGGTTTGCAAGGTGAATTCTTCGATGGGAAGGAACCAAATCATGAAGCTACCGCTGAAGAATTTAAGATGTTGCAATACAATGCTCAAGCTTGCGATATCCTCTTCAATGGATTGTGTCCCGAAGAATTAAAAAAAAAATCAGCTGTCTTGAGAATGCAAAGGAAATTTGGGATACTTTGATTGATATGCATGAAGGTACTGACTCCGTCAAGGAATCCAAGTTGGATGTGCTTCAAAGTCAACTTAACAAGTTCAAAATGAAGGATGGTGAAGGTGTCGCTGAAATGTACTCTAGGCTTTCTCTCATCACAAATGAGATTGCCGGCTTAGGAAGCGAAGAAATGACCGATAGATTCATCATCAAGAAAATCCTAAGAGCCTTGGATGGAAAATATGACACCGTGTGCACATTGATCCAAATGATGACCAATTACAAAGATTTCAAGCCAGCGAAAGTAATTGGTAGAATTGTTGCTCATGAGATGTCACTTAAGGATAAAGAAGAGCTTCACAACAAGTCTAGTGGCGCTTACAAAGCTTCATGTGATGCTCCTACATCATCAAGTGAGAAACAAGTCTTCAATGAAGAATTTAACTTAATGGTGAAGAACTTCAACAAATTCTACAAGAATAGAAGCAAATAGAGAAACTCCAAATCGAGGTCATACAATGACAAAAGATCTTCTAGTCATGATCGGAATTGCTACAATTGTGGGAAGCCCGGACACTACTCAAATGAGTGTACGACTCCTCACAAGAGAAAGGAAGACTCACCCAAAAGGAGAAGTATAAGAGAAGATTCACCACCAAGAGAGTGAAGGAGTAGAGATGATCGTTATGAACGAAGATCCTCTCGTAGAAGCAAGGATTCGGAAAGGAAGGACACATCATCAAGGGGCTATACAAGACGAAGACATCAAGCTCATGTTGGTGAATGGGTATCCGGTTCCGACTCCGATAACCTCTCCGAGAGAAGCTACTACTCCAACTATGAAGATACTCAAGATGATGGTGTTGCCAGAATTGCTCTTGTGTCATCCAACTCCTGTGACATATTTGACTCACCAAATGAAGGAATTGGAAGATGCTTCATGGCTAAAGGCCCTAAGGTACCACACCCTGAATATCTTGATTTCAATAGTGATGAAGATGACTTGCTAGGGGATGATGATTTACTTATTGGTAGCAACAATGATGAAAACTATGAGGAAATTTCTATTAATCATGCTAATCAAGATAAAATGAATGACAATGATAAGAAGGATATTGAGCGTCTAACTAAAGAATTAAACACTCTTAAGTTAGCTCATGAAACTACCTTAGAGGATCCCCGAGAACTTTTGAGGACTCATGAGAAGCTATGCTTTGAAAAGCTAAATCTAGAGCAAGAGCATGAGTTCTTAAAAGCAATTAATGATGATCTTCGTAAGGAAAGTTCTTCTTACATTGCCAAGCATTTACTCTTGTCTACCTATATGCCATAAGTAAAATCTAGCAATAATAATAAGAAAGATTCTTCCTCTAGTAGTAACAATAATCATGATAAATCCAATATTGTTGCTTCTAGTAGTTCTCTTGATTCCACTAATGATTCTCTTAGCCAAGTTACGCTTGAGCAAGAAAATATCTTATTGAAGGGAATTACAGAGAAAGGTGTTTATAAGAGCCTTGCCGGGAGTAAGCAATTCGTGGAAATTGTACGCAAGCAAGGAAGGCACCGGAAGAATCAAGGTGTTGGTTTTGAACGAAAGTTTAATGCCAATGGAGTTTAGTGGGAAGAAGATCAATACCTACAACTTCTCGAGCTTGCGTTGTATTCCCTCTAAGAGGAAAGGGTGATGCAGCACAGTAGCATAAGTATTTCCCTCAGTTTTTTAGAACCAAGGTATCAATCAAGTAGGAGACCACGCGCGAGTCCCTCACACCTGCACAAACAAATAAGAACTTCGTAGCCAACGCGATAAGGGGTTGTCAATCCCTTTACGGTCACTTACGAAAGTGAGATCTGATAGATATGATAGTTTGACATTTTTGGTATTTTTGGATATAAGAACAGAAAGTAAAAGCGGAAAAGTAAAGTAGATTGTAGATTGATATGTTCAGAATAGACTCGAGGGCCATGGTTTTCTCTAGTGGCTTCTCTCATGATAGCGATATTCTATGGCGGGTAAACAAATTACTGTCGAGCAATTGTTAGAAAAGCAAATAATTAGAGACTATCTAGGCATGATCATTATATATAGGCATCACATCCGAGACAAGTAGACCGAAACGATTCTGCATCTACTACTATTACTCCACACATCGACCGCTATCCAGCATGCATCTAGAGTATTAAGTTCATAAGAATAGAGTAATGCTTTAAGCAAGATGACATGATGTAGAGGGATAAACTCATACATAGTGATATAAACCCCATCTTTTTATCCTCGATGGCAACAATACAATACCTGCCTTGCTGCCCGTACTGTCACTGGGAAAGGACACCGCAAGATTGAACCCAAAGCCAAGCACTTCCCCCATCGCAAGAACTATAGATCATACCAAACCAATAATTCGAAGAGACTTGCAAGGATATTATAATCATACATAAAGAGTTCAGAAAAGAACCAAATATTTCTCAAAGATAATCTTGATCATAAACCCACAATTCATCGGATCTCGACAAACACATCGCAAAAAGAGAGTACATCGAATATATCTCCTCGAAGACCGAGGAGAACTTGGTATTGAGATCCAAAGAGAGAGAAGAAGCCATCTAGATACTAGCTATGGACTCGAAGGTCTGTGGTAAACTACTCACAACTCATGGTGAGGCGATGATGATGATGTAGAAGCACTTCGAGGAAGATCCTCCCTCCGGCGGAGCTCCAGAACAGGCCCCAAGATGGGATCTCACGGGAACAGAAGGTTGCGGTGGTGGAACTAGTGTTTTCTCTGTTGTTCTGATGGTTTCGGGGTAGGAAGAAGGAGGGCACCGGGGGCTAGACGTGGGGCCTACGAGGCAGGGGGCGCGCCCTATAGGGGGGCCCCACCCTCATGGACGCCACCTCAGCCCTATTCCGTGGTTCTCATGTCTCCCGTGCGTATTTTGCGCCAAAAATATCTCTCTCGTAGTTTCATTCCGTTTGGACTCCATTCGATATTCCTTTCCGTAAAAACCCTGAAATAGGCAAAAAAAACAACAATCTGGACTAGGCCTTTGGGTTAATAGGTTAGTCCAAAAATAATATAAAAGTGTATAACAAAGCCCATTAAACATCCAAAACATCATAAATAATAGCATGTAATAATAAAAAAAAATATAGATACGTTGGAGACGTATCGAGCATCCCCAAGCTTAATTCCTGCTCGTCCTTGAGTAGATAAATGATAAAAACAGAATTTTTGATGTGGAATGCTAACCAACATAATTTTCAATGTAATTATCTTAATTGTGGCATGAATGTTCAGATCTAAAAGATTCAAGACAAAAGTCTATATTGACATAAGAAATAATAATACTTCAAGCATACTAACAAGGCAATCATGTCTTCGCAAAATACTATGGCTAAAGAAACTTATCCATACGAAATAATATAGTCTGGCTATGCTCCCTCGTTATCACACAAAATATTCATATCATGCACAACCCCGGTTTCAGCCAAGCATTTTTTTTCATACTCTATTCTTTCAAACCTTTCAACTTTCACGCAATACATGAGCGTGAGCCATGGACATAGCACTATGGGTGGAATAGAGAGGTGGTTGTGGAGAAGACAAAAAGGAGGGAGATAGTCTCACATCGACTAGGCGTATCAATGGGCTATGGAGATGCCCATCAATAGATATCAATGTGAGTGAGTAGGGATTGCCATGCAACGGATGAACTAGAGCTAAAAGATGTATGAAAGCTCAACAAAAGAAATTAAATGGGTGTGCTTCCAACTTTCATGCTCAAGAAGACCTAGGGCATTTGAGGAAGCACATCATTGGAATATACAAGCCAAGTTCTATAATGAAAATTCCCACTAGTATATGAAAGTGACTAAACATGAGACTCTCTATCATGAAGAACATGGTGCTAATTTTAAGCACAAGTGTGGAAAAGGATATTAGCAATTGTCCCTTCTCTCTTTTCTCTCATTTTTTTGGAAGGGCTTTCTCTTTTTTTTAGCCCCTCTCTATTTTTTTGGGCCATCTCTTTTCTTTATTGGCCTTTCCTCACATGGGACAATGCTCTAATAATGATGATCATCACACTTTTATTGATTCACAACTCGATACTAGAACAAAGTATGACTCTATATGAATGCCTTCGGCGGTGTACGGGGATATGCAATGAATCAAGAGTGACATGTATGAAAAATTATGCATGGTGGCTGTCAGGGATATTACTAGCAGGTATGAACCGGCTAGTGTAAACCGGATTGTTATAATATAGTTGAATCATTGTAATATTTAGTAAAGGCTACGGCCCATGAGATCTTAGGGCCCATGTATAGAGTTATGGTTTGTAAATCACCTGATCATGTAACTTGAGAGATAAGGAAGAAAGAGCAGAGACCGAGGCGGACACGAGTATGAGCCGGCCTCGGGATTCTGTAAACCGGACCGGGCGTCGCCTCTATATAAAGGGACGACCCGGCGACGGTTCAGGGACAAGCAAGAAACAACTCGTCGAGAGACAGGCAAGCGATCCGCTCCCTGTTCATCGACGGCCAAGCAATACCAAACCAAACTAGACATAGGCTTTTACCTTCATCGAAGAAGCCGAACTAGTATAAACCCTCTGTGTCCTTTGTGTGCTTTTAACCTCTTCAAGCTAACCTGTGCGATGGTTCCTTCATCAAGTCCGTTAAACCGGACATCTGCCGTGTTATTTCCACGACAGTTGGCGCCCACCGTGGGGCCTCCGCACGATGGTTTCGAGTTCTTGAAGGGCAGCTTCAAAGGGCTCAAGGGCTACGCAGTCGGCCGGATGACTAAGAGTCGCCGCGGCCGGATCTACATCGACGACGCGGGTTGGGGACCGGAGGCCGATTCAATCGAATACGGGTACCGGGTTCCCTTCGGTGGCATCCACGTCTTCATCGGCAAGATCGGCGAACCGGGACCTGAGCCGGACATCTTCCCCAACATCGTCGAGTCGGCTCAGCATGCGAGATCGGCCCGGATTCAGCCCGCCATGAAGCACGTTTTCGTTGGGGCAGTTCACGAGGTCCAAACCGAGGACGGATCGGAATCCAGTGGTGAAACAGTTGTCTATTCCGACGACGAATCTTCATCCGGAGAGACTGAGTCTTTGTATCAGTTGCGGGACGGCCGGTCTGAGGGTGAGTCCGACGGAAACAGTATTCCGGGCCCCTTTGTCCCGCCAAACCGGGTGGCTGTCTTTATGACCGGTTCACAACCTACGCAGCAGTCCATGATGAACGGGGCGACAGCAGAAGCTGGTGCAGGGGGGAGTGGCCAGGCCCTCTCACCCGCTGATGTTCTATCCACCTTGGTCGATGAGTTTACAGCAAAAGCCATGGCAGAAGTAGCTCCAGCAGACAAGGCGCAACATGATGCAGAGCTCCTTCAGTTAAAGGGCCGGATTGATCAAGCAAGGGAAGATCTGAAAGCAGAGAAAGCTATGATAGCAATAAGGCAGGCGGAATTGAATGATCAGACTTTTCATCTAAGGATGGAGCAGGCCTCTGCACAGGGGGTAAGGAGTCGGAAGTACCAGTCCCGTCTACCGTCGGTTTACGAGGCGACGGATCTATTTAGGACGCCAGGGGCGGGGACTAGCAATGATCCGGCTTTAAACCGGAGGGCACCCCCGGCGAGAGATGAGCCGGTTCAGCAGCCTACGGCGGAGTAAGATCGACGGATCACATCTGCACCTTACGTTCCTACCCCTCCGGGTCATTATTCGAATCCTTTGGACAATATCGTTGTTGCTGCTTCGCGCTTGGCCGCTTTACCCATTGAGGGGACGTCTCCGATGGCGTTGGAGGCGCGCAGGGTCAAGGATCTGCTTAATACGGCGTTGATACAACAGCAAGCGTATTTCCATAGCCGGGAGAGGCTCTATTCAACACCACGCCCCAGCCGGAGTTACACTAGGCATTGGGAGGAACCAGAAGTATCTAGCAGTGAACGCAAGCGACATCGTCACAGACAAAATAATCCGGCAGGCGTCGATGCACAAGCTCAGGATGCCAATCGGGTTAGAACAGTGGACCGGGAGGAGATCTGTCAAGCAACGCCGGTTCACACAACCACAGCAGAGACAGGAGTCACAACGAGTTCCTTTGGTGTGCAGTGTCTTATCCCCGCTTTACGGAGCATGAAGCTGCCCAAGGATTTCAAAGGTCCGCGTAAGGTGCCTAATTACACAGCAGATCTAGCTCCAGAAGCATGGGTTGAGAGTTACGAGATGGCCATGGAGATGCTGGATGTAGATGAAGTGGCTTGTGCAAAGTACTTCACTATGATGCTTGAAGGTACAGCCCGGACCTGGCTAAAGGGTTTACCCCCAAATTCCATCGGGTCATGGGGAGAGCTACGTCGCCAGTTTATCAAAAACTTCAAGGATACGTGCAAGCAGCCAATGTCAATAGTGGATCTAGCAGCCTGTGTGCAAGGAGAGCAGGAATCTACAAGTGCATGGGTACGGCGAGTGTCAGAGATCTTGCACTCCTCGAATGGTACCAATCCCAGTACGGCAATAGTGACCTTAGAAAACAATTGCCGGTTTGAGTCTCTCAAATTAAAACTGGGGCGGCTTAAACGAGATTGTAATGATATGGGAACTCTTATGAGCGCTCTAGTAAAATATGGGGATTCTGACAACACTAAGTATCCAGAAGCAGAGGGAGAAAAAGTAGGAAAGATCAACAAGCCTGGTAAGCCGGCGCAGGTTAGTCCGACCGGAACCAGTTTCCTAGGCAAGCGAAAGGCAGAGGGTGGCTCTGATTTGGTGGCCAATACCCAAGTTCAAGGGGATTTTCAGCGCACTGGGAGCAAACCGCCTCCACAAACTGGTGGAGGGGGTGTTAGTTGGGACCATGAATTGAATCAGCCTTGTCCGAAGCATAGCACAAGGGGACGACCAGCGAAACACACTATAAGAGAATGCAGGCCCTTGATGGAAGCCATAATGGGCCGCTTTAATTCTAATGATAGGCCTCCGAATGGTGGTTCAGGCCCGGGGTTCTATGGTCCGGGTCATCAGGGGAACAACTCCTGATCAGGATATCGGGGCAATAACAGTGGCTATCATGGCCGGGCCAGTAATCAATATGGTCAAGGTGGTTATAATAACCAAGGCAATCAGCCGCATAGTCAGGGTGGTTACAATAACCAAGGCAGCCAACAGCCGGGCCAAGGTAATCACAACAACCAAAGTAATCATCAGCGTCAGCAACAGCAGCAACATTCCGGATATCAGAACAATCCGAAGGAGCTAAGTAGTGGGCAATATCATGTGTTCACCACGAGTTTGTGTAAACGAGATCAAAAGGTTCTAAAACGGGCAGTTCACGCGGTTGAACCGGCGACACCACAATTCCTATGCTGGTCAGAGCAGCCCATCGTCTGGAGTAGGGAGGATCACCCGATGCGGGTGGATAATCCGGGCCACTTGGCCCTGGTGGTAGCACCACAGGTGGGTGGCTACAAGTTCACTAAAGTTCTTATGGACGGCGGTAGCAGCATCAATATCTTGTATTATGAGACTTTCCGTCGTATGGGCCTGACGGATAAGAAGCTAAGACAATCAAACACGGTATTCCATGGGGTGGTGCCAGGTAAGTCAGCTTATCCAGTTGGAAAAATTGACTTAGAAGTTACCTTTGGAGATGAGCATGATTCCAGGTCAGAGATGATAAATTTTGAAGTCGTCAAGATTCGGAGCCCTTACCACGCTCTGTTTGAGAGGACGGTTTATGCCAAGTTCATGGCTAGGCCGTGTTATGTTTATCTACAGCTCAAGATGCCGGGTCACAAAGGAACGATCACGGTTCATGGAAGTCGCAAGATTGCATTGGAATGTGAAGAAGGAGACGCTGCTTATGCGGAGGCAGTATGTGCCACGGAGGAGTTGAAGTATTACAAGGACAATGGTGATCCGGCAGATATGTCCCCGTTGAAGAAACCAACTACAGAGCATGATCCGGCGTTGAAATTTAAATCGGCGGAGGAGACCAAGCAAGTTGATTTTGTGCCAGGCGATTCATCCAAGCAGTTCACGATCAGCGCTAACCTTGATCCGAAATAGGAAAGCGCGCTCATCGAGTTCATCCGTGAGAACCGGGATATCTTTGCATGGAAACCTTCTGACATGCCAGGTATACCGCGGGAACTCGCTGAACACAGTCTTAATATTGATCCGAAGTTTGAACCGGTCAAGCAGTATCTGCGCCGCTTCAACGAAGAGAGACGCAAGGATATAGGAGAGGAAGTGGCCAGGCTTTTGGCTGCAAGGTTCATAGTGGAAGTTTTTCACCCAGAGTGGTTGGCTAATCCGGTGCTAGTGCTGAAGAAGAATGGAAAATGGAGAATGTGTGTGGACTACACAGATCTCAATAAAGCTTGTCCAACGGATCCTTTTGCTCTCCCTCGTATTGATCAGATCATCGATGCCACAGCGGGATGTGAGCGGCTAAGTTTGTTGGATGCATACTCAGGGTATCACCAGATCAAAATGGCAGTTAAGGACCAAGAGAAGACAGCTTTCATAACCCCTTTTGGTGCTTTTTGCTATGTATCTATGCCTTTTGGGCTCAAGAGTGCCCAAGCAATTTATCAGCGTTGTGTACAGAACTGTCTTAAGGGACAGATAGGAAGAAATGTTCATGCCTATGTGGATGATATCGTGGTGAAGTCAAGGAAGGAGGAGACACTGATAGAGGACCTCAAGGAGACCTTTGACAATCTTCGGACCTATAAGATGATGCTTAATCCGGAGAAATGTGCTTTTGGTGTTCTGGCAGGCAAGCTCCTTGGGTTTTTGGTGTCAAACAGAGGGATAGAAGCTAATCCGGAAAAGATCAAGGCAATCACATCTTTAACAAAACCGGTTTGCATTAATGATGCTCAGCGTATCGCTAGCCGGATCACGGCATTGAGCCGGTTCATCAGTCGTTTGGGAGAGAAGGCAATTCCACTTTATCAGATGCTGAGAAAGACAGATCGATTTATATGGAGTGATGAGGCAAATACTGCGTTTGAAGAGTTGAAGCGACAGCTAGCGAGGCCACCGGTCCTGGCTGCCCCTGTTGATAATGAACCTTTGCTGTTATATGTCGCCGCCAACGCACGGGCAGTTATTGTGGCGATCGTGGTGGAACGCAAGGAATCAGGGAAGGAATATCCGGTTCAGCGTCCAGTTTATTACGTAAGTGAGGTACTCATTGAGTCCAAGTAGAGGTACCCACATTGGCAGAAGCTGGTGTATGGTGTGTTCATGGCAAACCGGAAATTGAAGCATTATTTCCAGGGTCATCCAATAACTGTTGTTAGTTCAGCACCATTGGGAGACATAATCCAGAACAGGGAAGCTACGGGTAGAGTGGCGAAGTGGGCCATTGAGCTCAGCCCACATGAGTTGAAATATGTGCCACGCACCGCTATCAAGTCTCAGACATTGGTGGATTTCATCAATGATTGGACAGAATTACAAACACCTGAAGAGAAACCGGATCTTACATACTGGACGATTCGTTTTGACGGTTCAAGACAGTTAGAAGGCTCGGAGGCTGGAGTTGTCTTAACTTCCCCGCGAGGTGATAAGTTTTGTTACGTCCTCCGTTTATTGTTTCCTTGTACTAATAATGCAACGGAATATGAAGCATTACTTCATGGTTTACGGATGGCAAAGGAGATGAACTTAAGCCGAGTCAAGTGTTTTGGCGATTCAGATTTGGTGGCGCAGCAAGTTTCAGGCAAGTGGGATTCGAGAGATCCTCTCATGGCAGCTTACAGACGAGAAGTGGAAGCGGTTGCGGGATATTTCAAAGGGTATCAGGTGGACCACATAGACCGGCGAAGGAATGAAGCGGCTGATGCTTTAAGCCGGCTGGGTTCTCAACGTAAACCGGTACCACCAAATACTTTTTTGGATGAGCTGCACAGTCCGTCAGTACAAGTACCATCAGAGGAAGACCTGGCTGTTCCTGATCCGGAGGCACAGCTAGTTGCGGCACTTCATGTTATTCCGGATTAGACGCTGCCCTATTTGGCGTATCTGAGCCAAGGAGAGCTGCTGGATAACGAGATTGAGGCACGACAGATAGTGCGGCGTTCTAAATCCATGACAATTGCAAATGGGGAACTTCATCATCGCAGCGTCTCTGGAGCGTTTCAGCGGTGTGTATCAGCGGAGGAAGGTTGTGAGATTCTTTGCGAGATCCATGAAGGGGATTGTGGTCATCATGCCGGTTCAAAATCATTGGTGGCTAAAGCCTTTCGACACGGGTTCTATTGGTTAACAGCTCATGCTGATGCGGCGGATCTAGTCCGGAAGTGTGATGCTTGTCAGAAGTTTTCGCGACGTGCTCTTGTTCCGGCACAGGAGCTCCGGATGATACCAATAACTTGGCCGTTTGCGACTTGGGGGCTTGATATGGTTGGACCCTTTAAGCGATCCCAAGATCAGAAAACTCATCTACTGGTGGCGGTGGATAAGTTTACAAAGTGGATTGAGGCAGAGCCTGTGAGCAAGTGTGATGCGGCCACAGCAGTTAAATTCTTCAAAAAGGTAATTTTCCGGTTTGGCTTTCCACACAGCATCATCACAGACAACAGTACTAATTTGTCTAAGGGTGAGATGGAAGAATTTTGTCAACGAGAACATATGCGCCTAGATGTATCTTCTGTAGCCCACCCTCAAACCAATGGTCAAGCTGAAAGAGCAAACCAGGAGATTTTGCGAGGTATCAAGCCCCGGCTTATGACTCCCTTGCAAAGAACCCCGGGATGTTGGGTGGAGGAGTTACCATCTGTCCTTTGGAGTATCAACACTACACCAAACCGGTCCACATGTTATACACCTTTCTTTATGGTATATGGTGCTGAAGCGGTCCTTCCAAGCGATATCCGTCATGATTCACCAAGGGTGACAGCCTATGTTGAAGTGGCCAACGAGCAGGCGAGACAAGACAGTTTAGACCGGTTGGATGAAGAGCGTGATATAGCAGCAGCACGGTCTGCGATTTATCGACAAGACTTGCGCAGGTATCACAGCCGCCGGATCAAGAGCAGGACATTCCAGGAGGGAGACTTAGTACTCCGGCTCATCCAAGACCAAACAGATATGCACAAGCTATCCCCTCCTTGGGAAGGGCCCTTTGTGGTCAGCAAGAATCTGCACAACGGTTCATATTACCTGGTGGACGTTCGAGAACACAAGGACTCACGGACATCGGAAGAGGAGACAAAGAGGCCGTGGAACATCGCCCTCTTACGGCCCTACTATACCTGAGCCATGAGCCCCACTGTATCCTATGTATATATTATGATTAATGAATAAACCGACACCCTTGGTAAACCGGGGGCTCAGCCTTTTTTCCAATATAAATATCTTATGGTAACAACCATACATTTATTCTCTCATGTCCCAAACATTTTGATCGGTTCGCAATAAGTATACATGGCATATGTATGCTGGAGCAACAGCTCACTGAAGGGCTTCCTGTTCAAACATAGGTCATCTTCGAACCAAAGAAGACATGGCGCAAAGGCCGTCTGGACAGGCGACAGCCATCCAGTGATTGGCTAAAGATCTACCCATGGTTCTATGGAGCCATGGAGGCCCTCTGGACAGGCGACAACCATCCAGTGATTGGCTAAAGATTTACCCATGGTTCTATGGAGCCATGGAGGCCCTCTGGACAGGCGACAACCATCCAGTGATTGGCTAAAGATTTACCCATGGTTCTATGGAGCCATGGAGGCCCTCTGGACAGGCGATAGCCATCCAGTGATTGGCTAAAGATTTACCCATGGTTCTATGGAACCATGGAGGCCCTCTGGACAGGCGACAGCCATCCAGTGATTGGCTAAAGATTTACCCATGGTTCTATGGAACCATGGAGGCCCTCTGGACAGGCGACAGCCATCCAGTGATTGGCTTAAGTTTTACCTATGGTTCTATGGAACCATGGAGGCCCTCTGGACATGCGACAGCCATCCAGTGATTGGCTAAAGTTTTACCTATGGTTCTATGGAACCATGGTGGCCCTCTGGACAAGTGACAACCATCCAGTGATTGGCTAAAAGTTTTTTATTATGGTTCCTATGGATGGTACCCGCATCCATCGACCGGCCCTCTGGATGGTAAGTCCATTCCATTGATTGGCTGAACCTTGCTTTGAGCCTGGCAGCTCGTAAAAAGCCTCGACTACATGGTTTTCTTTGCAAAACTTGCATTTCTGGTGTTTATGTTTTATGATTCTCTAAACCGGAGTGGAAACAGCTCCAGAAGTTGAACACATATCTATAAAGTTAAAAATCTGGGTTATGAGTACCAGCATGAGATAAACCGGTGTTCATTATAACCCGGTTCATCCATCAGGCAAAAGCCAAGTATAAGCTACAAATTTCTAGACAAAGTTTCAGCGTGATATAAACCGGTGTCTTTTATCAAAACCCGGGATTATTATTGGGTCTATCAAGGTTTCCATCAGGAAATTTTAAATTCTACCGGATTAAGAGTATTGAGCATACTTGATCTCAGGTATAAAGTTGTTTCTGATATAAGTATACACTTATTTGATGTATTATGAGAACAATTTAATGGGTCCAGCGGTCAAACCGTTAGGACATATTTTCAGCATTGTCTATGCAGGAACAGATGGTATGCAGCATACTCCATGATAGGCCAAGTTGAAATTGGTGATATTAAAGCAAGAAGTCGGAGTATCCGGATTAAAGTGGACAATGTTTTCAGCTATCCTATTACAAGGCATAGCAAGCCTGACGGATTAAAAATTGTTCGGTGAAATACGACCGCGGTTACAAAGATATGCTATGAACTACGCTCCCTCCTGCTGCGACGGCTGGGTGTCAACTTGCTCCGGAGTCTCTTCATCTTCTTGAAGCGGCTGGAAGTCAGGAACGCACCAGTTGATTTTTGTTAAGGCACGAAAATACATCTCTTCATTGATGAGTTCAGACGGGTCGATATCTGGGGCGAAGGTATGAGGGCGCACTGGTGGGATTAGATTGACTGTATCATAAACCGGCCGCTCCACCCGCTCGTTCTGTAAATCATACCCCGGATGATACCTGGATAGATCTGATTCGGCTGCAAGTTTGCTGGCGAGAGGACGCATCTCCTTCGTCAAGGCATGGAGATCCTTTGCAGTAAAGGTTGATCCGTCTTCTTTAGTGTCGGGATATCCACTCAAGGCTTCTTCCGGGTCAAAATCTGGGACCCAAGCTTTAGCTCTGGTAAGCGCCATAAGAGAACCGGCTCGAGCAGCAGATTTTTTTACTTCCTCCAAGCGCACTGGCAAGACAGACAATTTCTCTAATGTGCCTTGGATAGTAGTTGGGGCCGGTTTATTGAAAGATGTTGCACTTATGATCCTTTGAGCGCCGGAATACAGCTGCTCGACTAAAGTATAACATGCCTTGAGTTTTTCCACAAGTTATCCCCAAGATGGGTGACACGGCGCCCTGCATATGATTATCACAGTTAAACCAGCAAGGATGGAAGATTACAAGGATGAAAACAGGAATACAGATTAAATACTTACCGAAGACTGCTGAAGTCATCAACTCTATTTGCCGCTTTAAGCCGGTTAACTCTTCAGTAACCGGATTAAGAGCTTCTTCAGCATCCTTGGCCCTTTTCTCCAGATCTTTTTTCTGAACCTCAAAGGTGGTCCGTTCTTCTTCAAAGAATTTCTTCAGTTGTTCAGCAGTTTTTAAACTCAGCTCCAAGTCTTTCTTGGCCTTAGAAGCAGCAGACTCCGTTTCAGCAAGTCTGTTCCGGAGTTCACTGATTTCTTCAGCCCTCCGGTTTAAGTCAGCCTGAAAGGAGAATTAAGTGGCAGGAAGCAAAAATCAGACAAAGTCTCAAGCACACAAACAAGTTGTCTACTTGACACTTGGGGGCTAATGGGCAGTTGAAGCAGTAAGCAGTAGCAATTCAAAGACAAAGTCTCAAGCACACAAACAAGTTGTCTACTTGACACTTGGGGACTAATGGATAATTGAAGTATCAAAGGAAAAGTCAGGCAAGTCCCAGGTACATAAACCGAGTTATGCCCCTGGCACTTGGGGGCTAATGTAAGATCATTTGATTAATCAGGAAGTACCGGTTCACCTTCGAAACATAGCTAAACCGGAACTTGGGGGCTGATATAGTATAGACAGAAGTACATTAAAAGTCAAAAGGAGATGCAAAGGATTACCTCATACTTGTCCTTCATCATGTTAATCAATCCTGCTTCATAGTCTCGACCAGTGTGGAGCCGGTTTAAGTACCCGGAATAGAGCTCCTGGGCACTCATGTCAGCAAAGCTAGACAGCTCGGTACTCCATTTACCCTTTTCTTGATACAGCTTCTCCGCTTTAGCCGTATGTTTGGCTAAAACGGTGGGCTCAGCAGGAGCGGTATAAGCTGTGTGAGTTATTTCAACCTCCGGAGAAGCGGTTGTTGGTGGTGGGGTCGCGGTGTGAACCGGGCTGGCAGGAGCCGGATTGGCCTGAGGAGAATTGGCCCGAGCAGGACTTGCCGGTTCATGAACATCCTCAGCATTGGGATTCTCAGGCATAGTAGTGTGATCTGTAGGAGCAGGATCTTCAAGTGGAATTGTGGGGTCGCCTTCCGGAAGGATATTTGAGTCTGGATCAGCTGTCGGATCATTAACGGCAGTCTCAGCAGTTGGTTGGTTGGCTTTTGGTTTTTTGCTAGGTTTTGGCTTGCTGAAGGAAGTTGGAAAAACAAGTTAGAACTGTAAGGCGAAGTGCAATCATAAACCGGATAAATTAAAAAGACTTACCCTGGGACAGTTTTCAGGGGTGGAAGTTGTGTGGCAGTTGATTCACCGGAAGAAGATAACGGAGTATCCTGATAATCAGGGTCAGACGGTTTAAGAGGTTTGCGTATAAGCCCGGCCTTGGGATGAAGGAGGGTTGGAGAGAGTATAACCTCAAGGCGGCGCCTCCGAGCCGGAGTAAGAGATATTCCGGATGATTCCACCGCAAGACCGCTATGACGAGTGGTCCGGCGAAGGGCTTCATGTTGCTGTTTCTTCAAAAGAAAATTAGGATCCAATTGAGCATAAGGGTGAGAAAACTGATATTTCCGGACTGTCCGACGACTTTTTTGTGGAAGTGGTTCTGAATCAGAAGAAAGGATAGTTACCTCAATTTCGGTCGGTTTATCTCCTTCAGCCAACTCCTGTGAAAAGTTATCATTAAATACAAATATGGGCAAAAATGAACAAAACAAAGCCGGATTAATTCATACCTCAGAGTCTGGATCATCATCTTCGGCATGAGAACCGGAGCCAGCAGCCGCCTTCCTTTTCTTACTAACAAGAGTTTTCCGGCGTGGCTGTTTTCCGGCCTTTTCCTGAGGTTTCCTCTTCCAAAAGGGATCATCTGCCTGTTCCAAAGGTGACAGGTAATTGAAAGAATAATTTAAAGGAACGGATTACAAACATATGAAAGAAAGTAAGACATACCGCAGGCAGCTTGTTTTTCTTGTAATATGGGGCCAATCCGGTTTGGCCACATTCCTCTAAGGAGATATTGAGCATCTTCTTAGCAGACTCAACGACTTCCGATTCAGAAAGTTTGTCCTTGGAGAAACGTTGAGGATCGTCCGGTTTACCCGAATATTTACACATCAGACCTGGGCGTGGACTCAAAGGAAGGATACTCCAAGAAAGCCAGCAGCGCATGAAATCAATTCCGGTTAAACCATTGGCCATAAAGGCTTTCAGTCTGGCTAGTTGGGAGGCAAACCGAGGCCGTTCTGAAGAGCTGAGGCGCTGCGGCAAAGGGTGATCCTCCGGGAGACGGTGCTCGCGGTAACCCGGTAGTGGGTTTTCCCCCTCAGGTGAAGTATCAAATCAGTTAAACCAAGACTTGTTCCACTCTTTTGGGTGCGTATGGAGAGCAGCATGAGGAAAAACTGCATCTCTTCTCTTTTGAATACTGACCCCGCCCAATTCCTGATGAGGGCCGCCAGTAAACTCCGTTCGCCGGTTCAAGTGAAAGAAATCCCGGAACAGGTCAACTGATGGCTCTTCTTGCAGATATACCTCTGAGAACACTTGAAAGTCGCAAATGTTTGAAATAGAGTTGGGACCTATGTCCTGAGGATGAATTTGAAAAGCAGCAAGTACGTCCCGGAAGAACTTTGAACCGGGAGGGGAGAAACCACGAGCAATGTGGTCAAAGAAAACAATGACTTCCCCTTCTTTAGGGGTTGGGGGACATTCGTTTCCTAGAGCTCGCCATTTCAAAACCGACCGAGGACCCAGAGTGCCAACTTTAACAACGTTAACTAAATCTTCCTCCGTAATAACGGAAGGAACCCAGTCGCAGGAAACAAACTGTTTGGCCATAGCAATAGAAGAGCAAGTGCTGAAAGGATAAAGTGTAAAACCGGATTATTTAAGTACAGTGACATAAACCGGAAGACATATGCAAGGATTACGCTACGGTTTAGACAAGGGACTAATGATATGGCTAAACCGGCAATAAACAAGGAACTGTGTTACTACCGGTTCATGACAACAAAAGGGAAAGAGCTAAACCGTCGCGTTCGTCTTTAAAATGTACTACAGAAGCAGTGCATGATAGTGTAAACCGGAGCATATTTAACAGATCTACAAAGGGGAAGAAACAGGTTTTTCACAGACAGCTAAAGAAGAACAGATCTGGGCACCCAAGAAAAAGAAAAATAAATGCAAGGATATCACGGGAAGAACTACAAGGGTCCTATACAGAGCGGATAAATCTACAGGTTGAATATAAATGATGAAATCTATAGCATATAGCGGCGGAACCAAAGCAAGTTTAAAGAGCAAGAATTAAAGGTTGAAATTTCGGTGAAACTTGGCATCTACGATGAATAGACGAAACTACCACTGAAGTTTAATGGCGGAGATGTGAGGAAGAACCCTAAGGCTATGGATCTACAATGAGGAAGATGAAGTACCTGAGAAGCGGCGGCGGAGCTTTCCCTGGTCGCACTCAGGTTGATGCAGTGGCCGGCGAAGATTTGGAATCGACGGTCGACGACGGCGGCTTGAGCTCGGGCGACAATGGAGTCTTGGGCTCGGGCGTCGGAGGAAGGAGAACGAACGGAGGGAGAGAAAGAATGGGAGCAGCAGTATTTATAGAAGAGCAGAGTTGAAACGACAGGCGCGAGATTTGAGGAGACAAAAGATCGGATAAAGATCCTCTGTCGCCTCGATTCTCGAGACGACCCTTAAACAAAGCCGATGGACAGCTGGGTGCGTTAAATGCGGAAGTGATGTCACGGTCAGATTAAGCGATTCTCAAGGATGACGTCAGAGCCGATTTACAAAAATGAGAAGATACAAGAAGGAAGTTTATCCAAGACTGGGAAGATTGATGTGAACAAGTTCAAATCATTCTGGGGCCTAATGTCAAGGATATTACTAGCAGGTATGAACCGGCTAGTGTAAACCGGATTGTTATAATATAGTTGAATCATTGTAATATTTAGTAAAGGCTACGGCCCATGAGATCTTAGGGCCCATGTATAGAGTTATGGTTTGTAAATCAACTGATCATGTAACTTGAGAGATAAGGAAGAAAGAGCAGAGACCGAGGCGGACACGAGTATGAGCCGGCCTCGGGATTTTGTAAACCGGACCGGGCGTCGCCTCTATATAAAGGGACAACCCGGCGACGGTTCAGGGACAAGCAAGAAACAACTCGTCGAGAGACAGGCAAGCGATCCGCTCCCTGTTCATCGACGCCCAAGCAATACCAAACCAAACTAGACGTAGGCTTTTACCTTCATCGAAGGGGCCGAACTAGTATAAACCCTCTGTGTCCTTTGTGTGCTTTTAACCCCTTCAAGCTAACCTGTGCGATGGTTCCTTCATCAAGTCCGTTAAACCGGACATCTGCCGTGTTATTTCCACGACAGTGGCTTTGCCACAAATACGATGTCAACTACATGATCATGCATGACAATATGACAATATGAAGCGTGTCATATGAACGAGACGATGGAAAGTTGCATGGCAATATATCTCAGAATGGCTATGGAAATGCCATGATAGGTAGGTGTGGTGGCTGTTTTGAGGAAGATAATATGGTGGGTGTATGGTACCGGCGAAAGTTGCGCGGTACAAGAGAGGCTAGCAATGGTGGAAGGGTGAAAGTGCGTATAATCCATGGACTCAACATTAGTCATAAGAACTCATTTACTTATTGCAAAAATTTACGAGTCATCAAAACAAAGCAATCAACGCATGCTCCTAGGGGGGGAGGTTGGTAGGAGTTAACCATCGCGTACCCCGACCTCCACACAAAGGATGACACTCTACAAATACCTCATGCTCTAACTTCGTCACATAGCGGTTCACCATACGCGCATGCTACGGGAATTACTAACTTTAACACAAGTATTTCTCAATTTCATAAAAACTCTACTAGCATGACTCTAATATCTCTATCCTCATATCTCAAAACAATTATCAAGCATCCAACATCTCATCATATTCAGTGCACTTAGTGTGAAAGTTTTTACTACATTGATCTTGGATGTCTATCATGTGAAGGCTACTTTTATAGCCAAAGAACATTACCATGCTGTTTTAATAGACTCTCAAAAGGATATAAGTGAAGGATGAGAGATCAACAATTTCTACAAAATATAATTACCACCATGCTCTAAAAGATATAAGTGAAGCACTAGAGAAAAAAACTATTCGACTCAAAAGATATAAGTGAAGCACATAGAGTGTTCTATCAATTCCTAGGCCATATTTATCTCTCTCAAAAAGGTGTGTCCAGCAAGGATAATTGTGGCAAGCTAACAAGCAAAGACTCAAATTATACATGACGCTGCAAGTAGAACACATATCATGTGGTGAATAAAAATATAGCTCAGAGTATAGTTATCGATAGATGAAGACGAAAGAGGGGATGCCTTCCCGGGGAATCCCTAAGCTTAGGCTTTTGGTTGTCCTTGAATTTTACCTTGGGGTGCCTTGGGAATCCCCAAGCTTAGTCTCTTGCCACTCTTTTTTCCATAGTCCATCAAAGCAATACTCAAAACTTGAAAACTTCACAACACAAAACTTAGACAAAAATCTCATGAGCTCCGTTAGTATAAGAAAAGAAACCACTACTCAAAGGTACTGTAATGAATTTATTCTTTGTTTATATTGCTGTTAAACCTACTGTATTCCAACTTCTCTATAATTCAGATCCTCCAACACTACTCATAGATGCATTGAAATAAGCAAACAACACACGAAAAACAGAATCTGTCAAAAACAGAACAATCTTTAATAATCTGTAACTTTCGCATACTTCTGTAACTCCAAAAAATTTAAAATAAATTGATAAACGTGAGAAATTTTTCTATTAATTATTTGCAAAAAGAATCAACTAAATAGCACACTCTAGTAAAATCTTGTGACCATTCTAGCGAGCGCTAACGATTCTGTTTTTCATAGCAAGATCATATAAACTTCACACAAGTCTTTATAATTCTAGTAGGCCAAACCAAACCAATAATTCGAAGAGACTTTCAAGGATATTATAATCATACATAAAGAGTTCAGAAAAGAACCAAATATTTCTCAAAGATAATCTTGATCATAAACCCACAATTCACCGGATCTTGACAAACACACCGCAAAAAGAGATTGCATCGAATAGATCTCCTCGAAGACCGAGGAGAACTTGGTATTGAGATCCAAAGAGAGAGAAGAAGCCATCTAGATACTAGCTATGGACCCGAAGGTCTGTGGTAAACTACTCACAACTCATGGTGAGGCGATGATGATGATGTAGAAGCACTTCGTGGAAGGCCCCCCTTCCGACGGAGCTCCAGAACAGGCACCAAGATGGGATCTCACGGGAACAGAAGGTTGCAGCAGTGGAACTAGGCTTTTCTCTATTGTTCTGATGGTTTCGGGGTACGTTGATATATATAGGAAGAAGGAGGGCACCAGGGGCCAGACATGGGGCCCACGTGGCAGGGGGGCACACCCTGTAGGGGAGGGCGCGCCCCCACCCTCGTGGACGCCACCTCAGCCCTATTCCGTGGTTCTCAAGTCTCCCATGCGTATTTTGCTCCAAAAATATCTCTCCCGAAGTTTCATTCCGTTTGGACACCATTTGATATTCCTTTTCTGTAAAACCCTGAAATAGGCAAAAAACAGCAATATGGACTGGGCCTTTGGGTTAATAGGTTAGTCCCAAAAATAATATAAAAGTGTATAACAAAGCCATTAAACATCCAAAACATCATAAATAATAGCATGGAACAATAAAAAATTATAGATACATTGGAGACATATCAATACCACAATACAAAGTTTGTTCCTCAACAAGAGAAGTATGATCCTACTTCCTTCAAGGGGACACAAGCCCAAGATGATCTTCCACCACAAGACCACAAGCTAAAAGGCAAGGACAAGCTTCTAGAAGAGATTGATGCATTTGAAGAAGCTCCTAAGGCCTTGGTCAAGTGGGTTCCCAAGACTACGTCAAGTTCTACTTCATCAAGTACATGTACAACTCCAAAGATTCCCATCAAGATGATGTGGATCCTGAAGAAGAACAACTAGAGTGTTCTTGAGCGTGACTCCACCAACATACTTCACTCATATTCATATTGGAAAGGACAAGTGCAATCAACTTTCACATCTTGCACTAGTTCAAGGAGTCACAAACCCTCTTGTTGGTAAGACAAGGGATAAGGTAACCTAATGCTTTCATGGACATCATCTTGTGTGCAATTCACTCCATGTCCATGGATATCTTTGTGTGTTCCTTGTGGGACTAACCCATGTAGGTATTGAAAGTGCAACTCACTCCAATGGATTTCTCCAAATGATCTACATCAACAATGAGCATCTACATCTTCAACACCTACATGAAGTCATCGTTGACAAAACCCAAGGTTAGTTCATCCCTATTAGGGGGGATATCACATCTAGGGGGAGCTTTACTCTAAGAATTGAGCTAAAGCAACTCCAATGATGTGAACACACAATGCTTTATGTAAAAGTGGTAACCCCACTTGAACTTAAACGATGAGTATGACCTACGATCAAATGTTTTCATTTGACTCCTAAGTTAATATACTCTTATATAGATGACCTAGTCATCGCTAATTGCTTGATAGATGCTAGAATATTTGTGCATGCTTTGCCACATATTTCATTTGCTATCTTATTGTGTGAGCATGTTGAGTGCATATTTTTCTCATTCGAGGACATCCATTTGTTGCTTTGATTGTTTGGCTTTCTTATTTTGCCAAATGGATGGACAAGAATGCCTAAGTACCCCTCTAGATATCTATGGTTTTCTTGTCTCAAACTCTATTCATGCTACATCACAAAGTTTGATCAAGTCAGATTCGAACCACTCTAAGTGAGGAGCACTCGAATTCACCGATTTGTCATGGACTTAAACTTCCAAAACCTCTTAGTGCATTTCGGTCTGACCGATTCTATCCCTTCAGTCACACCGAGATCATTAAGTTGATCTAGGTTTTCAATCTCGGTGAAAACGATTAGAACAATTCGGTCACACCGAGCTGGAGTAACTGCTAGCAGTTGTGCATCTCGATTCCACTGAGTCGTTCCACTTGGTCACACCGATAGGGTCTAGATATATATACCCACGGGTCGAACCTTGGAAAGTTTTTTGAATCTTTGCCTTTCCAGCTCTGCCAACTCGAGGTCTCCGGATCATCCTCTCGTCGCCCGCGACCTCCTGCTGCTGGTCTTTATCGCCGTTGTCGTCGTAGCGAACTCATCGCCGAGTTAGGGTATGAGTTTGACCCTTTGTGTTATCTCAGTCTGATTCTTAGCACATAGTCAGTGCCATGATTCTCGCCACATTTGAAATCATCCTATCCAGCAAAAACTCTGTATAGATTAGTTTTGATTCAAAAGTTTTGGGTTAGGTTTCCGCCGAACTCATCTCGGACCGATCGAGTTGTAGAAATCGGTCTCACCGATTTGGCTTAGGCCATTGCACTTGTAATGTTCGGTCTGACCGAAACTTACAAATCGGTGTGACCGAGTTCAACTCTCAGTGAAACCCTAGCAATCTCGTAGTCACCGAACTGTGTCTCCGTCTGACCGATTTCACCAGTTTAGACTCTCAAAGTTGCTTCGGTGTCACCGAGTTTAACAAATCGGTAGCTCCGAAATGCTTTTTATAGAAACCTAAAACTAAGCTTTTGACTCAATTGTTTTGCAAAATCTCTGCACTTTGTGATGCTCATCCACTCTACCTCAACTATATCTATTCACAGGGTCAGCTTGCAGTTTGAGATATGTCTGAGGGCAGTGACATCCAGAACAGGTCAAAGGAGCAGGCACAACTGAGTGAGGGCTCTAGTGCCTCCAATAGCAGCTACTATGAGAGCAGCAGAAGCACTCCAAGCAATCTGCCAAAGGCTGCCACCAAGACAAGGAAGAAGAAAACTTCTGACATCGAGGATGAAGATTTTGTGGCTAAAGAGGTCACTTCAAAGAAGGCTGTCAACAAGGAAGAATCTGCTAGAGTTGTCAAGCTTGGTCTGAACAAGAAGGTCCCTGCCAAGAGAGCTCCAATGTCAAAAGTTAGAGCCTCCACTCAGGAAACCATGGTGCTTACTCTTGAAACAAGGGATGATGAGCCAGCAGGATCTAAGAAGAGAGCTAGGAAGACTACAACCAGAGTGGTTGGCAAGCCATCTATGAGAGATGATGATGATGCCGATGAGCCTGTTGCACCTGCTGCAAAGACTCGGAAGCTGATGGGGGATGCCATCAAAGCTAGGGCTTCTCCATCCAAGCCCAAAGCTGCCCCCAAAGCTTCAGCACCCAAGAGGTCCACTAGAGACATTCCAGCAGCTGAAAAGAACAAGGCCCCAGTGCCAGATGTTCCAGAGGAAGAGGAAGATTAAGAAGAAGAATCCCCAGATGATGATGAGTCCATGATGCTCAGGAAACTTAAGCCAAAGATTCCATATCATAATGATGCCCATCTTGTTGCTGAAAACATGAAACTGAGAAAGGATGCATGTCTGAGACGATGGAGAAAGACTGATCCATATGCTACCAGGAGAAAGACTGCTGTGGACTATAGATTTCACACCAAGGAACAACATGACTTCTATGAGACAATGTTGTTGGACAAGAAGCCCATTGTTTGTGACATGATGTGGGTTGATTGGAAATACATCGACAAACCTGCTGATTTCTTTCCAGGTGTACATGAAAGCTTCAGGCAGAATGAAGTTGACAAGTTTGTGGGAAAGAAACTGACTAGATGGAACAATGAGATGATCATGCAATTCTACTCCACTGCTCATTTCTATCCAGATGGTAGAATTGTATCGATGACTGAAGGAACCAGGTACCAATCAACTGTGGCTGAATGGGAAAGTTTGATCAATGCCCCTAAGGAGAATAACAATGACACAGATGTGTATGCCAAGCCTAGGAAGGATCATGACTCTATGGCAAACATGTACAAGCCAATTCCTAACAAAGATTTGAAGACTCACAAGTTTGGCTCCATCTATCATCTGTCGTCTGGACTGACCACCATCAACACTATACTTAGGCACACTTTGTTGCCCAAGTCAGGAGATCGTAGAATGATCCGAGGTCACTCCATTGACTTGCTCCATATATTTGATGTTCCCGAGAAGTTCAAGGTCATGAGCTTGATTGTGGAGACAATCAAGAGGACAATAGCAGACCAGAAAAGGTCTTATGGATATTGATGTCTACTACGCAACCTTCTTCTTGTAGACGTTGTTGGGCCTCCAAGTGCAGAGGTTTGTAGGACAGTAGCAAATTTCCCTCAAGTCGATGACCTAAGGTTTATCAATCCGTGGGAGGCGTAGGATGAAGCTGGTCTCTCTCAAACAACCTTGCAACCAAATAACAAAGAGTCTCTTGTGTCCCCAACACACCCAATACAATGGCAAATTGTATAGGTGCACTAGTTCGGCGAAGAGATGGTGATATAAGTCCAATATGGATGGTAGATATAGGTTTTTGTAATCTGAAAATATAAAAACAGCAAGGTAACTAATGATAAAAGTGAGCACAAACGGTATTGCAATGCTTCGAAACAAGACCTAGGGTTCATACTTTCACTAGTGCAAGTTCTCTCAACAATAATAACATAACTGGATCATATAACTATCCCTCAACATGCAACAAAGAGTCACTCCAAAGTCAATAATAGCGGAGAAAAAATGAAGAGATTATTGTAGGGTACGAAACCACCTCAAAGTTATTCTTTCTGATCGATCTATTTAAGAGTCCGTAGTAAATAACACGAAGTTATTCTTTCCGTTCGATCTATCATAGAGTTCGTACTAGAATAACACCTTAAGACACACATCAACCAAAACCCTAATGTCACCTAGATACTCCATTTTCCCTTTGAAGTTCCCTCCTAAGTATCCGTGGGCATGATTATATGATATGCATCACACAATCTCAGATTCGTCTATTCAACCAACACAAAGAACTTCAAAGAGTGCCCCAATGTTTCTACCGGAGATTCAAGACGAAAACGTGTGCCACCCCCTATGCATAAGTTCACAAGGTCATTGAACCCACAAGTTGATCACCAAAACATACATCAAGTAGATCACATGGATATCCCATTGTCACCACAGATAAGCACATGCAAGACATACATCAAGTGTTCTCAAATCCTTAAAGACTCAATCCGATAAGATAACTTCAAAGGGAAAACTCAATCCATTACAAGAAGGTAGAGGGGGAGAAACATCATAAGATCCAACTATAATAGCAAAGCTCGCGGTACATAAAGATCGTGCCAAATCAAGAACACGAGAGAGAGAGAGAGAGAGATCAAACACATAGCTACTGGTACATAACCTCAGCCCCGAGGGTGAACTACTCCCTCCTCGTCATGGAGAGCGCCGGGATGATGAAGATGGCCACCAGTGATGGATCCCCCTCCGGCAGGGTGCCGGAACAGGGTCCCGATTTGTTTTTGGTGGCTACAGAGGCTTGCGGCGGCGGAACTCCCGATCTAGGTTTCTTTTCGGGAGTTTCTATATTTATAGGAATTTTTGGCATCGGGCTCACGTCAGGGGGGTGTCCGAGTCGTCCACGAGATAGGGGGCGCGCCCAGGGGGGTAGGGCGCTCCCTCCACCCTCGTGGACGGCTTGGGACTCTTATGGCCCAACTCTTTTACTCCGGGGGCTTCTTTTGGTCCATAAAAAATCATCAAAAATTGGCACCTCAATTGGACTCTGTTTGGTATTCCTTTTCTGTAAAACTCAAAAACAAGGAAAAAACAGAAACTGGCACTGGGCTCTAGGTTAGTAGGTTAGTCCCAAAAATCATATAAAAACATATAAATGCATATAAAACATCCAAGATGGATAATATAATAGCATGGAACAATAAAAAATTATAGATACGTTGGAGACGTATCAAGCATCCCCAAGCTTAATTCCTCTCGTCCTCGAGTAGGTAAATGATAAAAACAAATTTTTTGATGTGGAATTCTACCTAACATATTTATCAATGCAATTTTCTTTATTGTGGCATGAATATTCAGATCCGAAATATTCAAGACAAAAGTTTAATATTGATATAAAAATAATAATACTTCAAGCATACTAACTAAGCAATTATGTCTTCACAAAATAACATGGCCAAAGAAAGTTCATCCCTACAAAATCATATAGTTTGGCTATGCTCCATCTTCGTCACACAAAGATTCAAATCATGCACAACCCTGGTTTCAACCAAGAAATTGTTTCATACTTTAGTATTCTCAAACGTTTTCAACTTTCACGCAATACATGAGCGTGAGCCATGTATATAGCACTATAGGTGGAATAGAGTGGTGGTTGTGGAGAAGACAAAAAGGAGGAAGATGGTCTCACATCAACTAGGCGTATTAATGGGTTATGGAGATGACCATCAATAGATATCAATGTGAGTGAGTAGGGATTGCCATGCAACGGATGCACTAGAGCTATAAATGTATGAAAGCTCAAGAAAAGAAACTAAGTGGGTGTGCATCCAACTTGCTTGCTCACGAAGACCTAGGGCATTTGAGGAAGCCCATCGTTGGAATATACAAGCCAAGTTCTATAATGAAAATTCCCACTAGTGTATGTAAGTGACCAAAAAAGAGACTCTCTATCATGAAGATCATGGTGCTACTTTGAAGCACAAGTGTGGAAAAAAGATAGTAGCATTGTCCGCTTTTTTTCCTTTTTTTAGGCCTTCCTTTTTTTATTTGGCCTTTCTATTTTTGCGATTTGGCCTTTTTTTCCAGGACAATGCTCTAATAATGATGATCATCACACTTCTATTGAATTACAATTCAAAGATTACAACTCGATACTAGAACAAAATATGACTCTACATGAATGCCTCCGGCGGTGTACCGGGATGTGGAATGAATCAAGAGTGACATGTATGAAAAATTATGCATGGTGGCCTTGCCACAAATACGATGTCAACTACATGATCATGCAAGGCAATATGCCAATGATGAAGCGTGTCATAATAAATGAAACGATGGAAAGTTGCATGGCAATATATCTCGGAATGGCTATGGAAATGCCATAATAGGTAGGTACGGTGTCTATTTTGAGGAAGGTATATGGTGGGTGTATGGTACCGACGAAAGTTGCGCGGCACTAGAGAGGCTAGCAATGGTGGAAGGGTGAGAATGCGTATAATCCATGGACTCAACATTAGTCATAAAGAACTCACATACTTATTGCAAAAATCTACAAGTCATCAAAACAAAGTACTACACGCATGCTCCAAGGGGAAGGGTTGGTAGGAGTTAACCTTCACGCGATCCCGACCTCCACACAAAGGATGACAATCAAAGAAATACCTCATGCTTCAAATTTGTCACACAACGGTTACCATACGTGCATGCTACGGGACTTGCAAACCTCAACACAAGTATTTCTCAAATTCACAAGTACTCTAATAGCATGACTCTAATGTCACCATCCTCATATCTCAAAACAATCATCAAGTATCAAACTTCTCATAGTATTCAATGCACTCTTTATGGAAGTTTTTATTATATCCCTCTTGGATGCCTATCATATCAGGACTAAATTCATAACCTAAGCAAATTACCATGCTGTTCTAAAAGACTCTCAAAATAATATAAGTGAAGCATTAGAGTTCATCTATTTCTTCAAAATAAAACCACCGTCGTGCTCTAAAAAGATATAAGTGAAGCACTAGAGCAAATGACAAACTACTCCAAAAGATATAAGTGAAGATCAATGAGTAGTTGAATAATTATGTAACCATGTGAAGACTCTCTAACATTTAAGAATTTCAGATCTTGGGATATTATTCAAACAGCAAGCAAAACAAAATAAAACAAAATGACGCTCCAAGCAAAACACATATCATGTGGTGAATAAAAATATAGCCTCAAAATCGTGATCTTGAATCGAATCGGAGCTTCGATGGTAGGATCGCAAATCGTAGAATCTTCACTATCAGGATCGTAGAAACGTAGATTCTAATCACTAAAATCATAGAATCAGAGGGGTAATCTTCGATCGTAAAGTCGTAGAATCGTATAACAGAATCACGATTCTGACAACCTTGAGTAAAGTTACCGATAGACGAAGACGAAAGAGGGGATGCCTTCCCGGGGCATCCCCAAGCTTAGGCTTTTGGTTGCCCTTTAATTTTACCTTGGGGTGCCTTGGGCATCCCCAAGCTTGGGCTCTTGCCACTCCTTATTCCATAGTCCATCGAATCTTTACCCAAAACTTGACAAACTTCACAACACAAAACTCAACAGAAAACTCGTAAGCTCCGTTAGTATAAGAAAATAAAACTGCCACTTAGGTACTGTTGTGAACTCATTCTAATTTCATATTGGTTTTATAACTACTGTATTACAACTTCTATATGGTTCATACCCTCCGATACTACTCATAGATTCACCAAAATAAGCAAACAACACAATGGAAACATAATCTGTTAAAAGCAGAACAGTTTGTAGTAATCAGTAACTCGAAAAATTCTGAAATAAATTGGTGGACGTGAGGAATTTGTCTATTAATCATCTGCAAAAAGAATCAACCTAAATGCGCTCTCCATTAAAAAATTGTCAGCTAATCTCGTGAGCTCAAAGTTTCTGTTTTTTACAGCAAGATCACATTAACTTTCACCCAAGTCTTCCCAAAGGTTCTACTTGGCACTTTATTGAAACAAAAACTATAAGCCATGATTACTACAGTAGCTTAATCATGTGTACACACAAAAATAGTAAGGGTAAATGTTGGGTTGTCTCCCAACAAGCGCTTATCTTTAATGCCTTTCTAGCTAGGCATGATGATTTCAATGATGCTCACATAAAAGATAAGAATTGAAACATAAAGAGAGCATCATGAAGAATATAACTAGCACATTTAAGTCTAACCCACTTCCTATGCATAGGCATTTTGTGAGCGACCAACTTATGGGAATGATAATTAACTAGCATAGGAAGGCAAAGCAAGAGTAACTTCAAGATTTTAAGCACATAGAGAGGAAACTTGATATTATTGCAACTCCTACAAGCATATATTCCTCCCTCAAAATAATTTTCAGTAGCATCATGAATGAATTCAACAATATAACTGATATGTCTCCAACGTATCTATAATTTTTGATTGTTCCATGCTATTATTTATGAAGTCCTGGATGTTTAATGGGCTTTATCTTACACTATTATATCATTTTTGGGACTAACCTACTAACCCAAAGGCCCAGTCCAGATTGTCGTTTTTTGCCTGTTTCAGGGTTTTGCAGAAAAAGAATATCAAACGGAGTCCAAACAAAATGAAACCTTCGCAAGAGATATTTTTGGAGAAAATCGCGCTGAGAGAACTTGAGAACCATGTCAGAAGAGCCACGACGGGCCCATGAGGGTGGGGGGCGCGCCCCCCTTCCCAGTGACTCCCCCGGTGTCCTCCTTCCTCCTATATAAGTCTACGTACCCCGAAACCATCAGCAACAGAGAGAAAACCCTAATTCCACCGCCGTAACCTTCTTTTCCCGTGAGATCCCATCTTGGAGCCTGTTCCGGAGCTCTGCTAGAGGGCGGATCCATCACGGAGTGCTTCTACATCATCATCATCGCCCTCACCATGAGTTGTGAGTAGTTTACCACATACCTTCGGGTCCATATCTAGTATCTAGATGGCTTCTTCTCTCTCTCTGGATCTCAATACAAAGTTCTCCTCGGTCTTCGAGGAGATCTATTCGATGTAATTTCTTTTTGCGGTGTGTTTGTCGAGATCCGATGAATTGTGAGTTTATGATCAAGATTATCTATGAGAAATATTTGGTTCTTCTCTGAACTTTTTATGTGTGCTCATAATATCCTTGCAAGTCTCTTCGAATTATTGGTTTGGTTTGGCCTACTAGATCTACAGTTATTGCAATGTGAGAAGTGCTTGGCTTTGGGTTCAATCTCGCGGTGTCCTTTCCCAGTGACAGTAGGGGCAGCAAGGCACGTATTGTATTGTTGCCATCGAGGTTAAAAAGATGGGGTTTATATCATATTGCTTGAGTTTATCCCTCTACATCATGTCATCTTGCTTAAGGCGTTACTCTATTCTTATGAACTCAATACACTAGATGCATGCTGGATAGCGGTCGATGTGTGGAGTAATAGTAGTGGATGTAGAATCGTTTTGGTCTATTTGTGTCAGACGTGATGCCTATATACAATGATCATGCCTAGATAGTCTCATAATTATTCGCTTTTCTATCAATTACTCGACAGTAATTTGTTTACCCGCCGTAGAATATCGTTATCATGAGAGAAGCCACTAGAGAACACTATGGCCCCCGGGTCTATTCTCAACATATCAATCTACATCTACTTTACTTTTACCGCTTTTACTTTTCGTTCTTATAAACAAAAATACCAAAAAATATAAACCATCATCTCTATCAGATCTCACTTTCGTAAGTGACCGTAAAGGGATTGACAACCCCTTATCGCGTTGGCTGCGAAGTTCTTATTTGTTTGTGCAGGTGCGAGGGACTCGCGCGTGGTCTCCAACTGGATTGATACCTTGGTTCTCAAAAACTGAGGGAAAAACTTACGCTACTGTGCTGCATCTCCCTTTCCTCTTCGAGGGAATACAACGCGAGCTCGAGAAGTAGCAAGAAGAATTTCTGGCACTGTTACCAAGGAGGCTTATGCAAAAGTCATATACCAAGTACCTATCACAAACCCTTATCCTTCGCATTACATTTTTTGCCTCTCGTTTTCCTCTCCCCCACTTCACCCTTGCCGTTTTATTTGCCCTTCTTCTGCCGTGTGTTTATCGTTCGCTTGCTTCTTGTTTGCTTGTGTCTCCTTGTGCCTTCTATGTGCTTGCATCTTTGCTTGCTAAAAATCCATTGTTATGGATCACCTTAAGGTGTTCTACTTGGATCATCTTCGATCCCTATGCTCTCATGCTGAAACCCCAACTAGCCTAGTTGATGGAAAATCTTTAGATGAGCATGCTCATTTTGTGCGTCACCGTTTGTCTGAAAAAGGGAGACTCTTATGGGATCAAATAAACAGATTGCTGTGTTATGCTTGGAATCTTTGTGAAATTTGTGATTTTACTTGTTGCTCTAAGAACCCTAAAAAACACCTACCCTACCTATGTGAGTTTAATGATAATGAAATCTTATCTTCTTATGCAAAGGGTGTTTATAGTTACTATGATATCGAACAAATTGAAGAATTTGTTGCTTTTAAGGGTGCTTATGAGGTTGCTTTTTTGATTGAAAAGTATGATATTACTCTCTACAAATCTGAAAATTTTGACATACTTAAATATTGCTTTGAAAACTATGCTCATAATGCCTATGTCAAAGAATTTATCGAAAGAATGACCGCTGCTTTGAAAGAAAATAATGATATGCATGAATCTATAGATAATTTTGATTCCGATGATTTGATTGAAATATCCCTTGATGAACATGATGCTTGCTATCCTTGTGGACATGATGCCAATATTTATGAAGATGAATTTGCTATAGTTCCTTATGTTAAGCATGAGATCATTGCAATTGCACCCATACTTGATAGTTCCTTCGATGAAAAGCATGATTGCAATGATGTTATTATAAATTCTATTAATGTCAATTGTGCTAATGATATGCAAAACCCTAAGCTTGGGGATGCTAGTGTTGCTATGACTACTATTTGTTGCAATGATCATGATTGGGGTGATTCTTCTTATGATCTTGAAAATTTATTTAATCCCCATGATGAATGTAAGATTGATAATAATGTTTGCAATAATATTGAAAGTGGGTTTGGAAGAGTGTCAACTTTAGATCCCACATATTTGGAGTATGATCAATCTTATGATTTTTTTGATTAAAGTGGGTTTGGAGAGGTCATGACTTTAGTTAATATTGCTCCCACTATTTTGGAAGAGTGTCAACTTCGTATGCATGTGGATCGTGTTGAGAATATATTTTGTGATAGATATATTGTCGAATTTTCTTATGATCATACATGCAATTATTATGAGAGAGGAAAATATGGTTGTAGAAATTTTCATGTTACTAAATTACCTCTCGTTATGTTGAGATTGCTATTGTTTCTTTCTTCTTCCTTGCATAGACTAGATCTTGCTTGTCTTGCTAATTTGTTTCCCTATAAAATGCCTATGAATACGGAGTATGTTAGACTTAGATGTGTTTTCCATGTGCTTTATGATGCTCTCCTTGTGCTTCAATTCTTGTCTTTCATGAGAGCATCACTAAAACTGTGCCTAGCTAGGGGCGTAAAGCGATAGCGCTTGTTGGGAGGCAACCCAATTTTATATTTTTGTTTTTTCTGCTGTTAGGGAATAAATATTGCATCTATCCTCTGTTTAGATGTGGTTTCATGTTTTGTTTAGTGTTTGTGCCAAGTAGAACCTTTGGGAAGACTTGTGTGAAGTTTATGTGATCTTGCTGTGAAAAACAGAATCGTTAGCGCTCACTAGAATGGTCATCAGATTTTACTGGAGCATGCTATTTAGTTGATTCTTTTTGCACATTATTAATAGACAAATTCCTCACGTTTAACAATTTAGTTTGAATTTTTTGGAGTTCAGAAGTATGGGAAACCTGCAGATTACTACAGACTGTTCTGTTTTTGACAGATTTTGTTTTTCGTGTGTTGTTTGCTTATTTCAATGCATCTATGAGTAATATTTGGAGGTATGAACCATAGAGAAGTTGGAATACAGTAGGTTTAACACCAAAATAAACAAAGAATGAATTCATTGCAGTACCTTTGAGTAGTGGTTTGCTTTCTTATACTAACGGAGCTCACGAGAATTTTTGTCTAAGTTTTGTGTTGTGAAGTTTTGAAGTTTTGAGTATTGCTTTGATGGACTATGGAACAAAGAGTAGAAAAGGCATAAGCTTGGGGATTCCCAAGGCACCCCAAGTAAAATTCAAGGATAATTCAAAGCCTAAGCTTGGGGATGCCCTGGGAAAGCATCCCCTCTTTCGTCTTCATCCATTGGTAACTATACTTGGAGCTATATTTTTATTCACCACATGATATGTGTTTTGCTTGGAGCGTCTTGTATAATTTTAGTCTTTGCTTGTTAGTTTTTCACAATCATCCTTGCTGGACACACCTATTTGAGAGAGTTAAATATGGCCTAGGAATTGTTAGAACACTCTATGTGCTTCACTTATATCTTTTGAGTTTAATAGTTTTTGCTCTAGTGCTTCACTTATATCTTTTAGTGCACGGTGGTGGTTACACTTTGTAGAAATTGTTGAACTCTCATGCTTCACTTATATCTATTTGAGAGTCTATTAAAACAGCATGGTAATGTGTTTAGGCTAATAAAACTAGTCTTCACATGATAGACATCTAATGTCAATGTAGTAAAAAATTCACACCATGTGCATTGAATATGATGAGATGTTGGATGCTTGATAATTGTTTTGAGATATGAGGATAGTGATATTAGAGTCATGCTTGTGGAGTTATTATGAAATTGAGAAATACTTGTGTTAAGGTTAGCGATTCCCGTATCATGCACCTATGGTGAACCGCTATGTGACAAAGTTAAAGCATGAAGTATTTGTAGAGTGCCAACCTTTGTGTGGAGGTCGGGGGCGCGCGATAGTTAACTCCTACCAACCTCCCCCCTAGGAGCATGCATTGATTGCTTTGTTCTGATGAATCGTAGATTTTTGCAATAAGTATATGAGTTCTTATGACTAATGTTGAGTCCATGGATTATATGCACTCTCACCCTTCCACCATTTCTAGCCTCTCTTGTACCGCGCAACTTTCGCCGGTGCCATAAACCCACTATATATCCTTCCTCAAAACAGACACCATATCCTTCCTCAATATAGCCACCATACCTACCTATCATGGCATTTCCATAGCCATTCCAAGATATATTGCCATGCAACTTTCCACCGTTTCGTTCATATGTCACGCATCATATTGTCATATTGCCATGCATGATCATGTAGTTGACATCGTATTTGTGGCAAAGCCACCATGCATAATCTTTCACACATGTCACTCTTGATTCATTGCACATTTCGGTGCACTGCCAGAGGCATTCATATAGAGTCGTACTTGTTCTAGTATCGAGTAGTAATATCGAGTTGTAAATCAATAAAAGTGTGATGATCACCATTATTAGAGCATTGTCCCATGTGAGGAAAGGCCAATAAAAGAAGGAGATGGCCCAAAAAAATAGAGAGGGGCTAATAAAAAAAAGAGAGAAAAGCGAGAAGGGACACTTGCTACTATCTTTTTCCACACTTGTGCTTCAAAGTAGCACCATGTTCTTCATTGTAGAGAGTCTCATGTTCAGTCACTTTCATATACTAGTGGGATTTTTCATTATAGAACTTGGCTTGTATATTCCAACGATGGGCTTCCTCAAATGCCCTAGGTCTTCGTGAGCAAGCAAGTTGGATGCACACCCACTAGTTTCTTTTGTTGAGCTTTCATACATACTTAGCTCTAGTGCATCCGTTGCATGGCAATCCCTACTCACTCACATTGATATCTATTGATGGGCATCTCCATAGCCCGTTGACACGCCTAGTCGATGTGAGACTATCTTCCTCCTTTTTGTCTTCTCCACAACCACCTTTGTTCCACCCATAGTGCTATGTCCATGGCTCACGCTCATGTATTGCGTGAAAGTTGAAAGGTTTGAAAGAATAGAGTATGACAACAAGTGCTTGGCTGAAATTGGGGTTGTGCATGATATGAATATTTTGTGTGATGAAGAGGGAGCATAGCCAGACTATATGATTTTGTAGGGATAACTTTCTTTAGCCATAGTATTTTGAGAAGACATGATTGCTTTGTTAGTATGCTTGAAGTATTGTTATTTCTTATGTCAATATAGACTTTTATCTTGAAACTTTCAGATCTGAACATTCATGCCACAATTAAGAGAATTACATTGAGAAACTATGTTGGTTAGCATTCCACATCAAAAATTATTTCTTTATCATTTACCTACTCAAGGACGAGCAGGATTAAGCTTGGGGATGCTTGATACGTCTCCAACGTATCTATAATTTTTGATTGTTCCATGCTACTATTTATGAAGTCTTGGATGTTTAATGGGCTTTATCTTACACTTTTGCCTGTTTTAGGGTTTTGCTGAAAAAGAATATCAAACGGAGTCCAAACGGAATGAAACCTTCGCAGGAGATATTTTTGGAGAAAATCACGCTCAAAGAACTTGAGAACCACGTCAGAAGAGCCACAGGGGGCCCACGAGGGTGGGGGCACGCCCCCTGCCTCGTGTGGCGCCGTGACTCCCCCGGTGTCCTCCTTCCTCCTATATAAGTCTACATACCCCGAAACCATCAACAACAAAGAGAAAACCCTAATTCCACCGCTGTAACCTTCTCTTCCCGTGAGATCCCATCTTGGAGCCTATTCCGGAGCTCCGCCGGAGGGGGGGATCCATCACAGAGTGCTTCTACATCATCATCATCGCCCTCACCATGAGTTGTGAGTAGTTTACCACAGACCTTCGGGTCCATAGCTAGTACCTAGATGGCTTCTTCTCTCTCTCTGGATCTCAATACAAAGTTCTCCTCGGCCTTCGAGGAGATCTATCCGATGTAATCTCTTTTTGCGGTGTGTTTGTCGAGATCCGATGAATTGTGAGTTTATGATCAAGATTATCTATGAGAAATATTTGGTTCTTCTCTGAACTTTTTATGTGTGCTCATAATATCCTTGCAAGTCTCTTCGAATTATTGGTTTGGTTTGGCCTACTAGATCTATAGTTCTTGCAATGGGAGAAGTGCTTGGCTTTGGGTTCATCTTGCGGTGTCCTTTCTCAGTGACAGTAGGGGCAGCAAGGCACGTATTGTATTGTTGCCATCGAGGATAAAAAGATGGGGTTTATATCATATTGCTTGAGTTCATCCCTCTACATCATGTCATCTTGCTTAAGGCGTTACTCTGTTCTTATGAACTCAATACACTAGATGCATGCTGGATAGCGGTCGATGTGTGGAGTAATAGTAGTAGATGCAGAATCGTTTCGATCTACTTGTCTTGTACGTGATGCCTATATACAATGATCATGCCTAGATAGTCTCATAATTATTCACTTTTCTATCAAATGCTCGACAGTCATTTGTTTACCCACCGTAGAATACCACTATCATGAGAGAAGCCACTAGAGAACACTATGGCCCCCGGGTCTATTCTCGACATATCAATCTACATCTACTTTACTTTTACCGCTTTTACTTTCTGTTCTTATAAACAAAAATACCAAAAATATAAACTATCATCTCTATCAGACCTCACTTTCGTAAGTGACCATAAAGGGATTGACAACCCCTTATCGCGTTGGATGCGAAGTTCTTATTTGTTTGTGCAGGTGCGAGGGACTCGCGCGTGGTCTCCTACTGGATTGATACATTGGTTCTCAAAAACTAACGGAAATACTTACGCTACTGTGCTGCATCTCCCTTTCCTCTTCGAGGGAATACAACGCAAGCTCGAGAAGTAGCAATAACCATCACATAAAGCATTCTTTTCATGATCTCCAAGCATATAAATTTTATTACTCTCCACATAAGCAAATTTCTTCTCATGAATAGTAGTGGGAGCAAACTCAACAAAATAATTATCATGTGAGGCATAATCTAATTGAAAACTAAAATCATGATGACAAGTTTCATGGTTATCATTATTCTTAATACCATACAAGTCATCACAATAATCATCATAGATAGCAACTTTGTTCTCATAATCAATTGGAACCTCTTCTCAAATAGTGGATTCATCACTAAATAGAGTCATGACCTCTCCAAATCCACTTTCATAAATATTGCAATCATCATAAATAGGAGGCATGCTATCATCATAATAAATTTTCACATCAAAACTTGGGGAACTAAAAATATCATCTTCATTACACATAGCATCCCCAATCTTGTGGCTTTGCATATCATTAGAATAATTGATATTCGAAGAATTCACACTAACAACATTGCAATCATGCTCATCATTCAAGTATTTAGTGCCAAACATTTTAATGCATTCTTCTTCTAGTACTTGGGCACAATTTTCCTTTCCATCATTTTCACGAAAGACATTAACAATATGAAGCATATGAGGCACCCTCAATTCCATTTTTTGTAGTTTTCTTTTATAAACTAAACTAGTGATAAAACAAGAAACTAAAAGATTCGAGTGCAAGATCTAAAGATATACCTTCAAGCACTCACCTCCCCGAAAAGATCTTCGTTGACGGGATGTGAATGCCGCTAACCTAGCCTCCCCGGCAACGGCGCCAAAAAAGAGCTTGATGTCTAGTACGCAACCTTCTTCTTATAGACGTTGTTGGGCCTCCAAGTGCAGAGATTTGTAGGACAATAGCAAATTTCCCTCAAGTGGATGACCTAAGGTTTATCAATCCGTGGGAGACATAGGATGAAGATGGTCTCTCTCAAACAACCCTGCAACCAAATAACAAAGAGTCTCTTGTGTCCCCAACACACCCAATACAATGGCAAATTGTATAGGTGCACTAGTTTGGCGAAGAGATGGTGATACAAGTGCAATATGGATGGTAGATATAGGTTTTTGTTATCTGAAAATAGAAAAACAGCAAGGTAACTAATGATAAAAGTGAGCACAAACGGTATTGCAATGCTTCGAAACAAGGCCTAGGGCTCATACTTTCACTAGTGCAAGTTCTCTCAACAATAATAACATAATTGGATCATATAACTATCCCTCAACATTCAACAAAGAGTCACTCCAAAGTCAATAATAGCGGAGAACAAACGAAGAGATTATTGTAGGGTACAAAACCACCTCAAAGTTATTCTTTCTGATCGATCTATTCAAGATTCCATACTAAAATAACACGAAGCTATTCTTTCCGTTCGATCTATCATAGAGTTCGTACTTGAATAACACCTTAAGACACACATCAACCAAAACCCTAATGTCACCTAGATACTCCATTGTCACCTCAAGTATCCATGGGCAAGATTATACGATATGCATCATACAATCTCAGATTCATCCATTCAACCAACACAAAGAACTTCAAAGAGTGCCCCAAAGTTTCTACCGGAGAGTCAAGAGGAAAACGTGTGCCAACCCCTATGCATAAGTTCACAAGGTCACTGAACCCGCAAGTTGATCACCAAAACATACATCAACTAGATCACGTGAATATCCCATTGGCACCACAGATAAGCACATGCAAGACATACATCAAGTGTTCTCAAATCCTTAAAGAATCAACCCGGTAAGATAACTTCAAAGGGAAAACTCAATCCATTACAAGAGGGTAGAGGGGGAGAAACATCATACGATCCCACTATAATAGCAAAGCTCGCGGTACATCAAGATCGTGCCAAATCAAGAACAAGAGAGAGAGAGAGAGAGAGAGAGAGAGAGAGAGAGAGAGAGAGATCAAACACATAGCTACTGGTACATACCCTCAGCCCCCAGGGTGAACTACTCCCTCCTCGTCATGGAGAGCACCAGGATGATGAAGATGGCCACCGGTGATGGATCCCCCTTCGGCAAGGTGCCGGAACAGGGCCCCGGTTGGTTTTTGGTGGCTATAGAGGCTTGCGGCGGCGGAACTCCCGATCTAGGTTTCTTTTCGGGGTTTTTTGTATTTATAGGAATTTTTGGCGTCGGGCTCACGTCAGGGGGGGGTCTCCGAGTCATCCACGAGATAGGGGGCGCGCTCAGGGGGGTAGGGCGCGCCCTCCACCATCATGGACGGCTCGGGACTCTTCTGGCCCAACTCTTTTACTCCCGGGGCTTCTTTTGGTCCATAAAAAATCATCAAAAATTGGGACGTCAATTGCACTCTGTTTGGTATTCCTTTTCTGTAAAACTCAAAAACAAGGAAAAAACTGGCACTGGGCTCTAGGTTAATAGGTTAGTCCAAAAAATCATATAAAATAGCATATAAATGCATATAAAACATCCAAGATGGATAATATAATAGCATGGAACAATAAAAAGTTATAGATATGTTAGAGACGTATCAGATATGCCCCTCATATTCAGATGCTTATCAACTCCAGGATGGAAAAAGGGACATATCTGCTTGACAAGAGGCATCTACTTCTTAGGCCATATTTTGAGGATAATGAAGTTTTCATGGATGCATCCCATCCTACTTCAGTTGAAGTCCAAGAAAAGATTGCTCAAGCAAAGGCAGCGAAGCAAGCAAGTGCTTCTGGAGCTCCTAAGACCAAGCAAGATCAGCCCAATTATCTGCTTGAGGCCACTCTGAGGATTGAGAAGAGTTTGGCCAACTCGACTTGGAATTAAGCCAGCCTTGAGAGGATCATTGAGACAAAGTTCTATGATCTAGATGTAAAGGTCACAGAGATCCAGACAGTTGTGGAGAAGCTCAAGGAAGATGTTGAGGATAGAGATACTACAGATGCTGTTCAGAGAGTCCCAAGAGGACCAAGATCTTCAGTTGTGCCAGTTGCCGAGCCCAGACCTACACTTTCAGCTCCTACAGCCACTGCTACAGTTGTTCCTCCAGCTCCACAGACTTCATCAGAAGCGTTTGCAAATGCTCTTATGTCCACGCCATCTACGTACACCAAAGCCACCAGCGGGAAGACTTCTTCTGTAGCTCCCAGAGACCGTGCCTAGAGTGCCGCATAGCACTATGCATTTTCGAGATTTTTGGTAACTTGTTGCCAAAGGGGGAGAAAGTGTATAGATCATTAGACTTCGAGAGAGAGTGTTTTGCTTATCTTTATTTGTTTTTGCTTGCTACTTTGTTTGGTTATCGGTAAAATTTGCTTATGTGTGTGAGATACTACTTGTGCTTGATCATATCATACTATGCTTGACGTGTGCTTATTTCATTATGTATGATCATTCACTTGTAATTTTGGTGATGAGTGCTAGTTGCTTAAATCTTATCATTTTGAGCACTCCACCAAGATGTATGTGACATGGAAGAGTAACCCGTGATCCTAATCGATTGTGCATTTGCATTCAAAAGCAAATCTTAAATAATGCACAAATTTAGGGGGAGCTCTTGCTTATCACATACTTCTCAAAGCGATGATATATTTCATTCTTATTATCTTTTATCGAAGCTTTGATCTATATGTAGTCATCAATTACCAAAACGGGGGAGATTGAAAGTGCAACCAATCCCTGGGTGGTTTTGGTAATTAATACCAACATATAGCTCATTAAACTAATATCTTTTCAAGACAAATATTTTAGGAAGTTCAATGATTGGCATGGCATGGACTAGAAATGTGGACCCCTCAAAAATCGAAGGACAAAGATTGGCAAAATCAAGACTCTACATTTTCATTTTAGTGATCCAAGATCACATTGAGTCCATAGGAAAGCCAATACTATTAAAAGGGGATGAGTTGTTGCTTAATGGTCTACTTGCTCAAGTGCTTAGTAATATGCTCCAAATCCCTCAACCACTTTCTCATTTCCACATATGTCCCAAACCTAAAAGTCAAACTCAACCCCACAGATTTGATCTATCCGGTGCCACCGAGTTTACATGACATAGCCACTGCCACAAACCCTAATCAGTTCGGTCTCACCGATAGGGATGTCGGTCTCACAGAGATGGGAATGTAAACACTCTATTTCCTTTTTGCAACATTTCGGTCTAACATAGATGTGAGAATTGGTCTCACCGAGTTGGCATTGTAAACTTTTTGTTTCCTCTTCGTAACATTTCGGTCCCACCGAGACGAGCGAATTGTTCCCACCGAGTTTGCCTGACCAACACTCTGTTAGCCTATTACATAAACCGATCTCACCGAGTTTGTGTAATCGGTCAAACCGAGTTGAGGTTTTGTCCCAACCCTAATGCATAGGTCTCATCGAGTTGATAGTATAGGTTCCACCGAAATGTCTAATGTTCACATTTTGAACTGCTTCGGTCTGACCGAGTTCGTTTATTTGGTGTGATCGAGTTGGGTCAAATGTGTGTAACGGCTAGATTTTGTGTGGAGGCTATATATACCCCTCCACCCCCTCTCCATCAGAGAGTGAGCCATCAGAACATGCCTACACTTCCACTATTCATTTTCTGAGAGAGAACCACCTCCTCATGTGTTGAGACCAAGATATTCCAATCCAACCACGAGAATCTTGATCTCTAGCCTCCCCAAGTTGCTTTCCACTCAAATCTTCTTTCCACCATATCCAAATATGTGAGAGAGAGTTGAGTGTTGAGGAGACTATCACTTGAAGCACAAGAGCAAGGATTTCATCATCAACACACCATTTATTACCTTTTGGAGAGCGGTATCTCCTAGATTGGTTAGGTGTCACTTGGGAGCCTCCGAGAAGATTCTGGAGTTGAACCAAGGAGTTTGTAAGGGCAAGGAGATCGCCTACTTCGTGAATATCTACCCTAGTGAGGCAAGTCCTTCATGGGCGATGTCCATGGTGGGATATACAAGGTTGCAGGACAAGAGGACGTGGAACCTTCATGGGTGGAGCCCTTTTCATCCTGTATATTTCAAACGAGTTCAACAGTGGAGTGGCAGGACAAGAGGACGTGGAACCCTTTTTCAAGAAGCCAAGGACAAAGATTGGCAAAAGCTCAAGACTCTACATTTTCATTTTAGTGATCCAAGATCACATTGAGTCCACAGGAAAAGCCAATACTATTAAAAGGGGATGAGGTGTTGCTTTATGGTCTACTTTCTCTAGTGCTTAGTAATATGCTCCAAATCCCTCAACCACTTTCTCATTTCCACATATGTCCCAAACCTAAAAGTCAAACTCGGCCTCACCGATTTGATCTATCCAGCACCATCGAGTTCACATAACATAGCCATTGCCACAAACCCTAATCAATCCAGTCTCACCGATAGGGATCTCGGTCTCACCGAGATGGGAATGCAAACTCTCTGTTTCCTTTTTACAATGTTTCGGTCTAACCGAGATGTGAGAATCGGTCTCACCGAGTTGGCATTGCAAACTCTCTGTTTCCTCTACGTAACATTTCGGCCCCACCGAGATGAGTGAATCGGTCCCATCAAGTTTGCCTGACCAACTCTCTGTTCGCCTATTACCAAAATCGGTATCCCCGAGTTTGTGTAATCGGTCAAACCGAGTTGAGGTTTTGCCCTAACCCTGACACATCGGTCTCACCGAGTTGATAGTATCGGTCCCACTGAAATGTCTAACGTTCACATTTTGAACTGCTTCGGTCCGACCGAGTTCGTTTATTCGGTCTGACCGAGTTTGGTCAAGTGTGTGTAACGGCTAGATTTTGTGTGGAGGCTATATATACCCCTCCACCCCTTCTCCATCATTGAGAGAGCTATCAGAATGTGCCTACACTTCCACTATTCATTTTTGAGAGAGAACAACCCGCTCAGGTGTTGATACCAAGATATTCAAATCCAACCACAAGAATCTTGATCTCTAGCTTTCCCCAAGTTGCTTTCCACTGAAATCTTCTTTCCACCATATCGAAATCTGTGAGAGAGAGTTGAGTGTTGGGGAGACTATCACTTGAAGCACAAGAGCAAGGAGTTCATCATCAACACACCATTTATTACCTTTTGGAGAGCGGTGTCTCCTATATTGGTTATGTGTCACTTGGGAGCCTCCGACAATATTGTGGAGTTGAACCAAGGAGTTTGTAAGGGCAAGGAGATCACCTACCTCGTGAAGATCTACCCTAGTGAGGCAAGTCCTTCGTGGGCGATGGCCATGGTGGGATAGACAAGGTTGCTTCTTCGTGGACCCTTCGTGGGTGGAGCCCTCCGTGGACTGGCGCAACCGTTACCCTTCGTGGGTTGAAGTCTCCATCAACGTGGATGTACGATAGCACCACCTATCGGAACCATGCCAAAAATATTCGTGTCTCCAATTGCGTTTGCACACTCCAATCCCATCTCTTTACTTTCTTGCAATTTGCATCCTTTACTTTCCGCTGCTCATATATTCTTGACATGCTTGCTTGAAATGTATTGTGAATGTTTGAAATTGTGCTAAAAACTCCACCTCAACTGAAGGAACTTAAAAACTGCTACTTTTCTTGTTGAGTGGCTAATCACCCCCCTCTTGACACCTCTTCTTTGATCCTCTCAATTGGTATCTGAGCTTTGGTCTCCATTGATTTGGTTTAATCACCATTGGAGGTAGATGGATGAGTCTATGATTGGGAGTATTAGACGTAGAGTGCCTATGCTTGATGGAGAATTTTATAGGGAATGGAAAAAATGACATGCTTGAGATCTTCAATGAATATTGTTAGTCCTTACGTGCCCCCATTGACCCTTTGAATCCAACTTCCAATGAACATCTTGACATGGTTCGCAATCTTAGAATTGCTGATCTTATTTAGAGGATTGCCTAGAAATTTGCTTTTTTGCTTGCCAACTTTCAAATGTGCTTACAGTATATGGAAATTCCACGAGGAACGATTTCCGAACTACTCTTTGAAAAATCTAAATGTGATCCTTCAAAAGTCCATTTCTTTAAATAAGATGAACACTAGTGATCCCAAATTTGATGAATGTTTATTTAAGCTTCGTGACCTTATGCGTGCCAAAGGAGATGTAGGAATCATTAGTAATATCATCTCGGAAGTCATTATAATTCATAAAGATGAACATTGTCATGATCACATAACTAATGAATCACTCTCTCTAGGTGTTGATCAATCACGAGACGATATTGAACATGGATATTATGATGAGGATGATGATAGTGACTTTGACCTTGATGAACAAATGAGACACTTTGGTCTTATGGCTAATCTTCATGGTTACGCAGCCGGAGGAAATGAATGGGTTCTTGATAGTGGATGCATGGATCATATGACTGGAGATAAGGACATGTTTGATGAGCTTGCTAGAAACGATGGTCCATGAAAGTATGTTACCTTTGGTGACAACTCTAAGGGTAAAGTTGTTGGCCTTGGTAAGGTGTCATATCCAACGATAGCTCTATCAAGAATGTCATGCTTGTAGAATCTCTCGGCCATAATCTTCTTTCCGTGTCTAGATTAGCTGATTTGGTTTAAATGTGCTATTTACTCATGTTGATTGCCAAGTCTTTCGTAGAGATAATCATAATATGGTCTTTACCAGCATTCGTAGAGGTGACCTATACATTGTTGACTTCACTAAGAAAGCCCAACCTCGCACTTGTTTTATTGCTAAATCTTCTAAAGGTTGATTGTGGCATAGAAGGTTAGGTCATGTCGGCAGGAGAAATCTTGATAAGCTTATTAAGGGTGATCATATCGTTGGTGTTAAAGATGTTATATTTGACAAGAATAGACTTTGTAGTGCTTGTCAAGCAGGAAAACAAGTTGGAGGAAGTCATCCCGTGAAGAACATCATGACCACAAGAAGACCGTTTGAGCTACTTCACATGGATATTTTTGGTCCCAATGCTTACAAGAGTCTCGGTGGCAACTCTTTTGGATTGGTCAATGTTGATGATTTTCCAAGATTTACGTGGGTGTTCTTTCTTGATGATAAATCGCAGGTCCAAAAGATCTTCAAGAACTTCGCTAGGAAGGCCCAAAACCAATTTGAAGTGAAGATCAAGAAGGTTCAGAGCGACAACGGAACGGAGTTCAAGAACGCCAACGTGGATACCTTTCTTTACGAAGAAGGGATCTCACACGAGTTCTCGGCTACGTACACACCTTAACAAAATGGAGTTGTTGAGAGGAAGAACCAGACATTCATCAAAATGGCGAGAACGATGCTTGATTAGTACAAGACGCCAAAACACCTTTGGGCAGAAGCGGTGGAGATATCTTGTCATGCTACAAATCAACTATATCGTCACAAACTTATGGGCAAGACGACATACGAGCTTCTCACCGGTAACAAACCCCAAGTTGGATACTTTCGAGTATTTGGATCAAAGTGTTACATTCTTGACAAGCATCGTTACTCGAAATTTGCTCCTAAATCTCATGAAGGTTTTCTACACGGTTACGGCTCAAACTCTCACACTTACCATGTATACAACAATTTCACCCGAAAGGTTGAAGTGACAGTAGATGTGAAGTTTGATGAATCTAACGGCTCGCAAGTAGAGCAACTGCCAATTGATGAAGGACACAAAGACCCTTCGGACGCAATACAACACTTGTCTATTGGCAAGATTCGCCCAACGGAGGTGAACAAGAATACTTCATCCATTCAAGTGGAAGCCTTGACTTCACGACAAGGTGAACCACAAGTTGACCTGGAGGCATCCACAAGTGGGACACGCCAAGATGAAGGAAACGAGGAAGTGCTTCAAGATGAACCTCATCGAGCTCCTTCTCCACCTCCACAAGAGGATAACAACGCCAACAACAATGAAGAAGGACAATAAGAAGAAGAAAATGAAGAGGATGTTCCACCTTGACCCAAGCAAATGCTCTCACGAGTTAGAGCAATAATTGCTAGAGATCATCCCGTAGAGCAAATCTATGATGATATCCAAACCGGGAGAATCACTCGCTCTAAATCTCGTTTAGCTAACTTTTGTGAAGATTACTCTTTCATATCTAACCTTGAACAAATGAAGGTTGAAGATGCTCTTGATGATCCGGATTGGGTGAATGCTATGCACGAAGAACTACATAACTTCGAGAGAAACCAAGTTTGGACATTGGTTGAGAAGCCCAACAACAACCAAAACATCATCGGTACCAAATGGGTGTTTCGCAATAAGCAAGATGAAGATGGAAAAGTTGTTCGCAACAAGGTCCGTCTCGTCGCCCAAGGCTGCACTCAAGTCGAAGGTATGGATTAGGATGAGACATATGCCCCAGTTGCTAGACTTGAGTCCATACGCATCTTACTTGCTTATGCCAATCATCATGATATCACCTTACATCAAATGGACATTAAAATTTCTTTTCTCAATGGTGGAATTAAGGAGGAAGTTTATGTTAAACAACCTCCTGGCTTTGTTAATCCCAAGAAACCTAATCATGTTTACAAACTTCACAAAGCTCTTTATGGTCTTAAACAAGCTCCTAGAGCGTGGTATAAATGCTTGACCAAGTTCCTTATTGAAAAAGGCTTTGAAATTGGGAAAATTGAGTCACCACTTTTTACTAAAAGAGTTAATGGTGAATTATTTGTGTGCCAAATTTATGTTGATGATATCATATTTGGCTCGACTAACCCTCATTTTAGTGAAAAGTTTGGAAGACTTATGTCGGAGAAGTTTGAGATGTCTATGACGAGTGAACTCAAGTTCTTTATTGGTTTGCAAATCAAGCAAAATAAGGAGGGTACCTTTGTTTCTCAAACTAAGTATACCAATGACTTATTCACGAAGTTCAACATGCAAGAATGCAAAGGTATGAATACACCCATGCCTACTAGTGGACATCTTGACTTGACTAAGGATGGCGAACCAGTTGACCAAAAGGTTTACCGCTCTATGATTGGTTCATTGTTATATCTATGTGCCTCCCGTCCCGACATTATGCTAAGTGTGTGCATGTGTGCATGATATCAAGCGACCCCCAAAGAATTTCATCTTAAGGCTGTGAAAAGGATAGTGAGATACTTAATTCACACACCAAACTTTGGCATTTGGCATCCTAAGAGGTCTTCTTTCGATCTTGTTGGCTACTCCGATTCATACTATGCCGGAGACAAGGTTTATAGAAAGTCCACTTTGGGTACTTGTCAATTTCTTGGTAGATCTCTTGTATCTTGGTCCTCCAAGAGACAAAACTCGGTATCCTTATCCACCGCCGAAGCGGAATACATTGCCGCTGGTTCATGTTGTGCTCAATTACTTTGGATGACCCAAACTCTCAAAGATTATGGGATAAATGTGAAACATGTTCCATTGTTGTGTGATAATGAAAGTGCTATTAAGATTGCTCACAATCCCGTGCACCATTCTAGAACTAAGCATATTGAAGTTCGTCATCATTTCATTCAAGATTATGTTGCTAAAGGAGACATTGATCTTAAACATGTTCTTACAGATAAGCAATTGGCGGATATATTCACCAAACCACTTGATAAGAAAGTATTTTGCCATTTAAGAGGTGAATTGAACATTATTTATGCCTCAAACTTGGAGTAGAAACTCCTTTGAATGTATGCAAGGCATTATTCTTCGACTAATCCTTGATATTTCTCTTATGATGATAATCATATGTCTTGGATCTACTTCTACCCTTGCATGCTATCTAACCATTGTAGGAACTTGGATGCACCCAAATCTATGAGTTTGCAACTCACTCACGTCCTAAGCAATCTTTACAACACCAAGTATCTACAATATGGTGGTTTAAGTCAAGGAAGCATGAATCCTTTCAATATATCCTTTGAAAATTTCTATATATCAAATTTCATTTGGTATAAAATTCTCATGATTGCCATTTTGGATACACAAGTGCTTTTCCTTGCGAATCTAACCCATGTAGGTAGGTGTACTCAAATTACAAGTGGTGCTCTCAACTTCCGATGAACCACATCAACCTTGAGCATCAACACAAGTTTAACTACATGATCGAAATCAACATCACCACCCAAGGTATGTTATTCCATCTTAGAGAAGTTTTACCCCAAGACATGGGTCAAAGCAGCTCAACAAGATGTGAATGAAGGAAATATGCCCTAGAGGCAATAATAAAGTTGTTATTTGTATTTCCTTATATGCCCTAGATGTGAATGAAGGAAATATGCCCTAGAGACATGGGTCAAAGCAGCTCAACATGATAAATGTTTATTATTCATGCTAGAATTGTATTAACCGGAAACTTAGTACATGTGTGAATACATAGAAAAAACAGAGTGTCCCTAGTATGCCTCTACTAGACTAGCTCATTGATCAAATATGGTTATGTTTCGTAGCCATGGACATGAGTTGTCATTTGAACAATGGGATCACATCATTAGGATAATTATGTGATGGACAAGACCCATCCGTTAGCTTAGCAATTTGATCGTTTAGTTTTACTGCTATTGATTTCTTCATGACTTATACATGTTCCAATGACTTTGATATTACGCAACTCCCGTATACCGGAGGAACACCTTGTGTGCTATCAAACGTCAAAACGTAATATAAAGATGCTCTACAGGTGTCTCCGAAGGTGTTTGTGGTGTTGGCATAGATCGAGAATAGGATTTGTCACTCCGAGTGTCGGAGAGGTATCTTTAGGCCCTCTCGGTAATACACATCATAATAAGCCTTGCAAGCAAACGACTAATGAGTTATTCACGAGATGATGTATTACGGAACAAGTAAAGAGACTTGCCGGTAACGATATTGAACTACGTATGATGATACCGACGATCGAATCTCGGACAAGTAACATACCAATGACAAATGAAACAACGTATGTTGTTATGCGGTTTCACCGATAAAGATTTTCATAGAATATATAGGAACCAATATGAGCATCCAGGTTCCGCTATTGGTTATTGACAGTAGATGAGTCTCGATCATGTCTACATAGTTCTCGAACCCGTAGGGTCTGCATGCTTAACGTTTGATGACGATTAGTATTATGAGTTTATGTGTTTTGATGTACCGAAGGTAGTTCGGAGTCCCATATGTGATCACGGACATATGAGGAGTCTCGAAATGGTCGATACATAAAGATTGATATATTGGACAGCTATATTCGGACACCGGAAGTGTTCCGGGTGATTTCGAAGAAAACCGGAGTACCGGAGGGTTACCGGAACCCCCCGGGGGAGATAATGGGACACATGGGCCTTAGTGGAGAGAGAGAGAGGGCCGTCTAGGGCACGCCGCGTGCCCCCTCCCACTCTGGTCCGAAAGGGGGGGCGCCCCCCTTTCCTTCTCCCTCCTAGTAGGAGTAGGAAAGGGGAGTCTTACTCCTACCAAGAGGAGGACTCCTCCTCTCTCCCACGCGCCCTAGGGCCGGCCGGCCTCCCCCTTGCTCCTTTATATACGGGGGCAGGGGGCGCCCTAGAACATACAATTGAACATTAGTTTTAGCCGTGTGCGGTGCCCCCTCCATAGATACACACCTCAGTCATATCATTGTAGTGCTTAGGCGAAGCCCTGCATCGGTAGCTTCATCATCACCGTCACCACGCCGTCGTGCTGACGAAACTCTCCTTGACGCTCAACTAGATCAAGAGCTCGTGGGACGTCATCGAGCGGAACGTGTGCTGAATGCGGAGGTGCCGTACGTTCGGTGCTTGGATCGGTTGGATCACAAAGACATTCGACTACATCAACCACGTCATTAGACGCTTCCGCTTTCGGTCTACAAGGGTACGTAGAGACACTCTCCCCACTCGTTGCTATGCTTCTAGTAGATAGATCTTGCGTGATCGTAGGAATTTTTTGAAATACTATGTTCCCCAAAAGTGGCATCATGAGCCAGGTCTATGCGTAGATGATATGCACGAGTAGAACACAATGAGTTGTGGGCGATAATAGTCATACTTCTTACCAGCATGTCATACTTTGATTCAGCGGTATTGTGAGATGAAGCGGCCCGGACCAACATTACTCGTACGCTTACGCGAGACTGGTTTCACCGTTATGAGCACTCGTTGCTTAAAGGTGACTGGCGGGTGTCTATCTCTCTCACTTTAGTTGAATCGAGTGTGGCTACGCCCGGTCCTTGTGAAGGTTAAAACAACACACTTGACGAAAAATCGTTGTGGTTTTGTATGCGTAGGTGAGAACGGTTCTTGCTAAGCCCGTAGCAGCCACATAAAACTTGCAACAAGAAAGTAGAGGACGTCTAACTTGTTTTTGCAGGGCATGATTGTGATGTGATATGGTCAAGAGGTGATGAGTTATACATTATTATATGAGATGATCATGTTTTGTAAAGTTATCGGCAACCGGCAGGAGCCTTATGGTTGTCTCTTTACTGTACGAATTGCGAAGGCCATGTAATTGCTTTACTTTATCACTGTGAGTTAGTGATGGTAGTATTAGCAATAGCTAGCGAGACGACCACGACGCTACGATGAAGATCATGGTGTCAAGCCGATGATAATGGATATCATGACGATGCTTTGGAGATGGAGATCAAAAGCACAAGATGATGATGGCCATATCATGTCACATATTTTGATTGCATGTGATGTTTATCTTATTATGCTTCTTATTTTGCTTAGTACGACGGTAGCATTACAAGATGATGTCTTACAAAATTTCAAGGTACAATTGTTCTCCCTGAGTATGCACCGTTGTGAAAGTTCATCGTGCCGAGACACCACGTGATGATCGGGTGTGATAAGCTCTACGTTCAAATACAACGGGTGTAAGAAAATTTTCCACATGCAGAATACTCGGGTTAAACTTGACGAGCCTAGCATGTCCATACATGGCCTCGGAACACAGAGACCGAAAGGTTGAGCGTGAATCATATAATAGATATGATCAACATAAGATGTTCACCATTGAAAACTACTCCATCTCACGTGATGATCGAACATGGTTTAGTTGATTTGGATCACGTGATCATTTAGATGACTAGAGGGATGTCTATCTAAGTAGGAGTTCTTTAGTAATTTGATTAATTGAACTTTAATTTATCATGAACTTAGTCCTGATAGTTTTTGCATATCTATGTTGTTGTAGATCAATGGCCCGTGCTACCATTCCCTAGAATTTTAATGTGTTCCTAGAGAAAGCTAAGTTGAAAGATGATGGTAGCAACTACACAAATTGGGTCCGTAACTTGAGGATTATCCTCGTCGCTGCACAGAAGAATTATGTCCTTGAAGCACCGATAGGTTACAAGCCCCCTCCCGCTAATGTAGAAGCTTTGAACGTCTGGCACACGCGGTCTGATGACTACTCGGTAGTTCAGTGTGCCATGCTTTACGGCTTAGAATCGAGACTTCAAAGACGTTTTGAATGTCATTGAGCATATGAGATGTTCCAAGACTTGAAGTTTATATTTCAAGAAAATGCCCGAATTGAGAGATATGAAGTCTCCAATAAGTTCTATAGCTACAAGATGGAGGAGAACAGTTCTATCAGTGAACACTTGCTCAGAATGTGTGGGTACTACAATCAAATGACTCAACTTGGTTGCAAAGTTGACGAAGATATTGTTACTGATAGAGTTCTTCAATCACTGCCACCAAGCTATAAAGGCTTCTTGATGAACTATAACATCCAAGGGATGCAGAAGAAAATTCCCGAGCTCTTCGCTATGCTCAAAGCTGCAGAGGTAGAAATCAAAAAGGAGCATCAAGTGTTGATGGTTAACAAGACCACTAGTTTCAAAAAAAGGGCAAGGGAAAGAAGGGGAACTTCAAGAAGAATAGCAAGATAGTTGCTACTCCCGTGAAGAAACCCAAGTCTACAGCCAAGCCTGAAACTGAGTGCTTCTACTGCAAAGGGACTGGACACTGGAAGCGGAACTGCCCCAAGTATTTGGTGGATAAGAAGGATGGCAAAGTGAATAAAGGTATATTTGATATACATGTTAATGATGTGTAACTTACTAATGCTCGTAGTAGCACCTGGGTATTTGATACTGGTTCGGTTGCTAATATTTGTAACTCGGAACAGGGCTACCGATTAAACGAATATTAGCTAAGGACGAGGTGACGATGCGCGTGGGAAATGGTTCCAAAGTCGATGTGATCGCCGTCGGAACGCTACCTCTACATCTACCTTCGAGATTAGTTTTAGACCTGAATAATTGTTATTTGGTGCCAGCGTTGAGCATGAACATTATATCTAGATCTTGTTTGTTGCGAGACGGTTATTCATTTAAATCAAAAAATAATGGTTGTCCTATTTATATGAGTAATTCTTTTATGGTCATGCACCCTTAAAGAGTGGTCTATTCTTGTTGGATCTTGATCGTAGTGATACACATATTCATAATATTGAAGCCAAAAGATGCAAGGTTGATAATGATAGTGCAACTTATTTGTGGCACTGCCGTTTAGGTCATATTGGTGTAAAGCGCATGAAGAAACTCCATGCTGATGGACTTTTGGAATCACTTGGTGCTTACGAACCATGCCTCATGGGCAAGATGAATAAAACTCCGTTCTCCAGAACAATGGAGCGAGCAACAGATTTGTTGGAAATCATACATACTGATGTATGTGGACCGATGAGTGTTGAGGCTCGCGGCGGGTATTGTTATTTTCTGACCTTCACTGATGATTTGAGCAGATATGTGTATATCTACTAGATGAAACACAAGTCTGAAACATTTGAAAAGTTCAAAGAATTTCAGAGTAAAGTAGAGAATCATCGTAACAAGAAAATAAAGTTTCTACGATCTGATCGTGGAGGCGAATATTTGAGTTACGAGTTTGGTCTTCATTTGAAACAATGTGGAATAGTTTCACAACTCACACCACCCGAAACACCACAGCGTAATGGTGTGTCCGAACGTCGTAACCGTACTTTATTAGATATTGTGCGATCTATGATGTCTCTTACCGATTCACCACCATTGTTTTGGGGTTATGCTTTAGAGACAACTGCATCCACGTTAAATAGGGCATCATCTAAATCCTTTGAGACGACGCCTTATGAACTGTGGTTTGGCAAGAAACCAAAGTTGTCGTTTCTTAAAGTTTGGGGCTGTGATGCTTATGTGAAAAAGCTTCAACCTGATAAGCTCGAATCCAAGTTGGAGAAATGTGTCTTTATAGGATACCCAAAGGAAACTGTTGGGTACACCTTCTATCACAGATCCGAAGGCAAGATATTCGTTGCTAAGAATGGATCCTTTCTAGAGAAGGAGTGTCTCTCAAAAGAAGTGATTGGAAGGAAAGTAGAACTTGATGAGGTAATTGTACCTTCTCCCGAATTGGAAAGTAGTACATCACATAAACTAGTTCAAGTGATTCCTACACCAATCAGCGAGGAAGCTAATGATGATGATCATGAAACTTCAGATCAAGCTACTACTGAACCTCGTAGGTCAACCAGAGTACGTTCCGCACCAGAGTGGTACGGTAACCCAGTTCTGGAAGTCAAGTTACTAGACCATGATGAACCTACGAACTATGAGGAAGCAATGATGAGCCCGGATTCCGCAAAATGGCTTGAGGCCATGAAATCTGAGATGGGATCCATGTATGAGAACAAAATATGGACTTTGGTTGATTTGCCCGATGATCGGCAAACCATTGAAACTAAATGGCTCTTAAAGAGGAAGACAGACGCCGATGGTAATGTTACTGTCTACAAATCTTGAATTGTTGCGAAAGGTTTTCGACAAGTTCATAGAGTTGACTACGATGAGACTTTCTCACCCGTAGCGATGCTTAAATCTGTCCGAATCATGTTAGCAATTGCCGCATTTTATGATTATGAAATCTGGCATATGGATGTCAAAACTACATTCCTTAATGGATACCTCAAAGAGGAGTTGTATATGATGCAAGCAGAAGGTTTTGTCGATCCTAAAGGTGCTAACAAAGTGTGCAAGCTCCAGCGATCCATCTATGGACTGGTGCAAGCATCTCGGAGTTAGAATATACACTTTGATGAGGTGATCAAAGCATATGGGTTTATACAGACTTTTTGGAGAAGACTGTATTTACAAGTAAGTGAGTGGGAGCTCTGTAGCATTTCTGATATTATATGTAGATGACATATTGTTGATTGGAAATAATATATGCATAAAAGGATACTTGAATAAGAATTTTTCAATGAAAGACCTCGGTGAAGCTACTTATATATCAGGCATCAAGATCTATAGAGATAGATCAAGACACTTAATTGGACTTTCAAAAAGCACATACCTTGATAAAGTTTTGAATAAGTTCAAAATGGATCAGTCAAAGAAAGGGTTCTTGCCTGTATTACAAGGTGTGAAGTTGAGTAAGACTCAATGCCCGACCACTGCAGAAGATAGAGAGAAAATGAAAGTCATTCCCTATGCCTCAGCCATAGGATCTATCATGTATGCAATGCTGTGTACCCGACCTGATGTGTGCCTTGCTATAAGTTTAGCAAGGAGGTACCAAAGTAATCCAGGAGTGGATCACTGGACATCGGTCAAGAACATCCTGAAGTACCTGAAAAGGACAAAGGATATGTTTCTCGTTTATGGAGGTGACAAAGAGCTCATCGTAAACGGTTACATCGATTCAAGCTTTGACACTGATCTGGATGACTCTAAGTCACAAACCGGATATGTATTTTTATTGAACGGTGGAGCTGTCAGTTGGTGCAGTTCCAAGCAGAGCGTCGTGGTGGGCTCTACGTGTGAAGCGGAGTACATAGCTGCTTCAGAAGCAGCAAATGAAGGAGTCTGAATGAAGGAGTTCATATCCGATCTAGGTGTAATACCTAGTGCATCGGGTCCAGTGAAAATCTTTTGTGACAACACTGGAGCAATAGCCTTTGCGAAGAAATCCAGGTTTCACAAGAGATACAAGCACATCAAGAGACACTTCAATCCCATCCGCGATCAAGTCAAGGAGGGAGAGATAGAAATTTGCAAGATACATACGGATCTGAATGTCGCAGACCTGTTGACTAAGCCTCTTCCACGAGCAAAACATGACCAGCACCAAGACTCCATGGGTGTTAGAATTATTACTATGTAATCTAGATTATTGACTCTAGTTCAAGTGGGAGACTCAAGGAAATATGCCCTAGAGGCAATAATAAAGTTGTTATTTGTATTTCCTTATATCATGATATATGTTTATTATTCATGCTAGAATTGTATTAACCGGAAACTTAGTACATGTGTGAAAACATAGACAAAACAGAGTGTCCCTAGTATGCCTCTACTAGACTAGCTCATTGATCAAAGATGGTTATGTTTCCTAGCCACGGACATGAGTTTTCATTTGATCAACAGGATCACATCATTAGGAGAATGATGTGATGGACAAGACCCATTCGTTAGCTTAGCATTATGTCTCTAAAGGTGTTTCTGGTGTTGGCATAGATCAACAATAGGATTTGTCACTCCGAGTGTCGGAGAGGTATCTCTGGGCCCTCTCGGTAATACACATCATAATAAGCCTTGCAAGCAAACGACTAATGAGTTAGTCATGAGATAATGTATTATAGAACGAGTAAAGAGACTTGACGGTAACGACATTGAACTAGGTATGATGATACCGACGATCGAATCTCGGACAAGTAACATACCGATGACAAAGGGAACAACATATGTTGTTATGCGGTTTGACCGATAAAGATCTTCATAGAATATGTAGGAACCAATATGAGCATCCACTGGTTCCGCTATTGTTTATTGACCGGAGACGAATCTCGGTCATGTCTACATAATTCTCGAACCCGTAGAGTCCGCACGCTTAACGTTCGATGACGATCGGTATTATGAGTTTATGTGTTTTGATGTACCGACGGTAGTTCGGAGTCCCGGATGTGATCACGGACATGACGAGAAGTCTTGAAATGGTCGATACATAAAGATTGATATATTGGACGGCTATATTCGGACACCAGAAGTGTTCCGGGTGATTTCGGAGAAAACCGGAGTACCGGAGGGTTACCGGAACCCCCTGGGAGAGATAATGGGCTAAATGGGCCTTAGTGGAGAGAGAGAGGGCCGGCCAAGGAAGGACGCGCGCCCCCTCCCCCTCTGGTCTGGATTGGACTAGGGAAGTGGGGGCGGCGCCCCCCTTTCCTTCTCCCTCTCCTCCTTCCTTTCCCCCTCCTAGTAGGAGTAGGAAAGGGGAGTCCTAGTCCTACTCCTACTAGGAGGACTCCTCCTCTCTCCCGCACGCCCTAGGGCCGGCCGGCCTCCCCCTTGCTCCTTTATATACGGGGGCAGGGGGCACCCTAGAACACAAAATTGAACATCAGTTTTAGCTGTGTGCGATGCCCCCCTTCACAGATACACACCTCGGTCATGTCGTTGCAGTGCTTAGGCGAAGCCGTGCGTCGGTAGCTTCATCATTACCGTCACCACGCCGTCGTGCTGATGAAACTCTCTCGTGACGCTCAACTGGATCAAGAGCTCGTGGGACGTCATCGAGCTGAACGTGTGCTAAACGCGGAGGTGCCGTACGTTCAGTGCTTGGATCGGTTGGATCACGAAGACGTTCGACTACATCAACCGCGTCACTAGACGCTTCCGCTTTCGGTCTACAAGGGTATGTAGACACACTCTCCCCACTCGTTTCTATGATTCTAGTAGATAGATCTTGCGTGATCGTAGGTTTTTTTTGAAATACCTCGTTCCCCAACAGTGAATACATAAAAATGCTTATACAAAAAACGGCAACCCCATTTCAAGCTTAAACGATGAGTATGACCTATGATCAACTGTTCTCACTTGACTCCTAAGTCAATATACTCTAACATAGGTGACTCTGTCGCCGATCATTTCTAGATGAAGTTCTCTAGTGTTTCTCTATGTTCTGCATTCTTGTTTGCATGCTTGTTCCCCTTTCAAAAAAAATCATCTAGATTTTCCTTCTTTTCTCTGTTATTCTTTGCATTAAATTCATTACAAATTCTTTAGTTAGTTCCCTGCAAATCTTTGTGAGATCTTATTTGCCTAAGTGAGTTGAGATGAAAAAAATCTTTTCTTTGTATTGAACTCGGTATCACCAATTTCTGCCTCTCGGCTAGACCGAACTGCAATGCTGTATTGCAAATTGTTCATCGGTCCAACCAATGAGGACAAACCCAGTCTGACCGATTTCAATGCTCAGCAAAGATTCTGCAATTGGCATCCTGCATATCTATTCCAGCTCCACTCATTGATTATTATCCTCTACTAGCATCTTAATCTACATGTTGCTTTGTAATGTGACCCAAGGACCAAACCTATTTGACTAATGCTCCAGAAGATCCCTTCTTGGAAATTGATTTCAAAGGGGGAGGGAGAGCACATCAAATCTCATCACACAAAGGGAAGAGAGAAATTCCCGGATGCTTATTATCCAAAGAGGAGATAAGTCACATGTCTTCAAGAGGGGAAAGACATGTTAGTATGCATTATGATTGTTTTGCTCTCTTTTTCTATTTTACTAGTTTGCTCTGATTTTCTACTACCCTATCCTCTCCAATTATGCAATATAAGATTCAAGGGGAGAAAGACACTTAAGGGAAGAAAATCTTTGTGGACATGTCTATATTCATATAGAGTACTAAAGTACTCACTCTTTACATGTCATCCCAATCTTGGTATTTTTGTGGTTACTCATTGTGCTTTGCTTAGTAGGTGATCTTGTGTTATCTAACCCTGTCTTCTCAAGTTCACCCTCTCCAAAGCCAGCTCAAGACGAGAAGGTAAGTATATGCATCACATCCATGTGCATGATGATTTCTTGCTACTGTACACATTGTTTGCAAGGAGGACTCATAAACACAGAGGTACATTTTCTACATTCAACATCATTGGCTCTGATGCATATAGCCAAGATACATGTAACTCATTGCTTGCTCAGACATGCTTATGCATTCACATACTCTTATATTCTATATTCACATGATTGCATACATGTAGGGGGAGCATATGCTTGTTACATGTTTTTCCAAAGCTTTACTTGTTATTCTTCATATCTTTATCTGAAGCTTTGATGTATGATTGTCATCAATTACCAAAAAGGGGGAGATTGAAAGCACAAGTGCTCCCTGGGTGATTTTGGTAATTAATGACAACATATCTCTTGTTGGACTAATATTTCCATCCACTATATTTCACATGAGTTCAACAGTGGAGTGGCAGGACAAGAGGATGTGGAACCCTTTTTCAAAAAGCTAAGGACAAAGATTGGCAAAAGCTCAAGACTCTAAATTTTCATTTTAGTGATCCAAGATCACATTGAGTCCATAGGAAAACCAATACTATTAAAAGGGGATGATGTGTTGCTTAATTGTCTACTTCCTCAAGTGCTTAGTAATATGCTCCAAATCCCTCAACCACTTTCTCATTTCCACATATGTCCCAAACCTAAAAGTCAAACTCGACCCCACCGATTTGATCTATCCGGTGCCACCGAGTTCACATGACATAGCCACTGCCACAATCCCTAATCAATTCGGTCTCACCGATAGGGATCTTGGTCAAACCGAGTTGGGAATGCAAACTCTCTGTTTCCTTTTTACAATGTTTCAGTCTAACCGAGATGTGAGAATCGGTCTCACCGAGTTGGCATTGCAAACTCTCTGTTTCCTCTTTGTAACAGTTCGGTCTCACCGAGATGAGCGAATCGGTCCCATCAAGTTTGCCTGACCAACTCTCTGTTAGCGTATTACGAAAATCTACCTCACCGAGTTTGTGTAATCGGTCAAACCAAGTTGAGGTTTTGCCCTAACCCTAACGCATCGGTCTCACCGAGTTGATAGCATCGGTCCCACCGAAATGTCTAACGTTCACATTTTTAACTGCTTCGGTCCGACCGAGTTTGTTTATCCGGTCTGATCGAGTTCGTTTATCCGGTCTGACCAAGTTGGGTCAAATGTGTGTAAAATCTAGATTTTGTGTGGAGGTTATATATACCCCTCCACCCCTCTCCATCAGAGAGTGAGCCATCAGAATGTGCCTACACTTCCACTATTCATTTTCTAAGAGAGAACCACGTGCTCATGTGTTGAGACTAAGATATTCCAATCCAACCACAAGAATCTGATCTCTAGCCTTCCCCAAGTTGCTTTCCACTCAAATCTTCTTTCCACCATATCCAAATATGTGAGAGAGAGTTGAGTGTTGAGGAGACTATCACTTGAAGCACAAGAGCAAGGAGTTCATCATCAACACACCATTTATTACCTTTTGGAGAGTGGTGTCTCCTAGATTGGTTAGGTGTCACTTGGGAGCCTCCGACAAGATTGTGGAGTTGAACTAAGGAGTTTGTAAGGGCAAGGAGATCACCTACTTCATGAAGATCTACCCTAGTGAGGCAAGTCCTTCGTGGGCGATGGCCATGGTGGGATAGACAAGGTTGCTTCTTCGTGGAACCTTCGTGGGTGGAGCCCTCCGTGGACTCACGCAACCGTTACCCTTCGTGGGTTGAAGTCTCCATCAACGTTGATGTATGAGAGCACCACCTATTGGAACCACGCCAAAAACATCCACGTCCCCAATTGTGTTTGCACACTCCAATCCCATCCCTTTACTTTCTTGCAACTTGCATGCTTTACTTTCCGATGCTCATATACTCTTGCCATGCTTTCTTGAAATGTATTGTGAATGTTTAAAATTGTGCTAAAAACTCCACCTCAACTTAAAGAACTTAAAAACTATTACTTTTCTCGTTGAGTGTCTAATCACCCCCTGATACGCTACTGTGTTGCATCACCCTTTCCTCTTCGAGGGAATACAATGCAAGCTCGAGAAGTAGCAAGAAGAATTTCTGGCGCCGTTGCTGGGGAAGCTTACGCAAAAGTCATATACCAAGTACCTATCACAAACCCTTATCCTTCGCATTACATTTATTTGCCTCTCGTTTTCTTCTCCCCCACTTCACCCTTGCCGTGTTATTTTCCCTTCTTTTTGTCGTGTTTTTACCGTTCGCTTGCTTCTTGTTTGCTTGTGTGTTGGATTGCTTGCTTGTCACTATGGATCAAAACGATACCAAATTGTGTGATTTCTCCAATACCAACAATAATGATTTTATTAGCACTCCGATTGCTCCTATTACCGATGTTGAATCTTGTAAGATCAATGCTGCTCTATTGAATCTTGTCATGAAAGATCAATTTTCCGGCCTTCCTAGTGAAGATGCCGCTACCCATCTACACAACTTTGTTGATTTGTGTGATATGCAAAAGAAGAGGGATACGGATAATGATATTGTTAAATTGAAGCTATTTCCGTTTTCACTTAGAGATCGTGCTAAAACTTGGTTTTCCTCTCTGCCTAGAAATAGTATTGATTCATGGAATAAGTGCAAAGATGCCTTTATCTCTAAGTATTTTCCTCCTGCTAAGATTATCTCTCCTAGAAACGATATTATGAATTTTAAGCAACTAGATCATGAGCATGTTGCACACGCTTGGGAGAGAATGAAATTAATGATACGTAAATGTCCTACACATGGTTTGAACTTATGGATGATTATACAAAACTTTTATGCTGGCTTGAATTTTGCTTCTAGAAATCTTTTAGATTCGGCCGCAGGAGGCACTTTCATGGAAACTACCTTAGGAGAAGCTACCAAACTCCTAGATAATATTATGGTTAACTACTCTCAATGGCACACCTAAAGATCTACTAGTAAAAAAGTGCATGCTATTGAAGAGATTAGTGTTTTGAGTGAAAGATGGATGAACTTATGAAATTATTTGCTACTAAGAGTGCTTCTTCTGATCCTAATGATATGCCTTTATCCACGTTGATTGAAAATAATAATGAATCTTTGGATGTGAATTTTGTTGGTAGGAATAATTTTGGTAACAATGCTTATAGAGGAAACTTTAATCCTAGGCCCTTTCCTAATAATTCCTATAATAATTATGTTAATTCTTACAATAACTCTTATGGAAATTTTGGTAAGGTGCCCTCTGAATTTGAAACTAGTGTTAAGGAGTTTATGATTTCGCAAAAGAATTTCAATGCTTTGCTGGAAGAAAAATTGCTTAAGATTGATGAGTTGGCTAGGAACATGGATAGAATTACTCTTGATGTTGACTCTTTGAAACTTAGATCTATTCCACCCAAGCATGATATCAATGAGTCTCTCAAAGCCATGAGAATTTCCATTGATGAATGCAAAGAAAGAGCCGCTAGGATGCGTGCTAAAAAGAGTGCTTTATGAAAGCGCGTTCTTCTAGTTATCATGAAAATAAAGATGAAGATCTGAAACTTATTGATGTGTCTCCTATTAGATCCTTGTTTTCTAATATGAAACTTGATAAAGATGGGACTGGAGATGAGTCTACTTTAGTTAAAAGGCGTCCCAATGATTCAGAGTTTTTAGATTTTGATGCTAAAATTGTTAAAAGTGGGATTGAAGAGATTAAAACTTTGCATAGTGATGAACCAACTATTTTGGATTTCAAGGGATTCAATTGTGATAATTTCTCTTTAATATTTTGTATTTCCTAGTTGCAATCCGTACTAAATTCTCCGCATGCTTATAGTCAAAATAAGGCTTTTACCAAACACATAGTTGATGCTTTGATGCAATCTAATGAAGAAAAACTTGAATTAGAAGTTTCTATCCCTAGAAAGCTTTATAATGAGTGTGAACCTACTATTAAAATTAAAATTAAAGATCATGAATGCTTTTCCTTGTGTGATTTGGGTGCAAGCGTTTCTACTATCCCAAAAACTTTGTGTGATTTGTTAGGTTTCCATGAGCTCGATGATTGTTCTTTAAATTTGCATCTTGCGGATTCTACAATTAAGAAACATATGGGAAGGATTAATGATGTTATTATTGTTTCCAATAGGAACTATGTGCCCCGTAGATTTCATTGTTCTTAATATAGATTGCAATCCTTCATGTCCTATTATTCTCGGTAGACCTTTTCTTAGAACGATTGGTGCAATTATTGACATGAAGGAAGGAAATATTAGATTCCAATTTCCGCTAAGGAAAGGGATGGAACACTTTCCTATAAATAAAATCAAATTACCTTATGAATCTATTATGAGAGCCACTTATGGATTGCCTACCAAAGATGGCAATACCTAGATCTATTCGTGTATCGTGCCTAGTTAGGGGCGTTAAATGATAGCGCTTGTTGGGAGGCAATCCAATTTTATTTTCTTTGTTTTTGTTTCTTTTTAGGAGTAAATATAGCATCTAGCTTCTTTTTAGGTGTGGTTTTGTGTTTTAAATTAGTGTTTGTGCCAAGTAGAACCTTTGGGAAGACTTGTGTGAAGTTTATATGATCATGCTGTAAAAAAACAGAAACTTTATCGCTCACGACATTAGCCACCAGATTTTACTGGAGAGTGCTATTTAGTTGATTCTTTTTGAAGATGGTTAGTAGAAAACTTACTCACGTTTACCAATTTATTTCAATTTTTTTGGAGTTATAGAAGTATTCGAAAATTACAAATTACTACAGACTGTTCTGTTTTTGACAAATTCTATTTTTCGTGTGTTGTTTGCTTATTTTGATGAATCTATGAGTAGTATTGGAGTATATGAATCATAGAGAAGTTGGAATACAGTAGGTTTAACACCAATATAAACAAACAATGAGTTCATTAGAGTAACTTAGAGTGGTGGTTTGTTTTCTTATACTAACGGAGATCACGAGATTTTTGGCTAAGTTTTGTGTTGTGAAGTTTTCAAGTTTTGACTATGGCTTTGATGGACTATGGAACAAAGAGTGGCAAGAGCCTAAGCTTGGGGATGCACAAGGCACCCCAAGGTAAAATAAAAGGAAAACCAAAAGCCTAAGCTTGGGGATGCCCCGGGAAGGCATCCCCTCTTTCGTCTTCATCTACCGGTAACTATACTCGAGACTATATTTTTATTCACCACATGATATGTGTTTTGCTTGGAGCGTCATGTATGATTTGAGTCTTTGCTTTTTAGTTTGCCACAATCATCCTTGCTGGACACACCTTTTGAGAGTGATAAATAAGATTTAAACTTTGTTAGAATACTCTATGTGCTTCACTTATAACTTTTGAGCTAGATAGTTTTGCTCTAGTACTTCACTTATATCTTTTAGAGCACGGTGGTGGTTTTATTTTGTAGAAATTGTTGATATCTCATGCTTCACTTATATCCTTTTGAGAGTCTTTTAGAACAGCATCGTAATGTGCTTTGGTTATAAAACTAGTCCTAATATGATAGGTATCCAAGATGAATATAGTAAAAACTTTCATATAAAGTGCTTTGAATATGATGAGAAGTTTGATACGTGATGATTGTTTTGAGATATGAGGATGGTGATATTAGAGTCATGCTAGTGGAATAATTATGAATTTGAGAAATACTTGTGTTAAAGTTTGTGATTCCCGTAGCATGCACGTATGGTGAACCGCTATGTGACGAAGTTAGAGCATGAGGTATTTATTGAGTGTCATCCTTTGTGTGGAGGTCGGGATCGCGCGATGTTTAACTCCTACCAACCCTTCCCCTAGGAGCATGCATTGATTACTTTGTTTTGATGACTCGTAGATTTTTGCAATAAGTATATGAGTTCTTTATGATTAATGTTGAGTCCATGGATTATACGCACTCTCACCCTTCCACCATTGCTAGCCTCTCTTGTACCGCGCAACTCTCGCCGGTACCATACACCCACCATATACCTTCCTCAAAACAGCCACCATACCTACCTATCATGGCATTTCCATAGCCATTCCAGGATATATTGCCATGTAACTTTCCACCTTTCCATTCATATGACACGCTTCATATTGTCATATTGCCATGCATGATCATGTAGTTGACATCGTATTTGTGGCTACGCCACCATGCATAATTTCTCATACATGTCACTCTTGATTCACTACACATCCCGGTACACCGCCGAAGGCATTCATATAGAGTCATATTTTCTTCTAGCTTTGAGTTGTAATCTTTGAGTTGTAAGTCAATAAAAAGTGTGATGATCTTCATTATTAGAGCATCGTCCCATGTGAGGAAAGGCCAAAAAAAGAGATGGCCCAAAAAAATAGAGATGGGCTAAATAAAAAAAAGAGAGAGAAAGCTGATGTCTACTACACACCCTTCTTCTTGTAGACGTTGTTGGGCCTTCAAGTGCAGAGGTTTGTAGGACAGTAGCAAATTTCCCTCAAGTGGATGACCTAAGGTTTATCAATCCGTGGGAGGCGTAGTATGAAGATGGTCTCTCTCAAACAACCCTACAACCAGTTTGGCCAAGAGATGGTGATACAAAGAGTCTCTTGTGTCCCCAACACACACAATACAATGGTAAATTCTATAGGTGCACTAGTTCGGCGAAGAGATGGTGATACAAGTGCAATATGGATGGCAGATATAGGTTTTTGTAAACTGAAAATATAAAAAACAGCAAGGTAGCAAGTGGTAAACGTGAGCATAAACGGTGTTACAATGATAGTAGACAAGGCCTAGGGTTCATACTTTCACTAGTGCAAGTTCTCTCAACAAGGATAACATAATTGGATCATATTACTAGCCCTCAACATGCAACAAAGAGTCACTCCAAAGTAACTAATAGCGGAGAACAAACGAAGAGATTATGGTAGGGTACGAAACCACCTCAAAGTTATTCTTTCTGATCGATCTATTCAAGAGTCCGTAGTAACGTTCAATCTATCATAGAGTTCGTACTAGAATAACACCTTAAGACACAAATCATTCAAAACCCTAATGTCACCTAGATACTCCATTGTCACCTCAAGTATCCGTGGGTATGATTATACGATATGCATCACACAATCTCAGAAACATCTATTCAACCAACACATAGAACTTCAAAGAGTGCCCCAAAGTTTCTACCGGAGAGTCAAGACGAAAACGTGTGCCAACCCCTATGCATAGGTTCCCAAGGTCACGGAACCCGCAAGTTGATCACCAAAACATACATCAAGTAGATCACGTGATATCCCATTGTCATCACAGATAAACACGTGCAAGACATACATCAAGTGTTCTCAAATCCTTAAAGACTCAATCCGATAAGATAACTCCAAAGGGAAAAACTCAATCCATTACAATAGAGTAGAGGGGGACAAGAAGATCCAACTAGAATAGCAAAGCTCGCGATACATCAAGATCGTGCCATCTCAAGGACACGAGAGAGAGAGAGAGAGAGAGAGAGAGAGAGAGAGAGAGAGAGAGATCAAACACATAGCTACTGATAAATACCCTCAGCCCCGAGGGTGGACTATTCCCTCCTCATCATGGAGAGCACCGGGATGATGAAGATAGCCACCAGAGAGGGATTCCCCCCCTCCGACAGGGTGCCAGAACGGCTGTAGATTGGTTTTCGGTGGCTATAGAATCTTTCGGCGGAGGAACTCCCGATCTAGGTTAATTTCTGAAGGTTTTAGTATTTATAGGAATTTTTGGTGACGGGGCCAAGTAAAGGGGAGCTACGGGCCGTCCTCGAGATAGGGGGGCGCGCCCCCTGCCCAGGTCGCGCCCTCCACCCTCGAGGGCAGCCCGTGGCTCTCCTGGTCCAACTCTTTTGCTTCGGGGGCTTCTTTTGGTCCAGAAAAAATCATAAAAAATTGGCTTGTCAATTGGACTCTGTTTGATATACCTTTTCTGTAAAACCGTAAAACAGGAGAAAAACAGAAACTAGCATTGGGCTCTGGGTTAATAGGTTAGTCCCGAAAATCATATAAAAGTGTATAATAAAGCCCATAAGACATCCTAGAAGGATAATATAATAGCATGGAACAATAAAAAATTATAGATACGTTGGAGACGTATCAGCATCCCCAAGCTTAATTCCTGCTCGTCCTCGAGTAAGTAAATGATAAAACCAGAATTTTTGATGTGGAATGCTAACCAATATAGTTTTTCACTGTAATTCTCTTAATTGTGGCATGAATGTTCAGATCTGAAAGATTCAAGATAAAAGTCTACATTGACATAAGAAATAATAATACTTCAATCATACTAACAAAGCAATCATGTCTTCTCAAAATACTATGGCTAAAGAAAGTTATCCCTACAAAATCATATAGTGTTGGCTATGCTCCCTCGTTATCACACAAAAATATTCATATCATGCAGAACTCCGATTTCAGCCAAGCACTTGTTTTCATACTCTATTCTTTCAAACCTTTCAACTTTCACGCAATACATGAGCGTGAGCCATGGATATAGCACTATGGGTGGAATAGAGGTGGTTGTGGAGAAGGCAAAAAGGAGAGAGATAGTCTCACATCGACTAGGCATATCAACGGGCTATGGAGATGCCCATCAATAGATATCAACGTGAGTGAGTAGGGATTGCCATGCAATGGATGCACTAGAGCTAGATATGAATGAAAGCTCAACAAAAGAAACTAGTGGGTGTGCATCCAATTTGCTTGCTCACGAAGACCTAGGCATTTGAGGAAGCCCATCACTGGAATATACAAGCCAAGTTCTATAACGAAAATTCCCACTAGTATATGAAAGTGATTAAACATGAGAGGCTCTATCATTAAGAACATGGGGCTACTTTGAAGCACAAGTGTGGAAAAAGATAGTAGAAATTGTCCCCTTTTTTCTTTTTTTCTTTTTTCTTTTTTTTTTTCTTTTTTTGGGCCTTTCTTTTTTCTTTGGCCTTTCTCTTTTTTTCTTTTTTTTTGTGGAGGGGCTTTATAGATTTAGCCTTTCCTCCCATGGGACAATGCTCTAATAATGATGATCATCACACTTTCATTACAACTCGATGCTACAACAAAGTATGACTCTACATGAATGCCTCCGACGGTGTACCGGTATGTGCAATGAAACAAGAGTGACATGTATAAAAAATATGCATGGTGGCCTTGCCACAAATACGATGTCAACTACATGACCATGCAATGGCAATATGACAATATGATGCGTGTCATATGAACGAAATGGTGGAAAGTTGCATGGCAATATATCTGAGAATGGCTATGGAAATGCCATGATAGGTAGGTATGGTGGCTGTTTTGAGGAAGGATATATAGTGGGTGTATGGTACCGGCAAAAGTTGCGCGGTACAAGAGGGGCTAGCAATGGTGGAAGGGTGAGAGTGCGTATAATCCATGGACTCAACATTAGTCATTAGAACTCATATACTTATTGCAAAAATCTACGAGTCATCGAAATAAAGCAATCAACGCATGCTCCTAGGGGGGAGGTTGGTAGGAGTTAACCATCGCGCGCCCCCGACCTCCACACAAAGGTGGGCATTTTACAAATACCTCATGCTCTAACTCCGTCACATAACGGTTCACCATATGTGCATGCTACGGGAATCACTAACCTTAACACAAGTATTTCTCAATTTCATAATAACTCCACTAGCATGACTCTAATATCACTATCCTCATGTCTCAAAACAATTATCAAGCATCCAACATCTCATCATATTCAATGCACTTGGTGTGATTTTTTTTACCACATTGACATTGGATGTCTATCATGTGAAGACTAGTTTCTTTTAGCCTAAACACATTACCATGCTGTTTTAATAGACTCTCAAATAGATATAAGTGAAGCATGAGAGTGTTCTAACAATTTCTAGGCCATATTTAACTATCTCAAATAGGTGTGTCCAGCAAGGAATATTGTGGAAAACTAACAAGCAAAGACTCAAATTATACAAGACGCTCCAAGCACAACACATAACATGTTGCGAATAAAAATATAGCTCCAAGTATAGTTACCGATGGATGAAGACGAAAGAGGGGATGCCTTCCCGGGGCATCCCCAAGATTAGGCTTTTGATGATCGTGAATTTACTTGGGGTGCCATGGGCATCCCCAAGCTTAGGCATTTGCTACTCCTTGTTCCATAGTCCATCAAAGCAATACTCAAAACTTGAAAACTTCACAACACAAAACTTAGACAAAAATTCTCGTGAGCTCCGTTAGTATAAGAAAGCAAAACACTACTCAAAGGTACAACAATGAATTCATTCTTTCTTTATATTGGTGTTAAACCTACTGTACTCCAACTTCTCTATGGTTCATATCCTCCAATACTACTCATAGATGCATCGGAATAAGCAAACAACACACGAAAAACAGAATCTGTCATAGACAAAACAGTATGTAGTAATCTGCAGGGTTCGCCTACTTCTGGAACTACAAAAAATTTGAACTAAATTGGTAAATTTTAGGAATTTGTATATCAATCATTTTCAAAAATAATCAACTAAAAAGCACGCTCCAGTAAAATCCCATGACTACTTTAGCGAGCGCTAACGATTCTGTTTTTCACAGCAAGATCACATAAACTTCACACAAGTCTTCCCAAAGGTTCTACTTGGCACAAACACTAAAAAAACATGAAACCACATCTAATCAGAGGCTAGATGCAATATTTATTCCCTAACAGCAACAAAAGCAAAGAAAATAAAATAAAGTTGGGATGCCTCCCAACAAGCGCTATCATTTAACGCCCCTAGCTAGGCATGATGATTTCAATGATGCTCGCATAAAAGATAAGAATTGAAACATAATGGGAGCATCATGAAGAATATGACTAGCACATTTAAGTCTAACCCATTTCCTATGCATAGGGATTCTGTGAGCAAACAACTTATGGGAACGATAATCAACTAGCATAGGAAAGCAAAACAAGCATAGCTTCAAAACTTTAAGCACATAGAGATGAAACTTGATATTATTGCAATTCCTACAAGCATATGATCCTCTCTCATAATAATTTTTGGTAGCATCATGAATGAACTCAACAATATAACCAGCACATAAAGCATTCTTTTCATGATCTACTTGCATAGAAATTTTACTACTCTCATCATAGGCAAAATTCTTCTCATTGATAGTAGTGGGAGGAGCAAATTCAACAAAATAACTATCATGTGAAGCACAATCCAATTGAAAACTAAAATCATGATGACAAGTTTCATGGTTATCATTATTCTTAATAGCATACAAGTCATCACAATAATCATCATAGATATCAACTTTGTTCTCATAATCAATTGGAACCTCTTCCGAAATAGTGGATTCATCACTAAATAAAGTCATGACCTCTCCAAATCCACTTTCATCAATATAATCATCATAAATAGGAGGCATGCTTTCATCATAATAAATTTTCTCATCAAAACTTGGGGGATAAAAAATATCATCTTCATCAAACATAGCTTCCCCAAGCTTGTGGCTTTGCATATCATTAGCATCATGGGTATTCAAAGAATTCATACTAACAACATTGCAATCATGCTCATCATGCACATATTCTATGCCAAGCATTCTATGTAATTTTTCTTCTAGTACTTGAGCACAATTTTCCTTGCCATCATTTTCACGAAAGATATTAAAAAGATGAAGCATATGAGGAAACCTTAGTTCCATTTTTTTTGTAGTTTTCTTTTATAAACTAAACTAGTGATAAAACAAGAAACTAAAAGATTGGATTGCAAGATCTAAAGATATACCTTTAAGTACTAACCTCGCCGGCAACGACGCCAGAAAAGAGCTTGATGTCTAATACGCACCCTTCTTCTTGTAGACATTGTTGGGCCTCCAAGTGCATAGGTTTGCAGGACAGTAGCAAATTTCCCTCAAGTGGATGACCTAAGGTTTATCAATCCGTGGGAGGCGTAGGATGAAGATGGTCTCTCTCAAAAAACCCTGCAACCAAATAACAAAGAGTCTCTTGTGTCCCCAACACACCCAATACAATGGTAAATTGTATAGGTGCACTAGTTCGGCGAAGAGATGGTGATACAAGTGCAATATGGATGGTAGATATAGGTTTTCGTAAACTGAAAATATAAAAACAGGAACATAGCAAGTGGTAAACATGAGCATAAACGGTGTTACAATGATAGTAGACAAGGCCTAGGGTTCATACTTTCACTAGTGCAATTTCTCTCAACAAGGATAACATAATTGGATCATATTACTAGCCCTCAACATGCAACAAAGAGTCACTCCAAAGTAACTAATAGCGGAGAAAAAACAAAGAGATTATGGTAGGGTACGAAACCACCTCAAACTTATTCTTTCTGATCGATCTATTCAAGAGTCCGTAGTAACGTTCAATCTATCATGATTTCGTACTAGAATAACACCTTAAGACACAAATCAATCAAAACCCTAATGTCACCTAGATACTCCATTATCACCTCAAGTATCCGTGGGTATGATTATACGATATGCATCACACAATCTCAGAAACATCTATTCGACCAACACATAGAAGTTCAAAGAGTGCCCCAAAGTTTCTATCGGAGAGTCAAGACGAAAACGTGTGCCAACCCCTATGTATAGGTTCCCAAGGTCACGGAACCCACAAGTTGATCACCAAAACATACATCAAGTAGATCACATGATATCCCATTGTCACCACAGATAAACACGTGCAAGACATACATCAAGTTTTCTCAAATCCTTAAAGACTCAATCCGATAAGATAACTCCAAAGGGAAAACTCAATCCATTAAAAGAGAGTAGAGGGGGAGAAGAAGATCCAACTAGAATAGCAAAGCTCATGATACATCAAGATCGTGCTGTCTCAAGAACACGAGAGAGAGAGATCAAACACCTAGCTACTGATACATACCCTCAGCCCCTTGGGTGGACTACTCCCTCCTCATCATGGAGAGCGCCGAGATGATGAAGATACCCACCAGAGGGGGAGTCACCCCTCCGGTAGGGTGCCAGAACGGCTGTAGATTGGTTTTCGGTGGCTACAGAAGCTTTCGGCGGCGGAACTCCCGATCTAGGTTAATTTCCGAAGGTTTCAGTATTTATAGGAATTTTTGGAGTCGGGGCCAAGTAAAGGGGAGCTACGGGCCATCCTCGAGATAGGGGGGCGCGCCCCCCTGCCCAGGGCGCGCCCTCCACCCTCGAGGGAAACCCGTGGCTCTCCTGGCCTAACTCTTTTGCTTCGGGGGCTTCTTTTGGTCTAGAAAAAATCATAAAAAATTGGCTTGTCAATTGGACTCTGTTTGATATTCCTTTTCTGTAAAACCCTAAAACAGGAGAAAAACAGAAACTGGCACTGGGCTCTGGGTTAATAGGTTAGTCCCAAAATTCATATAAAACTGTATAATAAAGCCCATAAGACATCCTAGAAGGATAATATAATAGCATGGAATAATAAAAAATTATAGATACGTTGGAGACGTATCAAAAGCCCCTCCAAAAAAATGAGAGAAAAGAGAGAAGGGACAATGCTACTATCCTTTTCCACACTTGTGCTTCAAAGTAGCACCATGACCTTCATGATAGAGAGTCTCTTGTTTTGTCACTTTCATATACTAGTGGGAATTTTCATTATAGAACTTGGCTTGTATATTCCAACGATGGGCTTCCTCAAATACCCTAAGTCTTCATGAGCATGCAAGTTGAGTACAGGCCCACTTAGTTTATTTATTAGTTTTCATACACTTATAGCTCTAGTGCATCCGTTGCATGGCAATCCCTACTCACTCACATTGATATCTATTGATGGGCATCTCCATAGCCCATTGATACGCCTAGTCAATGTGAGACTATCTTCCTCCTTTTTTGTCTCCTCCACAACCACCACTCTATTCCACCTTTAGTGCTATATCCATGGCTCACGCTCATGTATTGCGTGAAAGTTGAAAGGTTTGAAAAAATTTGAGTATGAAAACAATTGCTTGGCTGAAACCGGGGTTGTGCATGATATGAATATTTTGTGTGATGAAGAGGGAGCATAGCCAGACTATATGATTTTGTAGGGATAACTTTCTTTGGCCATGTTATTTTGAGAAGACATAATTGCTTTGTTAGTATGCTTGAAGTATTATTATTCTTATGTGAATATAGACTTTTGTCTTGAATCTTTCGGATCTGAACATTCATGCCACAATAAAGAAATTACATTGAAAATTATGTTGGTTAGCATTCCACATCAAAAATATTGTTTTTATCATTTACCTACTCGAGGACGACCAGGAATTAAGCTCGGGGATGCTTGATACATCTCCAGTGTATCTATAATTTTTGATTGTTCCATGCTATTATATATTCTGTTTTGGATGTTTATCTGCTTTATTATACACTTTTATATTATTTTTGGGACTAACCTACTAACCCAAGGCCCAGTACAGATTCCTGTTTTTTTGCCTATTTCAGGGTTTCGAAGAAGATGAATATCAAACGGAGTCCAAACGGAATGAAACCTTCGGGAGAGTTATTTTTGGAACTGTATCTAACCAGAAGACTTGGAGTACACGCGAGGGAACGAAGGAGGTGTCCACGAGGGTCCAGGGCGCGCCCCCACCCTCGTGGCCCCCCTCTGGCTCCCCCGATGCCCTCATTCCTCCTATATATATCCATGTACCTTGAAAACATTGAGGCAACAGAGAAAATCCTAATTCCACCGCCGCAACCTTTTGTTCACATGAGATCCCATCTTGGGGCCTGTTCTGGAGCTCCGCCGGAGGGGGAATCTACCACGGAGTGCTTGTACATCAACACCATAGCCTCACCAATGAGTTGTGAGTAGTTTACCACAGTCCTTCGGGTCCATAGTTATTAGCTAGACGACTTCTTCTCTCTTTTTGGATCTCAATACAAAGTTCTCCTCGATCTTCGAGGAGATCTATTCGATGTAATCTTTTTGCGGTGTGTTTGTCGAGATCCGATGAATTGTGGGTTTATGATCAAGATTATTTATGAGAAATATTTGATTCTTTTCTGAAATCTTTTATGTATGATTATAATATCCTTACAAGTCTCTTTGAATTATTGGTTTGGTTTGGCCTACTGGATCTATAGTTCTTGCAATGGGAGAAGTGCTTGGCTTTGGGTTCAATCTTGCGGTGTCCTTTCCCAGTGACAGCAGGGGCGGCAAGGCATGTATTGTATTGTTCCCATCGTGGATAAAAAGATGGGGTTTATATCATATTGCTTGAGTTTATCCCTCTACATCATGTCATCTTGCTTAAAGCATTACTATGTTCTTATGAACTTAATACTCTAGATGCATGCTGGATAGCGGTCGATGTGTGGAGTAATAGTAGTACATGCAGAATCGTTTCGGTCTACTTGTCACGGACGTGATGCCTATATATATGTAATGATCATGCCTAGATATTCTCATAATTATGCGCTTTTCTATCAATTGCTTGACAGTAATTTGTTTGCCCATCGTAGAATTCTGCTATCATGAGATAAGCCACTAGTGAAACCTATGGCCCCCGGGTCTATTCTCAACATATTAATCTTCCATCTACTTTACTTTGCTTTATTTACTTTCTGTTCTTATATCCAAAAATACCAAAAATATTATACTATCCTATCTATCAGATCTCACTTCCGTAAGTGACCGTAAAGGGATTGACAACCCCTTATCGCGTTGGCTGCGAAGTTCTTATTTGTTTGTGCAGGTGCGAGGGACTCGCGCGTGGTCTCCTACTGGATTGATACATTGGTTCTAACAAAATGAGGAAAATACTTACGCTACTGTGCTGCATCACCCTTTCCTCTTCGAGGGAATACAACACAAGCTCGAGAAGTAGCACCCCCCTCTTGAGAGCTCTTCTTCGATCCTCTCACGAACGAACCCGAATACGTAGTCCGTTCATGTGTCACATGCCCCTAGCATGCTGAACATGGAACCGTACCGTCTCTTCTATCTGTCCGGAATCCGTCCAACGTCGGGAAATCATCCTCGGATGTTTTCCCCCTCCGTCTGCAATGTGTAGCACTACGTTAGGTCAACGTGTAGCCCCTCGGATATTACCTGCTTTCATACCTTCCCAGTTTATCCTAAACTGCTTAGTATAGGTTGGTTGATGACCAACTTGTGACCCCCACCTTGTCCCTGTTGCCCCCGCTGGATTACCAGATGACTCGATCAACGTGATCAACGTCTAGAGCCCGACACATCATGTCGCACCCTTAGTTGTATGATTCAGCATAGTTATTATCGAGTGCCGAGGGTGATACCTCGTATAGGACTTCTGATGAGATCTCTGTAGCGTAGCTATTCAGTCGTGGTCATCGAGGGTGATTCCTCCTTCACCACTCCCGATAACGACTCTGTCGTGCAACCCCTCAAGTGTGGACCATCAAGGGTGTTTCCTCCAAGTCCACCTTGACGGTTACATCGAGTGGTAATTCATCAAGGGTGATTCCTCGGGTTTCCCCCTTGCTGTTTTGGACACACTGACACTTTGACTTTACCCGCAAAACCATGATGAAGTCGGGTCGACCCTCAAGGGTACCCGCGAGTTGATGTGTAGTCAGGTTGACCTGGAGGGTACCCGCGAGATAATTACGTGGCATGGACGGGCATTCCTGGCCCTTGCCGTAAGTCCACGAGACGGGGCAATGGGGTTACATGATCGTGAGTCTCTTCTCGTCACCGAGCGCTCCTAATCCACTACGATTTGGATATTTGATCCGAGGGGCCTCTGGCCTGATAAAACTAACCATCACGTGGGCATATTATGGGCGTTCTGCATCGTATGCATCAGCCGAAGCTTAATAGACGCCATGCGACTAAGCGATGCGTGCCGGGTCGGACTGCGTAAGCACCTGCCTTTTTAAGGAGGCAGCTAGGTCTGCTCACCGGCCGCCCACGCAATGTGCAGGAGTTCCCGGGGCAATGGCCCAAGACCCCTAGGGGCATAGGGTTAGTCCGGAGTGCTGACCTCTCTATTAAGCCTACGTCGGGTTGCGGCGCATCGTTTTACTGAGGCTGGGCATGACCCAGTAAAGTGTGTCCAGTCGGAGTTAAGCGAGCGTGGTGGGTAAGTTGGTGCACCCCTGTAGGGAAGAAATCATCTATCGATAGCCTATCCTACGGTTATGGGCGCTCAGAGTTGTATTCCGATTGATACAACTAGAACTTGATGCTGATGTGTGAAATGGATATGTGGCTCCGGGAGTCGAGAAAGGATCCCGGAGCGTTGATACAAAAACATAAATATGACTTGTGCTATACTATACTCCCTCCTGTTGCTGGAAGACGATGGTTTCCAGAAGATGCTAGTCTTTGATAGGACTAGCTTCTCCCCCTCTTATTCTCGCATTCTGCAGTTTAGTCCACAAATACTACCCCTTTCATTGACATCGATGCATAAGTAGTGTAGATCCTTGCTTGCGAGTACTTTGGATAAGTACTCACGGTTGCTTTGCTTCCCTATTTCCCCTTTTCCTTCTTCTCGGTTGTTGCAACCAGATGGCGGAGTCCAGGAGCCAGTTGCCACCTTTGATGACTGCTACTACCCCTAGGGTGCCTGCTACTATGTGATGGCCGCCGACGACCAAGAGTAGTTAGGAGGCTCCCAGGCAGAAGGCCTTGCCTTTTCGATCATTGATATTTTTATGCTAGCCTTCTTAAGGCAAACTTGTTCAACTTATGTCTGTACTCAGATATTGTTGCTTCCGCTGACTCCTGTGCATTCAACCTTATGTATTCGAGCCCTCAAGGCCCCTGGCTTGTAATATAAAGCCTATATGATTTTATCTGTGTCTAGAGTTGTGTTGTGATATCTTCCCGTGAGTCCCTGGTCTTGGTCGTACACCTTTGCATGCATGATTAGTGTACGGTTAAATCGGGGGCGTCACAAGTTGGTATAAGACGCCTAGGCAGGAGGCCTTGACTTTTTGATCGTTGATATTTTTGTGCTATCCTTCTTAAGGCAAACTTGTTTAACTTATGTCTGTACTCAGATATTGTTGCTTCTGCTAACTCTTGTGCATTCGAGCTTATGTATTCGAGCCCTCAAGGCCCCTGGCTTGTAATATAAAGTTTGTATTATTTTATTTGTGTCTAGAGTTGTGTTGTGATATCTTCCCGTGAGTCCCTGGTCTTGGTCGTACACCTTTGGGTGCATGATTAGTGTACGGTAAAATGGGGGCGTCACAAGTTGGTATCAGAGCCGACTACCTGTAGGTAGCCCCCTTTCCAACTCCTTGGCCGAAGTTGAGTCTAGTCCTTAAAAAACTTTCACTAACATTGATTGTGTGGCTTACGGGCCCACATCGCCATTGGGTGGTATTAGGATATTTTATTCCTCGTCTATACTCTAGGACTCTGTTCTCTCTTCTATTAAGGATAAATGAATTTACTAACTACATTAGGTTCTCGTAATGAATTTTTCCAGAGAGCCCCTTCATTCCGGATGGTTGCCTGCTTCACCAGAAGACTTCGAAGATACTCTTAGATCTACTTCTGATAACTTGTGTTCATTTCTTTTGCAATCCCTTGATGCGGTTGAATCCTTATGGATAACTGCGTACCCTTGCCGTTCATCCTTCCATCCCTTGTTGTTCTTGTTATTACAAGATACCCGAAAGTATTCTCTGACTTTCTAGAATCCTTTTTCCGACGGCCTTGCAGCTCTTTTCTGCCTGAATACCCCTATGAATAATTCCTCACACTTATCACGGATTCGTTCATCCCTAGTTGATCATATGTCTCACAAAATTCTTCGAATGCAATTCGATCTCCTGAAGATCCTCTGCAGGCTAGTGCTACCGAAAGTCTTGTCTACCTGCATTATGGTTAATCCATATGTTCGGCAATATTCTTTAACATCCTTTGACATTGTCAACCCGAGCCTATTGATTCATTATGTTGCGATTGCTCGCAATCATCAGTCGAACCCTGAAATTTGACCTTCCTGCTCATATGTCATTCTGGACATGAGTTGGATCTCGGCCAATCATGTTGTAATTGATTGTCCACCTAGTTCCCTTCAACTTGAATGCCTAATTATTCAACTGTTTCTATAATCTGATGCCTTTGCATTCTTTCCTTCTTCTGATTGAGTACTGATACTCACATCAGATCCATTGAGGACCACTGAATCCATTGTTGGATTATTATCCGGCAATGTCCTTCATATTCAGAATCTCGTGCGCTCTTCCCCTGATGCATATTGCCTTTGGTTAATTGTATCCTCTGCTTATTGTCAACCATGCTCTGCTATTGAGCTGATGTTATATGCTCTGGAAGTTAGTGGTATATGTTCGTGAGATACCCCTACGGGTTGAACGTATGCCTTCCCTGAGACGTGTGAACTCGAAAGAGATGTGAGTCATACTCTTCTGGTGTTTACCAGATAAATCCTTCGCACTACAAATTCTTCGAAAACGAGGAGTGAATGAAAGGTTATGCATTGAAGATGTGGGAGTTGACCTTGAACCTTTGTGTTCATGCCCATGGACCCGATGTAGAACTTATCATGGAAGCTGATCGTAAAAATAATTACCCTTGTTATAAGTTCGTCTTGTATCAATGGTTTGATCATTCATAATCATGGTTCACCCCATAGTTTCGCGTTAAATCCATTTCTCGGACAAGTTAAAATAATTGTCTCCTGCAAGTCATTTCACCTGTCCAACCTCTAATTTGATCTACCTTCAAGTATTGCCTCATGTTATCTCGAGGATATTGCGTCATTGCACTACCTCTTGTAAATTCTTAATTGGAGTGATACTCTGTCACATCAATCCTAGCCTGATCGACTATATCATTATCATGCTAATTTTAACTGTGCTACCTCGTCCTTATTCCCAGAGCACAACTTTTTGACGATGAGAAAAGCTTATGTCGTTCTTCCTCATCTTATCATTCCACCTTGAACAACAAGCTTGAATCCGAACTTGTGTCGTATTCGTGGTTCCAATAGCCTTTGCTTCATCATTCCTTTTGCTTGATGTCGTTGCTGCTCGATGGCTTCTTCATAGAGCCTCTCAACAAAATTTGTCGTGATCACCATCAATATACTGCCTTGTTCTAAGATATCAATCGAATTCTTGAGGAGAAATACCATGCTTGCCCGTCGATGATTCGTGTTGTCATTGACATCGTCCTTGACTTCCTGCCAATACAGACTTGGTCATGTTTTTGTTATATCCTACATTCCTTGACATTCTTGAAATTGTTCCTTTGTACTTCTTGTGAACTTCAGATTCAATCTTGCTTGAAACACCATGTTAATGTTACCTCGAAGCATGACTGTGGTACACCGAACAACAATAAGAACATTGGAAGTGCATTGCCAAATGTTTCCTGCTCTATTATCCAAACACCGTTATATGGATAACATCATGAATTCCCTTGCCCCTTTCTCCAAATGGTGATGCACTTGTTAACCTAACATGTAATAATGCTCTACTTTTCCTTGGGAAAAGATACACTCCTAAATCTTGTGTATAAATAGATTTTCCATTCCATTGGTTTGTTTAACCTTTCTTGTGATCTATATATGTTATAGGCAGGAATAATTCCCTGCTTATGGAAACACCTCGGTTTAAAACTTTGTCAGTGTGACCCTATTAATATTGTTGTCGACATCCCGGTAACCACCGAAGGACGAGAACTATGCCTATTAGCCCGCCACATTCAATGAGCAGGAAAATGGTTCTCTTCGTCCCTCGCCATTGGTAATGACGTTGTTACCAACATAACTGACAGACTAGCCTCTGACATGCCTTGCTATCAAGACCGTGCAAGATGTCACCGCTCCTACTTTTAACCCACATGGTAGGCCCATAACCCACAGTTCAACATGATCGAAACATGACTCTCTTGTACACCCCTGTTGCCAAAGTTATTCCTCGCGCTTGATTTCGTATGTAATTCACGGGCCACCTTCCTAGAAATGATCTATTCTGGTATCAGACACAATACTTATTCCTGTTGCTCATGAACCCCATTCACCTTGTGAATAGGCATCGAACGATTGCCTGCCCATTCAAAACTTCTCATGGTACCTTCTTACTTTGCTCGATATTTTCTTACGTTTCCATTTGAGAGTTGCTTTATGCCACCTTCCTTGATGTTATCTACCAGATAAGCAATCTTGTAGAGGTCCGATCTTCCGAAGCTAACCATTAACTTTTTATTAAGTGTGATGAAGTTCGTGAAGAAAGGATGCCGACTTCATCATGATAATCGAAAGCAGAGAAATGAAGACTCAATGTAGTGGATCGACCTCTTCGAGAAGAGCAAACAAGACCGAGAAGATCCGTTAGACTTTTCTAACCAATTCCTGCACCTTAACTCCACCTCTTAAATCTCGGGACGAGATTTCTTATAGTGGAGGAGATTTGTGACACCCCGATAGTAAAGCTACAGTCAACCATTGCTAGTGATGCCAGGTCATCATAATTAAAGTTTTGCTAAACCTCACTTGTTTCAAACTGGGATGAAATTCAAATTCAAATAACAAGTCAATTATAATTTCATAAAACAGAGAATTAAAAATATTCAACAGGTTTTAAATATTCACTAAGTAATTAACAAACATCAGTCAACATTTTTAGAAGTGTTTAATTGCCTTTTATTCATTAAAACAGTGGCTGAAACAATTATTAAATGCCCTTCTAAAAGGTTATAAAAATATAAACTACTTTATTAATGTGCCAAACTTTTTGAGGTAGTGGGTTAGTTAGCAACTCAAATTATGGAGCAAGTTTGGCATTTAAATAAACTAAAATAAATGTGTAAATACAAAGAAACATAAACAAACATAAAAGAAAAGAAAGCAGAAAAGGTAAAAGAAAAGCAAGCCTACCGCTGGACTGGGCCTTGAGTGCATAGTGTACTACGAGCCCAACCCAGCCACCTCTCCTCCTACCTCTGTTCATCAGGGGTGTGTGGACGTCCTGCGCTCCTCCATGGCCGCGGATGGCCACGCGGCAGCCATCTCGCGATGCCTCGACGTCAACAAAACCACCCCCGACCCCGGCCAAACCCTAGGCGCCCCACTCTACTCGCCTCTCGCTCAGCTCCTCTCCATCCGAACACGCACCCGAGCTGCCTTGCCATGGATGCCGTCGACCTTGCTCGCCCGCGCGCTCACCATCGCCACCGCCGCCTAGGATCTCGCCGGGAGGACCTTCGTCCACCACTGCTATCACACCCCGAGGCCGATGCGCCTGGTGTATTCCTCTTATTCGCCGTCGTTGCCATGTCATCTGCTAGTGTGTTGCACTTTGCCATGTCATCATGTGCAGTGCATCTGCACAGTTTTCAAAACTTGCATCCGTCCATAGTTGCCAGGTTCCCCAGCTCTCTCCGTTGTCCGTTCTGAGCTCAGACACACTCGCACGTGCCCGCGGCAGCTCTGAATCCTCCTTTTGTAAGTGGCCGAAAAATGTTCTCGGAATGAGATGGAAGTTGATGTGCAATCTTGTTATAGTGTAGGTAGACCGCCTATCAAATTTCGTTCCATTTGGAGGTCGTTTGATGCCCCAACGGTTAACCACGTTAACCGTCAGAGCCCTTTGTCTTTTAGCCCAACACCCCTCCACAATAGCCCACTAGCCAATCTAAACCCCCTCCATGCTCTTCGCCGTTGGATCACGATCGCGTGGCCGAAAACCGCACCTCAATAGCCCTCTCCTAGCTCCCTCCACCTATAAAACAACCCCCGTCCAAAAATCCGGATCAAACCCTAGCCTTCTTCCTCCTCGAGCCGCCGGACACGTACGCCGACAGCCGGACACGTCCAGCCGCCGCTCCCGCTCCAATCAGGGCGTGCCACGTGGCACTCCGCTGCCTCCCTCTCTCTTCCCGCGCCGCCGGCCCGCCGGGCCCAGGCTGGGCCCTCTCGGCCCGAAGCCACTCCGCCGCCCAGGCTCGCGCCTCTACAGGCCAGCGTGCCGCCTACCCCACCGCCGGCGCCACGCGCCACCGCCGCCGCGCCACCATGCCACACCACCACGCTGTCGCCGCCGCCGGACACCGAGACCTTGCCGCCCCGTAGCCTCGGCCGCTACGCCAACCTCGCCGCACCTCGCCTCGGGCCGCCCCTTCGTCTTCGTCATCTCCGGCCGCCGCCGCCGTCCGGATCCGGGGAGTGGACGAGATCCACCACTCACCCGAACCAAACACCCCTCCACCGTCCCCGGATCTCTTTGTCCCGATATATCACCGTCCACGTTGACTTTTCGCGAGGTGAAAATCCAAAAAGTCCATGATCCCTATCAATATGTTACCCTCTTTGCCATGCCATATCTCCGTGCCTGTAGCTCCGATTTGCGTGTATGATATGTCAATTTGTTTGTCTCAGAGTGCTATACATGTTGATATGTTTTGCATGCATATTAGGGTTCATCTTGATGTCTTAATCTTCGTTGTCAAACTGTTGTTGCTGTTACTGTTTCATCTTAAGTTATCTGCCATCAGCATGTTAGCATGTTTGGGAGGTCATATCTTTGTGCATATTGGTCGAAATGGAGTGTATGATATGTCAAAATGTTCATTTCACTCTGCTCTACATCATGGTGTGCTTGATATTAATGCTACGATGCATCTTGCCATGTTTATCCCTGTTACAAAAGTGCTAAGTGTTGTTAAGTGCAGAAAACTGTTATAACTTGTTGATTTGTCTTTTTTCATATATTTTTGTGTAATTTTCTTTTGAGCATCATGTCAACATGTTTTAGGAGCATAATCATGTCATCTTTGCTGTGGCGAAATCCACTTTTCATGATATGCCTTGTGGTGAGTGCAACAAGCTTCCAAAGTGACCTATTTGATGTTTGCTATTTCCTGAGACATGTTAAAAACTGCTAAGTCTGAAACTATTATATTATTATGCCATGTTTGCTTGATGCTACAATCCTATCCATGCATGGTTTGGAATGTCCAGTGACCATGTCGTGATGTCCATGTTATTCTCTATCCATACATGCCCTTATTTGCAATTATAGGTTGCTTTAGCTTGTATCTTTCTTGCTCTCAAGTTGTAATTATGATAAATCTGTCAGCCTGTTAACAGCATGTTCAATTTGGCAAAGCTTGTTGTAATCATTCTATGCATCGTATAGAGTTGTGCCAATGGAGTTATTTGGAGTATGCCATGCCTACTACATGTTCATGACCATTTCATGCTTAATAGGATTGATATGCTTGCTGTTATATGCCTCCAAACTCAGCATCATAATGTTGTCGTTGCATTCTCAGATTTTAATTAAGTCTGGGAATCTGCTCTATCATGTTGGCATCTTGTTTTGATGAATGCCATGAACCTGTTGCTCCAACGTATATGCCATCTTGTGTTACTTGATCTCCATGTCGTGTTCTACCATGCCATGCTTTTGCTTTCCATGTTCTTTTGCTGTAGCTTATTTATTTCTTGCCTCCAACATGTCAACATATTAACTCTGCTTATGTATATGCTCTGTTTTCCACTAAGTCATAATCTATGATTTAAAGTTTGCTTGTTGCCTTGATCATGTTGGATTATTCTTGATGCCTATGGACCTGATACTTGATGATATTTGAAGCATGCTATCTGTAATATGAGTTCATGCCATGATTATGCCTATCTTGTACTTGTAGCATGTTGTTTTGAGGCTTGTAAGATGCCTAGTTGCTGTTGTGGACAACATGTCCTTTAATCTTGTTTCGTGTATATATGTTGAACCGTGGCTCTGTTTGGGGCATGCTCTATATGAAACTTGCTTGGTTTTGCATGTAGATGCATCATGTCATGTTGCATCCATGTTTTGAAGGCGTGTGCTTGATGTTTGAATGCATTTTGCTTCAATGCCATGCTTGACTTGTTTTGCTCATATCTTCTAGGCCATAGCTCTGAATTAAATGAACTTTACATGTAACTTGACTAGAAATTCATGTAGATCATCATGGTACATGTTAACTTGCTACTCCGACATAAGGTTTGTTCAGATCTGGACCAATTTCGAAAGTTGCATATGAGGACTTACCGGAATTGTTATATGTTGTTTCCGGCCTCATTTAAACTTGCTTGTTGTGATGTTCTTGTTTGCATCATCTCTTGCCATGTGTAGCATCATGTAGCCTTGTCACACATCATAATTGGTTGAGCATCGTGCCTTGTTGATGTGTTGTGTGTTTACCATGTTGTTTGCTTCTTCTTGGTAGTTCCTGTTTGGTTGCGATTGTGAGGATTCATTCGACTACGCTTGGTTCGTCTTCGTGGATTTATCTCCTTCATGGACTCGTTCTTCTTCCTAGGGTGATATCAGGCAAGATGACCGTCACCTTGGTTCTCATTACTAGCATTGCTATGCTAGTTGTCTCGATGCTATCGCTATATGTCGCGCTGCCTATCTATTGTTGTCAGCCTCTCATTGTTTCCATGAAACCTCTAACCTTTGACACCATCATAGCAAACCATTGTATGGCTATGTTACCGCTTGCTCAGCCCATCTTATAGTGCTGTTAGATGCAGGTGAAGATGAAGATTGCTCCATGTCAGAACTACGATTGTTGGAATATCACAATATAGCTTACTATAATTAATGCACCTATATACTTGGCAATGGGTGGAAGGCTTGGCCTTTTGCTCGGTGTTTTGTTCCACTCATGCCGCCATAAGAACGATAAACCAGTGTTATGTTCCTTGACTTTGCATTCCTAACATGGTTGGGGGTTATGGGACCCCCTTGACAGGTCGCTTTGAATAAAACTCCTCCAGCAAGGCCCAACTTTGGTTTTAATTTGCAACATAATAAAACTATTAATTAATTAGTTAAAATTGCATAGGGGGTTGCGTCCCCGAGGATTCTTTTCCACATATATGGGGGGCCAATGCTGATGGTGTTTGTCCCAAACGGGTAGCCTGCGGGGCCGCCTCGGGGAAACTCGAGGTATCTGGTTTTACCCGTAGCTTGACCTATCCAGACGTGGCTTGAGACGAGATACGCGCGGCTACTATCATGGTGTCGGCACGCCGGGAGGTCTTGCTGGACTTGTTTTACCATATTCGAAATATCTTGTGCACCGAGATTCCAAGTCTGACCGGGTTGTCCCTAAGATAAGAGTTTTTACCTCAGCTGGTCATGAGAGCTTGTGATGGGCTAAGTTGGGACACCGCTGCAGGGTTATGATCTTTGGAAAGCCGTGCCCACGGTTATGTGGCAGATTGGAATTTGTTAATATCCGGTTGTAGAAAACTTGACAGAGGATCCGAAATAAAATACACCAACCGCGTGAGTAACCGTGATCGTCTCTTTTCGAGTAAGTTCGGGAAGAGAACACGGTTCGGTTATGTTTGACTCACAGGTACTTCAGGTTCACTTAGCGATCATTACTAGTTTGCGACCGTTTGCGTAGATGCTCATCTTATTCTTGTACTCGTAAGTTTGCCACCATACATATGCTTAGCCACTGCTACAACCTCACCACTTAACCTCTTCATACCCATTAAGCTTTGCTAGTCTTGATTCCCATGGTTATGGGATTGCTAAGTCCTCGTGGCTCACAGATACTACAACAACAGGTGCAGGTGTAGGTTTCCGATGACTTGGCTTGAGAGCGATATTTACTTGTGTTTGAGTTCTTCCTCCTTCTTCTTCGTCAGTCTTGGGATAGGTTCCTGGTCGGTAGCCTGAGATAGCAGGATGGATGTCGTTGTGTTTTCATGTGTTTTTCATTCGTAGTCGGATGCCTTGTGTATGATGATGTTGTATTCATGTGACTATTGTATGAACTATATGTATCCCCATCTATTTATGTAATGGTACAATGTAATGATATCCATCTTGCTAAGCGCCTGAAATGCGGTTGTGCCCCAATCACGAGTTCATCGCACGATCCGGATAGAATCGCATCTTGGGTGTGACAAGTTGGTATCAGAGCCTCGACCGACCATAGGAGCCCCCTTGATTGATCGTAGTTTGGCCGTTGCCGAGTCTAGAAGAAACTATTTTCGGAGTCTAGTTATATTGGAGAGTAGGAATTCTTTGTACTCCTCAGCCCCTTCATCGCTCTGGTGAGGAATCTTGACGTAGGTGTTTTGAATTACTCCTTTTCCCCTTCATTTTTTAGGATCACGCAGTTAGTTTTCCGAGCGTTGCAATGTCAGCTCTTTTCATCCGGTGCATTTCTCATCAAGTTGATTCAACCCTCTTCATTTTTGCAAGATCAATCCTCAGTTCTTTCTCAACGATGTTGTTTCCCCTTCCGAAGTTTTCTTTCTTTTTCCCACCCGCCCACCCTTTTCTTCTCAGAGTCGGAGTCCTTAATCGAGTATCCATCCTACTCGTGCGATGCCTTTGCATTCTTTTCTCAATTATTTCAACTGGTGAATTCTCGTCTAGTTCGTCATTCTTCATCTTTTTTTCTTTTCCGGTGGATTCAATTCAACTATTCGGTGTTCATCTTATTCTTTCCCTCGTCTAAAATGTTTCCAATTACTCGTTCACCTCTCGCCATTTAATTGTTTCGGAGTTTTGAAGACATCTCAGGAGTTTCATCTGTGCTCCAATTTATTCGAGGTTGTCACCTCATTCGAGTCTTTTAATCGTTCTGATGCATCATTTCTCATTCGAATAACCCTTTCCAACGGTGTTTATCTTCAGTGGGATCATAACCCACATGTCTTTTCCCAGGATCTTACCTGACTTTTCTAATTTTTTGGAGGTATTCTCAAATTCTTTTGAAAAGTGTGACGTAAGTATAGATTCCATCGGTCATATGCCTTCTCCAAGATCATTTTTTCAAATTCTTTTCATCATTGGTTCAACCTTTTCCTCTTTCACTCTTTCGGAGTATCTCAATAATTTTGGTTGTGTTTCTCGTTGGCATTCTCAACATTTGAAGACCGAAGAAGAGTATTCCTCTAAATCTTGTCCGTTCTCTCGAAGATTCGTGGTTCTAGCTTCATGTTATCCTCTCGAATTATTCCGATCGTCAATATTTCTTTTCTGACCCATCCGGAGTATTTCATGAATTCTTTCCATTGTGTTCCTCCGAAGGCCATCATTTCAGAAGATTTCTTCATTCTCAGTTTTCAAATTCGTCCTCCAACTATTCTCATTTGATGCCTCTTCGTTCGTCTCTATATTCTTTCGGTGCTTCGTTCAAGCATTCTTGAGTCTGTTCGCGATCTCTTTGTTCTCTATCTAAACTCCCTCGAGTTCTTTATTCATTTTCTAATTCTTCTCGGCGATTCGTTCTCTTTCATCACTTGTTGTAATTCTTCCGATGGTTCATTCAAGATTACTTTTTCCTTGCTCATCATATCAACCCAATCGTCCTTTCCAATTCTACTAGTGGTTCATGAAGACTTTCTCAAGTGCTGCGCCATATATCCCCTTAACCTTTTCCAACGCGAATAAGTAGTATGCAAATCAATTGCTTCTCATCAATTTAATTGGTGAAGGACAAGCATAACATAATTCTTATTCTTTTTCGTCAAGTTGAGCAATCCATTCCTTTGGAATTTGTTCATGGTGAATAAATTCTAATCCCAAGTCCATTCATCCTTTCTGTTCGGGTGTTCAAAGTTTCCTCGGCCATCTCGTCGGTACCTCCATCTAAATCATCGCAAGTCTTTATTCTTATTCTTTTCATACTCCGTTTCGATCTCATCATCCTTTTGTTACCGAAGTTCTTCAAGGTGGCTCATCGTGCTTTAATTCATTATTCAAGTGTTATCAGATTCTTGTTGGAGAAGCTCAAGTATTCTTATTCTTCTTTCGTTCGAGGTGCAAATAATTCTCTGTATACTTTTGAAGTGGAGTTTTGCATTTCTTCGTTCTTCTCAGCTATTCAGTCATTTGGTAGTGGTAGAAATCCATCTCAACTTTTGAGATGTTTACATAAGCCCACGCAAATCAAATCTATTTTTGTTGATTCTTCAACAACTCCGTTCAAGCCTTTCTGTTGAAGATGCTCTTTCAAATTCTTTCGTCGTGAAAGTTGTCATCTTCTTCTCCGTTCTTCCCAATTCTTCCGGAGGCATTGTGTTCTTTCTTTTGTCAAGTATTATTCCATCTTCTCAAGTTCATGACATGTTCCGCCCATTTTCAGCCGGAGTGATGCCCAAATTCCTTCGTTTGAATTCGTTTTCTATCTCTTTTAGCCGAAGTGGTTTCGGATTCTTCTTGTTCCTCAGCTCTTGTTGCATGTCTTTCTACCATCAAGATTATCGTTTGTACCTACTACTTCTCGAGCTTGCGTTGTATTCCCTCGAAGAGGAAAGGGTGATGTAGCACAGTAGCGTAAGTATTTCCCTCAGTTTTTGAGAACCAAGGTATCAATCCAGTAGGAGACCACGCGCGACTCCCTCGCACCTGCACAAAGAAATAAGAACTTCGCAGCCAACGCGATAAGGGGTTGTCAATCCCTTTACGGCCACTTACGGAAGTGAGATCTGATAGATAGGATAGTATAATATTTTTGGTATTTTTGGTATAAAAACAGAAAGTAAATAAAACAAAGTAAAGTAGATGGAAGATTAATATGATGAGAATAGACCCGGGGGCCATAGGTTTCACTAGTGGCTTCTCTCATGATAGCAGAATTCTACGGTGGGTGCCCAAATTACTGTCGAGCAATTGATAAAAAAGTGCATAGTTATGAGAATATCTAGGCATGATCATTATATATAGGCATCACGTCCGTGACAAGTAGACCGAAATGATTCTGCATCTACTACTATTACTCCACACATTGACCGCTATCCAGCATGCTGATAACCCACAAGTGTAGGGGATTAGTTGTAGCCTCTTTCGATAAGTAAGAGTGTCGAACCCAACGAGGAGCTAAAGGCAGAACAAATATTCCCTCAAGTTCTATCGACCACCGATACAACTCTACGCACGCTTGACATTTACTTTACCTAGAACAAGTATGAAACTAGAAGTACTTTGTAGTTTTTGTGGGATAGGTTTGCAAGAATATAAAGAGCATGCAAATATAAACTAGGGGATATTAAGATAAAGAAGCAATAAAGTTAATGATAGCGAGTGTGGAAAAGTGGTGGTAGGAGTTGCGAAATTGCCCCTAAGCACTTGACTACGTTACTAGAACGATATCAAGTTTTACGTGGGAGAGGCCACTGCTAGCATGTCATCCCTTACTTGGAATTCTATGCACTTATGATTGGAACTATTAGCAAGCATCCACAACTACTAACATTCATTAAGGTAAAACCCAACCATAGCATTAAGATATATTGGTCCCCCTTCAATCCCGTATGCATCAATTTCTACGCTAGGTTGAAGTTTATGTCACTCCTGCCCTCCAATACGTAGTCCTATCAACATACAACTAACCCTATGGTGTGATCCACGCGCGCACTCATATGATGGGCACCAAAGGACATCAACATAACCACCAGCAATTTAAACCAATCATAGCAATTCACCAATCACCGATAGGACAACGATAATCTACTCAGACATCATAGGATGGCAATACATCATTGGATAATAATATGAACCATAAAGCACCATGTTCAAGTAGAGGGTACAACGGGTTGCGGGAGAGTGGACCGCTGTAGATAGATGGGGGAAGGTGATGGAGATGTTGGTGAAGATGACGGAGGAGTTGGTGTAGATCGCCGTCACACGATGATGGCCCCGGTGGCACTCCGGTGCCACCGGAAGCGAGGGGGAGAGAGCCCCCCTCCTTCTTCTTCTTCCTTGACCTTCTCCCTGGATGGTAGAAGGTTTTCCCCTCTGGTCCATGGCCTCCATGGCGGTGGAGGGGCGAGAGCCCCTTCGAGATTGGATCTGTCTCTCTGTCTCTCTCTATTTCTGCGTTCCCAGATTCTGGCCTTCTACCGTTTTTTAAATTCCTGGAGATCCGTAACTCCGATTGGGCTGATTTTTTGACACGATTTTTATCCGGATATTAGCTTTCTTGCGGAGAAAGAAGGGCATAAACCTCCTTACGGTGTGGCCACGAGGACCCAGGGTGCGCCCCCCTTCCCATGGCGCGCCCCCTGCCTCGTGGCCCACTTGGGCATCGTTTCATGTTAGTCCCGCTTCCAAAAATTCACATATATTCCAAAAAAATCTCCGTCCGTTTTTATTCCGTTTGGACTCCGTTTGATATGGATATTCCGCGAAACAAAAAACATGCAACAAACAGGAACTGGCACTGGGCACTGGATCAATATCTTAGTCCCAAAAAATAGTATAAAAAGTTGCCAAAAGTATATGAAAGTTGTAGAATATTGGCATGGAACAGTCAAAAATTATAGATACGACAGAGACGTATCAGCATCCCCAAGCTTAATTCCTGCACGTCCTCGAGTAGGTAAATGATAAAAAAGATAATTTTGATGTGGAATGCTACCTAGCATAATCTTGATCATGTAATCTAATCATGGCATGAATATTAAGACACGAGTGATTCAAAGCAATAGTCTATCATTTGACATAGAAGAATTTAATACTCGTGCATCCCAGCAAACAATAAGGTCTTTCAAAATATCAATGCTAAAGAACGTTATCCCTACAAAATCATATAGTCTTTTATTCTCCCTTTTCTTAACACAAGGTACCCCTCATGCCTATCCCGGTGTCAGCCAAGCAATTGTTTTCATACTTTACTTTTTCGAACCTTTTCAACTCTTCACGCAATACATGAGCGTGAGCCATGGAAATAGCACTATGGGTGGAATAGAAGGTGGTAGTAGACAAAAGTTGGGAGAAATTCTCACATCGACTAGGCATGTCAATGGGCTATGGAGATTCCCATCAATAGATATCAATGTGACTGAGTAGGGATTGCCATGGAACGGATGCACTAGAGCTATAAGTGTATGAAAGCTCAAAATAAAACTAGTGGGTGTGCATCAACTTGCTTGCTCATGAAGACCTAGGGCATTTGAGGAAGCCCATCATTGGAATATACAAGCCAAGTTTTATAATGAAAAATTCCCACTAGTATATGAAAGTGACAACATAGGAGACTCTCTATCATGAAGAACATGGTGCTATGATGAAGCACAAGTGTGGAAAAAGATAGTAGCATTGCCCCCTTCTTTCTTTATTTTTTTTTATTTTTTTGGGCCTTCCTTTTTTTATTTGGCCTTTCTCCTTTTTTTATTTGGCCTTTTTTTCTTTTCTTTTGGCCTTTCGTTTTTTTTTCAAGGGACAATGCTCTAATAATGATGATCATCACACTTCTCTTTACTTACAACTCGATACTAGAAGAAAAATATGACTCTATATGAATGCCTCCGGTGGTATACCGGGATGTGCAATGATCTAGCATATCAATGACATCAAAAAACGGACAAGCCATGGAAACATCATGCTAGCTATCTTACGATCATGCAAGGCAATATGACAATGATGGTGCGTGTCATAATAAACGGAACGGTGGAGTTACATGGCAATATATCTCGGAATGGCTATGGAAATGCCATAATAGGTAGGTATGGTGGCTGTTTTGAGGAAGGTATATGATGGGTGTATGGTACCGGCGAAAGTTGCGCGGTGCAAGAGAGGCTAGCAATGGTGGAAGGGTGAGAGTGCGTATAATCCATGGACTCAACATTAGTCATAAAGAACTCACATACATATTGCAAAAAATCTATTAGCCCTCGAAGCAAAGATACTACAATGCATGCTCCTAGGGGGAGGTTGGTAGGAGTTAACCATCGCACACCCCCGACCTTCACGCAAAGATAAACAATCAAAACACAATGCGCACCAATTTGGTTACATAGTTAGGAGACCATACGTGCATGCTTCGGGAATCACAAACCTTAACATCAATATTTTTACTAAACCATAATCATTCACTAGTTCCTCCCACATATTAGCATCTCTATATCGTAAAACTATTGCAAGGAATCAAACATATCATATTCAGCGATCTACAAGTTTATGTAGGATTTTATGACTAACCATGTGAATGACCAATTCCTGTCAACTCTCTAAATAGATATAAGTGAAGCAAGAGAGTATTAATTCTTTCTACAAAAGTTATGCCCACGCTCTAACAATTATAAGTGAAGCAAAAGAGCATTCTACAAATGGCGGTTTCCTATGTGAGGAGAAACAGGCAATCCAAACTTCAAATGATATAAGTGAAGCACATGAAGTATTCTATAAAGCCATACTCAAAAGATATAAGTGAAGTGCAAAGAGCATTCTATAAATCAACCAAGGACTATCTCATACCAGCATGGTGCATTTATTTAAATAAAAAGAAAAAGCATACGACGCTCCAAGATCTGCACATATCACATGAATGAAACGAATTCAAAAACATACCGATACTTGTTGACGAAAGATGGGATGCCTTCCGGGGCATCCCCAAGCTTAGACACTTGAGTCTCCTTGAATATCTACTTGGGGTGCCTTGGGCATCCCCAAGCTTGAGCTCTTGCTTCTCCTTCTTCTCCTCACATCGAGACCTCCTCGATCTCCGAACACTTCATCCACACAAAACTTCAACAGAAAACTCGGTAAGATCCGTTAGTATAATAAAGCAAATCACTAATCTAAGTACTGTTGCAAACCAATTCATATTTTGTTTTTGCATTGTAGATACTGTAATATAACTTTTCCATGGCTTAATCCACTGATTGAAATTGATAGTTTCATCAAAACAAGCAAACTATGCATCAAAAAACAGAATTTGTCTAAAACAGAACAGTCTGTAATAATCTGAACATTCACCATACTTCTGATACTGGAAAAATTCTGCCAAAATTAGGAAAAATAAACAATTTTTATATAAAGACATTGCAAAAAGTGTCAGAACCATTTGACGTTCCAACAAAAAATTTAAAATCGCACACTACAGCCAAAGTTTATGTCCTTCACCACACAAACCAACAAGCATTGTAAACATCCTAAAGGCAAACCTTGGTGCAGCATTTTTATAATACAATGGAATTGTACAAGGGGATAATTATTTTTGTTTAAAAGTTTCTGTAATTAAGATTCACAAAGTTTCCATGGGCATGAACAAAGTTCAAGGACGTCCCCCACTTTCACAATGCTCGTCTATCTCACTTTCACTTTTCTTTTTGAAAAGTTTTGGGTTCCCCTCTTTATTTTTTTTATTTTTATACTATATGAAAGCACACAGCAGAAATAAATGACTCTCTAAAACTTCCATGTACTCTAAGTCTTCTGGGTAGATATGGTTCCAAAAATAACTCCCCCTAAGGTTTCATTCCGTTTGGACTCCGTTTGATATTCCTTTTCTGCGAAACTCTGAAATAGGCAAAAAACAGCAATTTGCACTGGGCCTTGGGTTAGTAGGTTAGTCCCGAAAATAATATAAAAGTGTATAATAAAGCCCATTAAACATCCAAAACAGAATATATAATAGCATGGAACAATCAAAAATTATAGATACGTTGGAGACGTATCAAGCATCCCCAAGCTTAATTCCTGCTCGTACTCGAGTAGGTAAATGATAAAAACAGAATTTTTGATGTGGACTGCTAACTAACATAATTCTCAATGGAATTCTCTTTGTTGTGGCATGAATGTTCATATCTGAAAGATTCAAGTTAAAAGTTCATATTGACATAAGAATAATAATACTTCAAGCATACTAACAAAGCAATCATGTCTTCTCAAAATAACATGGCCAAAGAAAGTTCATCCCTACAAAATCATATAGTTAGGCTATGCTCCATCTTCGTCACACAAAATATTCCAATCATGCACAACCCCGGTTTCAGCCAAGCATTTGTTTCATACTTTAATTTTTTCAAACTCTTTCAACTTTCACGCAATATATGAGCGTGATCCATGGACATAGCACTATGTGGAATAGAGTGGTGGTTGTGGAGAAGACAAAAAGAGGAAGATGGTCTCACATCAACTAGGCATATCAATGGGCTATGGAGATGCCCATCAATAGATATCAATGTGAGTGAGTAGGGATTGCCATGCAACGGATGCACTATAGCTATAAATTTATGAAAGCTCAATAAAAGAAACTAAGTGAGTGTGCATCCAACTTGCTTGCTCACGAAGACCTAGGGCATTTGAGGAAGCCCGTCGTTGGAATATACAAGCCAAGTTCTATAATGAAAATTTCCACTAGTATATGAAAGTGACTAAAGAAGACACTCTCTATCACGAAGATCAAGGTGCTACTTTGAAGCACTAGTGTGGAAAAAGATAGTAGCATTCTCCCTTTTTTCTTTTATTTTATTTTTTTCTTTCCCCCCCTTTTTTTTTCCTTTTTTGGGCCTTTTTTTTTGGCCTTTCCTTTTTTTATTTGGGACAATGCTCTAATAATGATGATTATCACAATTATATTGATTTACAACTCGATACTAGAACAAAGTATGATTCTATATGAATGCCTCCGGTGGTGTACCGGGATGTGCAATGAATCAAGAGTGACATGTATGAAAAATTATGCATGGTGGCCTAGCCACAAATACGATGTCAACTACATGATCATGCATGGCAATATGACAATGATGAAGTGTGTCATAAAAAATGGAACGGTGGAAAGTTGCATGGCAATATATCTCGGAATGGCTATGGAAATGTCATGATAGGTAGGTATGGTGGCTGTTTTGAGGAAGGTATATGGTGGGTGTATGGTACCGACGAAAGTTGCGCGGTACAAGAGAGGCTAGCAATGGTGGAAGGGTGAGAGTGCATATAATCCATGGACTCAACATTAGTCATAAAGAACTACACGCATGCTCCTAGGGGAAGGGTTGGTAGAAGTTAACCATCGCGCGATCCTGACCTCCACACAAAGGATGACACTCAATGAAATACCTCATGCTTCAAATTTGTCACACGACGGTTACTATATGTGCATGCTACGGGACTTGCAAACCTTAACACAAGTATTTCTCAAATTCACTACTAGCATGACTCTAATATCACCATCCTCATATCTCAAAACAATCATCAAGTATCAAACTCCGCTTAGTATTCAATGCACTTTATATGAAAGTTTTTACTATACTCATCTTGGATGCCTATCATATTAGTACTAGTTATATAACCAAAGCACATTACCATGCTGTTCTAAAAGACTCTCAAATAGATATAATTGAAACATGAGAGATTAACAATTTCTACAAAAATAAATCACCACCGTGCTCTAAAAGATATAAGCGAAGCACTAGAGCAAAACTATCTAGCTCAAAAGATATAAGTGAAGCACATAGAGTATTCTAATAAATTCTAAACCATATTTATCTCTCTCAAAAGGTGTGTCCAGCAAGGATGACTGTGGCAAACTAGAAAGCAAAGACTTAAATCATACATGACGCTCCAAGCAAAACACATATCATGTGGTGAATAAAAATATAGTCTCAAGTATAGTTACCGATAGATGAAGACGAAAGAGGGGATGCCTTCCCGGGGCATCCCCAAGCTTAGGATTTTGGTTGTACTTGAATTTTACCTTGGGGTGCCTTGGGCATCCCCAAGCTTAGGCTCTTGCCACTCTTTGTTCCATAGTCCATCAAAGCCATACTCAAAACTTGAAAACTTCACAACACAAAACTTAGCCAAAAATCTCGTGAGCTCCGTTAGTATAAGAAAACAAACCACCACTCAAAGGTACTGTAATGAACTCATTCTTTATTTATATTGGTGTTAAAACTAATTTATTGCAACTTCTCCATGACTCATGCTCCCCAATACTACTTATAGATTCATCAAAATAAGCAAACAACACACAAAAAACAGAGTATGTCAAAAACAGAAGAGTGTGTAGTAATCTGTAAATTCCGAATACTTCTGTAACCCCAAAAAATTGAAATAAATTGGTAAACATGAGGAATTTTTCTATTAATCATCTTCAAAAAGAATCAACTAAATATCACTCTGCAGTAAAAAATCACACCCAAACTCGTGAGCGCTAAAGTCTCAGTTTTTTACAGCATGATCATATAAACTTCACGCAAGTCTTCCCAAAGGTTCTACTTGGCACAAACACTAAATAAATTCAAAAACAAATCTAAACAGAAGCTAGATGCAATATTTATTGCTAAACATAAGCAAAAATAAATAAAATAAAATTGGGCTGCCTCCCAACAAGCGCTATCGTTTATCGCCCCTAGCTAGGCACGATACAAGAATAGATCTAGGTATTGCCATCTTTGGGAGGCAATCCATAAGTGAATCTCATAATAGATTCATATGGTAATTTGATTTTATTTCTAGGAAAGTGTTCCATGACTTTCCATAACGGAAATTGGAATGTAATATTTCCTTCCTTCATATCAATAATTGCACCAATCGTTCTAAGGAAAGGTCTACCAATAATAATAGGACATGAAGGATTGCAATCTATATCAAGAATGATGAAATCTACGGGCACATAATTCCTACTGGCAACAATAAGAACATCATTAATCCTTGCCATAGGTTTCTTAATTGTAGAATCCGCAAGATGCAAATTTAAAGAACAATCATCAAGCTCATGGAAACCTAACAAATCACAGAAAGTTTTTGGAATTGTAGAAACACTTGCACCCAAATCACACAAAGCAAAGCATTCATGATATTTAATTTTAATTTTAATAGTAGGTTCCCACTCATCATAAAGCTTTCTAGGGATAGAAACTTCTAGTTGAAATTTTTCTTCATAAGATTGCATCAAAGCATCAACTATGTGTTTGGTAAAAGCCTTATTTTGGCTATAAGCATGCGGAGAATTTAGTACGGATTGCAACAAGGAAATACAATCTATTAAAGAGCAATTATCATAATTGAATCCCTTGAAATCCAAAATAGTGGGTTCATCACTATGCAAAGTTTTAATCTCTTCAATCCCGCTTTTAACAATTTACCATCAAGATCTAAAAACTCCGAATCATTGGGACGCCTTTTAACTAAAGTAGACTCATCTCCAGTCCCATCTTTATCAAGATTCATACTATACAACAAGGATCTAATAGGAGACACATCAATAACTTTCAGATCTTCATCTTTATTTTCATGATAACTAGAAGAACACGCTTTCATAAAGCAATCCTTTTTAGCACACATCCTAGCGGTTCATTCTTTGCATTCACCAATGGAAATTCTCACGGCTTTGAGAGACTCATTGATGTCATGCTTGGGTGGAATAGATCTAAGTTTCAAATAATCAACATCAAGAGTAATTCTATCCATGTTTCTAGCCAACTCATCAATCTTAAGAATTTTTTCTTCAAGCAAGGCATTGAAATTCTTTTGCGAATTCATAAACTCTTTAACACTAGTTTCAAATTCAGAGGGCATCTTACCAAAATTTCCATCAGAGTTATTGTAGGAATTACCATAATTGTTAGAGGAATTACTAGGAAAAGGCCTAGGATTAAAGTTTTCTCTATAAGCATTGTTGCCAAAATTATTCCTACCAACAAAATTCACATCCAAAGATTCATTGTTATTTTCAATCAACGTGGATAAAGGCATATCATTAGGATCAGAAGAAGCACTCTTAGTAGCAAATAATTTCATAAGTTCATCCATCTTTCCACTCAAAACACTAATCTCTTCAATAACATGCACTTTTTACTAGTAGATCTTTCGGTGTGCCATTGAGAATAGTTAACCATAATATTATCTAGGAGTTTGGTAGCTTCTCCTAAGGTAGTTTCCATGAAAGTGCCCCCCGCGGCCGAATCTAAAATATTTCTAGAAGCAAAATTCAAGCCAGCATAATTTTTTTGTATAATCATCCATAAGTTCAAACCATGTGTAGGGCAATTACGTATCATTAATTTCATTCTCTCCCAAGCTTGCGCAACATGCTCATGATCTAGTTGCTTAAAATTCATAATATCATTTCTAATAGAGATAATCTTAGCGGGAGGAAAATACTTAGAGATAAAGGAATCTTTGCACTTATTCCATGAATCAATAACATTTCTATGCAAAGAGGAAAACCAAGTTTTAGCACGATATCTAAGTGAAAACGGAAATAACTTCAATTTAACAATATCATTATCTGTATCCCGCTTCTTTTGCATATCACACAAATCAACAAAGTTATTTAGATGGGTAGCGGCATCTTCACTAGGAAGGCCAGAAAATTGATCTTTGATGACAAGATTCAACAGAGCAGCATTGATCTCACAAGATTCCACATCGGTAATAGGAGCAATCAGAGTGATACTAAAATCATTATTGTTGGTATTGGAAAAGTCACACTATTTGGTATTGTTTTGAGCCATAGTGACAAGCAAGCAATCCAACACACAAGCAAACAAGAGGCAAGCGAGCGATAAACACACAGAAAAAGAAGGGCGAATAAAACGGCAAGGGTGAAGTGGGGGAGAGGAAAACGAGAGGCAAATAATGTAATGCGAAGGATAAGGGTTTGTGATAGGTGCTTGGTATATGCCTTTTGCGTAAGCCTCCCCGGCAACGGCGCCAGAAATTCTTCTTGCTACTTCTCGAGCTTGCGTTGTATTCCCTCAAAGAGGAAAGGGTGATGTAACACAGTAGCGTAAGTATTTCCCTCAGTTTTTGAGAACCAAGGTATCAATCAAGTAGGATACCACGCGCGAGTCCCTCGCACCTGCACAAACAAATAAGAACTTCGCAACCAACGCGATAAGGGGTTGTCAATCCCTTTACAGTCACTTACCGAAGTGAGATCTGATAGATAGGATAGTATAATATTTTTAGTATTTTTGGTATAAAAACAGAAAGTAAATAAAACAAAGTAAAGTAGATGGAAGATTAATATGATGAGAATAGACCCGGGGGCCATAGGTTTCACTAGTGGCTTCTCTCATGATAGCAGAATTCTATGGTGGGTGAACAAATTACTGTCGAGCAATTGATAGAAAAGTGCATAGTTATGAGAATATCTAGGCATGATCATTATATATAGGCATCACATCCGTGACAAGTAGACCGAAACGATTCTGCATCTACTACTATTACTCCACACATCCACCGCTATCCAACATGCATCTGGAGTATTAAGTTCATAAGAACAGCGTAATGCTTTAAGCAAGATGACATGATGTAGAGGGATAAACTCAAGCAATATGATATAAACCCCATCTTTTTATCCTCGATGGCAACAATACAATACGTGCCTTGCTGCCCCTGTTGTCAATTGGAAAGGACACCGCAAGATTGAACCCAAAGCCAAGCACTTCTCCCATTGCAAGAACTATAGATCTATTAGGCCAAACCAAACCAATAATTCGAAGAGACTTGCAAGGATATTATAATCATACATAAAAGATTTCAGAAAAGAATAAAACATTGTTCAAAGATAATCTTGATCATAAACCCACAATTCATTGGATCTCGACAAACACATCGCAACAAGATTACATCGAATAGATCTCCGATCGAGGAGAACTTTGTATTGAGATCCAAAAAGAGAGAAGAAGCCATCTAGCTAATAACTATGGACCCGAAGGTCTGTGGTAAACTACTCAAACCTCATTGGTGAGTCTATGGTGTTGATGTAGAAGCACTCCATGGTAGATCCCCCCTCCGGCGGAGCTCCGGAACAGGCCCCAAGATGGGATCTCACGGGAACAGAAGGTTGCGGCGGTGGAATTAGGGTTTTCTCTGTTGCCTAGATGTTTTCAGGGTACATGGATATATATAGGAGGAAGAAGGGCATCGGGGGAGCCAGAGGGGGCCCATGAGGGTGGGGGGTGCGCCCAGGGGGAGGGGGCGCGCCCTGGACCCTCGTGGCCACCTCCTTCGTTCCCTCGCGTGTACTCCAAGTCCTCTGGGTAGATACGGTTCCAAAAATAACTCTCCCGAAGGTTTCATTCCGTTTGGACTCCGTTTGATGTTCCTTTTCTGCGAAACTCTGAAATAGGCAGAAACAACAATTTGCACCGGGCCTTGGGTTAGTAGTTTAGTCCCAAAAATAATATAAAAGTGTATAGTAAATCCCATTAAACATCCAAAATAGAATATATAATAGCATGGAACAATCAAAAATTATAGATACGTTGGAGACGTATCAGTACCGTGTTCCTCTTTTGTAATGGAGCTTCTCAATCTCATTTATATCCGTTGTATTCTTCCTTTAAAGTAGCTCAACCCCTCAAGGTTCTTTGGTTTCACCTTCTTCCTTTTCACTTCCGTCTCGTTCCTAAGATCTCGGGACGAGTTCTCTTGTTAGTAGGGGAGTGTTGTGACACCCCGAGACCGATGCGCCAAGTGTCTTCCTCTTATTCGTCGTCATTGCCCTATCATCTGCTTGCGTGTTGCACTTCGCCATGTCATCATGTGCATTCCATCTGCATAGTTTTCAAAACTTGCGTCCGTCCGTAGTTGCCAGGTTCCCCAGCTCTCTCCATTGTCCGTTCCGAGCTCAGACACAATCGCATGTGCCCGCGGCACCTCCGAAACCTCTTTTTGTAAGTGGCTGAAAAACGTTCTCGAAATGAGATGAAAGTGGATGTGCGGTCTTGTTATAGTGTAGGTAGACCGCCTGTCAAATTTCATTCCATTTGGAGGTCGTTTGATGCACCAACGGTTAATCGCGTCAACCACAGGAGCCCTTTCTCTTTCAGCCTAGCACCCCTCCACAGCAGCCCACTAGCCCATCTAAACCTCCTCCATGCTCTTCGCCGTTGGATCACGATCGCGTGGCCGAAAACCGCACCTCAATAGCCCTCTCCTAGCTCCCTCCACCTATAAAATAGTCCCCCTCGCCCAAAAATCTGGATCAAACCCTTGCCTTCTTCCTCCTCGCTCCACTAGACATGTCCGCTGATGGCCGGACATGTCCAGCCGCCGCTCCCGCACCAATCGGGGCGTGCCATGTGGCGCTCTGCCGCCTCCCACTCTCTCCCCGCGCCGCCTGCCCACCGGGCCCAGGCGGGGCCCTCCAGGCCCGAAGCCACTCCGCCGCCCAGGCCCGTGCCACTCCAGCCCCGCGCGCCGCCTACCCCACCGCCGCCACGCCACCACGCAACACCACCACGCCGCACCGACCCCGCTAGACTCCGCCTCCACGCCGTCGCCTGCGCGCCGCCCAGTCACCACCGCCGGCCGACTCCGCCGCCGGACGCCGCGACCCCGCTGCCCTGTAGCCTCGGCTGCTCCTCGACCTCACCGCATCTCGCCTCCGGCCGCCCCTTCGTCTTCGTCGTCTCCGGCCGTTCCCACCGTCCGGATTCGGGGAGTGGACGAGATCCACCACTCCCCCGAACCAAACACGCCTCCATCGTCCCCGGATCTCTCTGTCTCGGGATATCTCCATCCGCGTTGACTTTTCGTGAGGTGAAAATCCACTAAGTCCCTGATCAATATCGATATGTTACCCTCTTTTCCATGCCATATCTTCGTGCCCGGAGCTTCGATTTGTGTGTATGATATGTCGATTTGTTCGCCTCAGAGTGCTCTACATGTTGATATGTTTTGCATGCATATTAGGGGTCATCTTGATGTCTTAATCTTCATTGCCAAAATGTTGTTGCTGTTACTGTTTCAGCTTAAGTTGTCTGCCATCAGCATGTTAGCATGTTTGGGAGGTCATATCTTTGTGCATATTGATCCAAATGGAGTGTATGATATGTCAAAATGTTCACCTCACTGTGCTCTACATGATGGTGTGCTTTGCATTCATGTTAGGATGCATCTTGACATGTTTATCCCTGTTACAAAAGTGCTAAGTGTTGTTAAGTGTAGAAAACTTTTATAATTATGATTTTCTTTTTCATATCTTTTTGTGTGATTTTCTTTTGAGCATCATGTCAACAAGATTTAGGTGCATAATCATGTCATCTTTGCTGTGGTGCAATCCACTTTTCATGATATGCCTTGTGGTGACTTTAACAAGCTTCGAAAGTGACCTACTTGTTGTTTGTTGTTTCCCGAGACTTGTTAAAAACTACTAAGTCTGAAACTATTATATTATGATGCCATGTTTGCTTGATGCTATAGTCCTATCCATGCATGTTTTAGTATGTCCAGTGACCATGTATTGAAGTCCATGTTATGATCTATCCATACATGCCCTTGTTTGCAATTATAGGTTGCTTTAGCTTGTATCTTTCTTGCTCTCAAGTTGTAATTATGATAAATCTGTCAGCCTATTAACATCATGTTCAATTTGGCAAAGGTTGTTGTAATCATTCTATGCATCTTATCGAGTTGTGCCAATGGAGTTATTTGAAGTATGCCATGCCTACTACATGTTCATGACCTTTGCATGATTATTAGGATTGATATGGTTACTGTTATATGCCTCCAAAGTCAGCTTCATAATGTTGTCGTTGTATTCCCAGATTTTCACAAAGTCTGGGAATCTGATATATCATGTTGGCATCTTGTTTTGGTGAATGCCATGAACTTATTGCTCCCATGTATATGCCATCTTGTGTTACTCTAGCTCCATGTTGTGTTCTAGCATGCCATGTTTTTTCTTGCCATGTTCTTGTGTTGTAGCTTATTTATTTATTGCCTCCAACATGTCAACATATGAACTCTACTTATGTATATGCTCTGTTGTCCACTAAGTCATAATCTTTGATTTAAAGTTTGCTTGTTGCCTTGATCATGTTGGATTATTCTTGATGCCTATGGACCTTATACTTGATGGTATTTGAAGCATGCTATCTGTAATTTGAGTTCATGCCATGATTATGCCTATCTTGTACCTGTAGCATGTTGTTTTGAGGCTTGTAAGATGCCTAGTTGCTGTTGTGGACAACTTGTCCTTTAATCTTTCTTCGTGTGTATGTGTTGAACCGTGGCTCCGTTTGGGGCATGCTCTATATGAAACTTGCTTGGTTTTGCATGTAGATGCATCATGTCATGTTGCATCCATGTTTTGAAGGTGTGTGCTTGATGTTTGAATGCATTTTGCTTCAATGCCATGCTTGACTTGTTTTGTTCATATCTTCTAGGTCGTAGCTCCAAATTAAATGAACTTTACATGCAACTTGACTAGAAATTCGTGTAGATAATCATGGTGCATGTTAACTTGCTGTTTAACAACTTTAACATAAGGTTTGTTCAGGACTTACCGGAATTGTTATATGTTGTTTCGGCCTCATTTAAACTTGCTTGTTGTGATGTTCTTGTTTGCATCATCTCTTGCCATGTGTAGAATCATGTACCCTTGTCATGCATCATACTTGGTTGAGCATCATGCCTTGTTGATGTGTTGTGTGTTTACCATGTTGTTTGCTTCTTCTCAGTAGTTCCTGTTTCGTTGCGATCATGAGGATTCGTTCGACTACGCTTGGTTCGTCTTCGTGGCTTCTTCTCCTTCATGGACTCGTTCTTCTTCCTAGCAGGATCTCAGGCAAGATGACCGTCACCTTGGATCTCATAACTATCATTGCTATGCTAGTTGTCTTGATGCTATCGTTATATGTCGCGCTGCCTATCTATTGTTGTCAGCCTCTCATTGTTGCCATGAAACCTCTAACCTTTGACACCATCCCAGCAAACTGTTGTATGGCTATGTTACCGCTTGCTCAGCCCCTCTTATAGTGTTGTTAGTTGTAGGTGAAGATGAAGATTGCTCCATGTCAAAACTTGGATGGTTGGAATATCACAATATATCTTACTATAATTAATACACCTATATACTTGGCAATGGGTGGAAGGCTTGGCCTTTTGCTCGTTGTTTTGTTCCACCCATGGCGCCTTAAGAACCGATAAACCGGTGTTATGTTCCTTGAGTTTGCGTTCCTAACATGGTTGGGGGTTATGGGCCCCCCTTGAGAGTTCGCTTTGAATAAAACTCCTCCAACAAGGCCCAACTTTGGTTTTAATTTGCAACATAATAAAACTATTAATTAATCAATTAAAATGGCACAGGGGGTCGCGTCCCCGATGATTCTTTTCCACATACATGGGGGGCCAGTGCTGATGGTGTTGGTCCCAAAAGGGTAGCCTGCGGGGCCGCCTCGAGGAAACTCGAGGTATCTGGTTTTACCCGTAGCTTGACCTATCCGGACGTGGGCTGAGACGAGATACACACGGCTACTATTCGGACACGGGCTGAGACGAGATACACGTGGCTACTATCAGGGTGTCGACATGCCGGGAGGTCTTGCTGGACTTGTTTTACCATTGTCGAAATGTCTTGTGCACCTGGATTCCGAGTCTGATCGGGTTGTCCCTAAGATATGAGGTTTTACCTCTGCTGATCGTGAGAGCTTGTGATGGGCTAAGTTGGGACACCCCTGCAGGGTTATGATCTTTCGAAATCCATGCCCGCGGTTATGTGGCAGATTGGAATTTGTTCATATCCGGTTGTAGAAAACTTGACAGAGTATCCGAAATAAAATAAACCAACCGCGTGAGTAACCGTGATCGTCTCTTTTCAAGTAAGTTCGGGAAGAGAACACGGTGGGGTTATGTATGAATCGCAGGTAGTTCAGGATCACTTAGCAATCATTACTAGTTTGTGACTGTTTGCGTAGATGCTCATCTTATTCTTGTACTCGTAAGTTAGCCACCATACATATGCTTAGCCGCTGCTGCAACCTCACCACTTAAGCTCTCCATACCCATTAAGCTTTGCTAGTCTTGATACCCATGGTTATGGGATTGCTGAGTCCCTGTGGCTCACAGATACTACAACAACAGTTGCAGGTGCTGGTTTTCGATGACTTGACGTGAGAGCGATGTTTACTTGTGTTCGAGTTCTTCCTCCTTCTTTTTTGTCAGTCTTGGGATAGGTTCCTGGTCGGCAGCCTGGGATAGCAGGATGGATGTCGTCGTGTTTTCATGTGTTTTTCATCCGTAGTTGGATGCCTTGTGTATGATGATGTTGTATTCATGTGACTATTGTATGACTTGTATGTATCCCCATCTATTTATGTAATGGTACGATGTAATGATATCCATCTTGCTAAGCGCCCGAAATGCGGTTGTGCCCCAATCACGAGTTCATCACGCGATTGGGATAAAATCGCATCTTGGGTGTGACAGCTGCTTTGTCTACACTGCCGGATCGAGGCCGGGAGGCTACCACGTCGATGTATGCATCATCGGCCACGTCTGCCTCTGCCTCGTCGATCCGCCGCCCCCGGTCCTCCCCGCGTTCCCCGAGCTCCTTTTCGCACCGGGGTGAGCTCCTCATTCTCCCCCTGCCTATCCCCTTTGATCCGTCACTATAAGCCGTCGTTCTCTTCTTCCCATGACCGCGCCAGGAGTTCGCTCCTGTGTGCGCGCTTCCGCGCCTCTAGCCGCATTGGGCGGTGTTCGGCCGCACCCAGGGTGCGCGTGCCTGCAGCCACCTCCGCTCGCGCCTGACCTCGCAGTCGCTCCCGCTGACTGCGCCGCTTCGCCTGGCCGCATCCCTGCGCACTCCTGCCCGCTCGCATGTGCAGCCGCCCCACCAATGCTCGCCGCCCCGCACGCTGCTGCTGCTGCCCTGCTGCGCTCGCCTGAGCCACCGCTGCCGCTTCCCGCCATGGCCGCGACCATCGCCGCCGCTTCAGGATACCGCCGCCGCCGCTAGAGTCCTCCTTGGTGCCAGCCGACGCCATTGTTGGAAGCGCCGCTTCGGCAGCTTTCCAACAGGCCCAGCTGCGCGCCCTCCCGTCGCCGGAGTTGACCGAACGCTCGTTGCCGACGCGTTCTGCCGTCGCCGCCGTTGACCGCTGACGTGGACGTCATTAGGACACTAATTAACCCCAACTAGCGGCACACTAACAGCAGGCCCAGGGCCCCTAACTAAATATGTTAATTTTAATAAAACCGGTTAACTGGCCCTGGGTCACTGACGTATGGGTCCCACCTGACCCGCTGACTGGTCAAACGTTAACCAGTCAACTGCTACGTTAACAGTTGACTAGCCCCACTAGTCACCCCCGTGGTACACTCTGGGTGCAGTGCACCGGCTGCACCTAGCAATTTTTGTTTTTAATTTTCGAATTAAAATAAACCCAATGAATTTCTGAATATTGTTTAAATTTTGTAAATTCATAGAAATTAAACCGTAACTCAGATGAAAATTGTCGGTGTACTAAAGTAGGGGTACCTTAGTATCCCGACTTGTGCACGGGCAGTAGCAGCGTCCCGTGGTCTGGCTCACCACGCTCCCGCCAAAGCCCGCTCCAGACCCCTTCAAGCCATTCAAGAACAAAGTATTCAAGTTAGAAGACAAGACCCCGGCAAGAGGAGCTTGCCGGGAAGGCCAAAAGAACGGCATTTCAAGAAGATATGTCGTGGCGCATCATGCGCCCCGGCAGGACCCGGAGGGCGGCAAGCTTCCGGGCCCGGCAAGGTTGCGACCCCGGCAGGGTGCTTGCCGGGGGAACTTATGCTGTGTGCCTGCGCTCCAGCTCATCTGGCCACGCGTCGCCCTGGGGCCCTTCCAGGGGCACGTGGCGGATGGCTGTGCAGCCTAGGGTACACGGTGGCAAGCTGCGGTGACGAAGCTATCGCCATGGCAAACGGAGACGCATGGACGGGCGCTTTTGAGGCGACGGCGACGGGCATTCAATGCCCTTGTCCCCCACCGTCAAATTTAGGTGAAGACCACTGTTCATACACTGTTCAAGCACTGTTACAACTACCACCGATTTTACATTTTTACCCTCCTCTACGTTGACACCTGTCGGTGACCCCTTTGAGCTATAAAAGGAGGCCCATGCACAACGCAGAGGGGGTTCGATCCCAGAAACTCGCTCACTCCCTCGCTCGGTGTAGCTGGTACTGTAGATCTTCAAGCTCCCGAGCCCAAGAACTAAATACAACAAAAGCAGGAGTAGGGTTTTACGCGTCATCGCGGCCCGAACCTGGGTAAACTGCCCGCATGTGCTCCTTGATCTGCTCTCCGTGCTCCCTCTGCTCCCTTACCGCAACGTAGAAGGGGCTCCGGTCCCATAGGTGCTCGTGGGAGGACAGTTTCCCCCGACATCTTTGGCGCGTCGAGGTTGTGCGAACCTGATCCGGCGCTCACGCGGGCGCACTCTTCATCAACCTCTCCAACTTCGTCAACTTCATCGGCTACATCAACATGCCTCCGAAGAAGAAAGCTTCGGAGGTCGGAGGCCCGTCCGCGTCGATCCCACCGCCACCAGAACCGATGGTTGGTGGAGGGGACGCTGGCGGAAGGGTGGACGCCGGTGGGGAAACCCACGGCGCCACCAAGTCCAAGGACAAGACGGACGACCGGGCGAACTCCAAAGCCTCGGTGTCCGTGCACGCACCCCGTCCCTCTCAGGAGGTGCCGGGCCAGCAGCGACGCGGTACCCATGGTGCCATCCGTCTGCTGGGACAAGCCCAAACCGGTGGGTCGCGGGACGCTCAAGGCCAGCGTGCTGGTACGAGCAAGGCGCGGTCGCCGGGGCGAGACCCTGCTCCTTCTAACCCCGTTAGAAGTCCGAGCATATCTCGCTCCTCCCACCGTTCGCCACCGTTTCCCTCCTCTCCAGCAGAAGCCCTAGCCAGGGCTCAGCTACTCCTCGATTTCCCTCCAGCGGCAGACAAGGCCGAAGATTGGAGGGCCACGATTCAGAGCCTCATCGCCTTCGCCAACAACGACACGCCACAAAAACCGGCAACATCACGCCCGCGGCAAGTCGACCAAGCGAAGGCCGATGGAGACAAGACCGCTGGGGGTGCAACTACCGTATACTCCCCGCCGCGGAAACAGAAATCACCGCCCCGCCGGATCAACGTCGATGACGACTCCACGGCATCGTCGGATCCGCGGGCTCGCCGCGATCAGCGCCAAGTCCTCGACGACAGGCGACAAGAGGACGCTCGAACCCGCATCGAGCGTCGACGAGAAGCTCGAAGGCAATCTGATCAGCGTGCTGGGACCGCTGTCGACATGCACGCGCCCGGTGAACCAGGCGACTTGCCGTACGCGGCAGGCTGCCCTGCGTTCACCCGAGAGCTGCGGCAAGTCCAGTGGCCCAGCATGAAGAACTTTAAGCCCGACGTACCCGAGAAGTACGACGGCAAGACCCATCCCTCGGAGTTCCTCAGCATTTACACCATAGCAGTGCAAGCTGCCGGGGGACGCGACGAGAAGATCCTAGCCAACTATTTCCCGCTCGTGCTTAAGCCAAACGTCAGGTCTTGGCTTATGCACTTGCCGGAAAACTCCATCTCTTCATGGGCGGATTTGTGCCACCAGTTTGTTGGTGCCTTCACGGGCGGCCACAAACCCCATGGCCAGGAGAGCGATCTCCACATCCTTGCCCAGAAGGAGGGAGAGTCCCTGCGCAAATACATCCAAAGGTTCAGCCGCGTTCAGCACAACATTCCCGATGTCCACCCTGCCACGGTTATCAGCGCGTTCTACCAGAACGTGCGTAACCACCGGATGAGGGAGGAGATGGCCATGACCAAGATCCGGGATGTCAGCGAGCTTTACGCTCTGGCTGACAAATGTGCACGCGCTGAAGAGGGGAGGAGACTCCCCGGAGAGGATACCGGCGCAGGAGGAAGTGACAGCGAGGATGCCGCCCCGGCAAGGAAAGGCCGGCGGCGAAACAAGAAAAAGAAGAACAAGGAAGTACTAGTTGTCGAGCAGTCCGGCAAGGAGGCTCCCGCCAAGAAAACACAGGCTGGTGGCTCCGGCAAGGAGCCCGCCCCTGTAGCGGCAGCCGACAAGCAGGACGGCTCCGACAAGCAGTACTGCAAGATCCACCGCACCAAGGGCCACGATCTCCAGAACTGCAAGAGAGTAGAGTACCTCGTAGAACAGCAGAAGGCTGAATACGAGCGTCGCGACAAGGAGAAGGCCCAAGGAGGCGGAGGAGAGCCAAGCAAGAAGCGGCCGTTGAATGGCCGGGGAGGACGCCGCGGCAAGGCCAAGCAGCGGCAAGGAGACAGACCTCCCCGGGGCCGCGACAAGGATGAAGACGAAGACGACGATGAGGATATGGATGAAGGAGACAACAGCGAGCAGGAGTTCCAGAAGGCCACAGAAGTCCTGTGCGTCGATGGAGGTGCCTCTCTGCACACTTCCCACTGCCAACTCAAGCAATGGGTGCGGGAAGTGAATGCAGCTGAGCCACCCGTCGAGTCGCGCAGGCTGCTGAAATGGTCCGGCACGCCCATCATCTTCGACCTTGAGGACCACCCCGACCGCACAACTGCGGTCGGGTGTTTGCCGATGTTGGTTTCACCAACTATCCGCAACCTCCAAGTCACCAAGATGTTGGTTGACGGCGGGGCCGGCCTCAACTTGATCTCCTCCGCTGTGATCAAGAAACTGCATATCCCAGACGGCGAGCTCGAGAAAACTAGGACGTTCCAAGGAATAAACCCAGGAAGGAGCAAGCCGAAGGGGAAGATCACGCTGCCAGTGACCTTTGGTGGAGAGCTCAACTTCAGGACGGAGAGGATCACGTTTGACGTTGCCGATATCCCATTGCCGTACAAAGGGATACTTGGCTGTCCTGCGCTCGCCAAGTTCATGGTAGCTTCCCACTACGCGTACAACATGCTCAAGATGCCGGGACCGATAAGCGTCATCTCTGTCCCCGGCGACAAGAAGGATGCGCTTATCTGCGCCGACAAGATCTACCGGGATGCAGCAGCCGCGGCAGATGGCAAAACACTTGCCACTGAAGCTCCCGAGGGGAAGACCAAGACCAAGTCCGGCAAGTGCTCTGGGGCCCACTCCGGCAAACGCACCTCTTCGGAGTGCTGCGCTGCCGTTGAGGACGCACCATCGAGCTCCACCGGCAAGTGTAAGAAAGGAATGGCAGCTCCACCGGCAACCAAGAAGGTGTCCGCCAAGGAGGACGGCACTGGTGGTACCTTCACCATCAGTGCTACGCTCGACCCTAAATAGGAAAGCGCGCTCGTTGCATTCCTGCGGGCGAATGTCGATTTATTTGCATGGCAACCATCTGACATCCCCGGTGTTCCCAGGGAGGTAATTGAGCACAAGCTTGCTGTTTGTCCTCATGCGCGGCCCGTCAAGCAGAAGGTCAGGAAGCAAGCAGTGGAGCGCCAAGAGTTTATAGCTGAAGAAATCAAGAAGTTGGAAGCAGCAGGCTTAGTTAGAGGTGTACTACATGCCACATGGTTGGCCAATCCAGTTGTCGTGCGCAAGGCTAATGGGAAGTGGAGACTTTGTATAGACTTCACCGATGTGAATAAAGCTTGTCCTAAGGATCCTTTTCCCTTGCCGCGCATTGACCAGATTGTTGACTCCACCGCCGGATGTGAGTTGCTTTCATTTCTTGATGCATACTCAGGTTACCACCAGATATTCATGGCCAAGGAAGATGAAGAGAAGACCGCATTCATTACTCCATGCGGCACATATTGCTTTATACGCATGCCCTTTGGATTGAAGAATGAGGGCTCAACGTTTGCAAGGGTGGTGCACACTGCTTTTCAGCCACAGATACACAAGAATGTAGAAGCCTACATGGATGATATAGTGGTCAAGAGCAAGAGCAAAGATACCCTGGTTCAAGATCTAGAAGGAACGTTTGAGAATCTGCGCAAGATACAACTCAAGTTCAACCCCGAGAAGTGCGTTTTCGGAGTCCCCTCCGGCAAGCTTCTCGGGTTCTTTGTTTCCCAGAGGGGGATTGAAGCCAATCCCGACAAGATAAAAGCCATCGAGCAGATCGAAGCCCCGAAGCGCGTCAAGGACGTAAGGAGACTTGCTGGTTGTGTGGCTGCCCTCAGCAGATTCATTTCAAAGTCTGCAGAACGCGCCCTACCTTTCTTCAAAATCTTGAAAAAGGCGGGTCCTATGAAATGGACTCCGGAAGCGGAGGCAGCGCTGCAGGACTTGAAAGGATACCTGTCCTCCACTCCGATAATTGTCGCACCTAGGCCACAAGAGAAGTTGCTGCTGTACTTAGCGGCAACCAATCAACTGGTTAGTGCTGCGTTAGTAGCGGAGAGGGAGGCGGATGAGGAACCCACATCCCCGGCAAGCGCATCCAGCGACAATCAAGGAGCTTCCCCGACAAACTCTGGCCCTGACAAGGACAAGTCTGCGCAGGAACAAGGAGAAGTGCGAAAGAAGATGGTGCAGCGCCCAGTTTATTTTGTAAGTTCCCTCCTGCAGGGGGCTAGGTTAAGATACTCTGGGGTGCAAAAGTTGCTTTTCGGCCTCCTCATGGCCTCAAGAAAGCTGCGCCATTACTTCCAAGCACACGAGATAACGGTGGTCACTCGCTTTCCGTTGAAGAGGATATTGCAGAATCCAGAAGCAACAGGCAGGATCGTCGAGTGGGCACTGGAACTGTCAAGCTTTGGTCTCAAGTTTGAGAGTACCTCAACTATCTAGAGCAGAGCTTTGGCAGAATTCATAGCAGAATGGACTCCAACACCAGATGAAGAAGTTCCAGAGATAAACATCCCCGTCCAAGAAGCAAGCAAGGAGTGGATAATGTACTTTGATGGTGCCTTCTCGCTGCAAGGCGCCGACACCGGCGTGTTACTCATAGCGCCCACCGGAGAGCACCTCAAGTATGTTGTTCAAATGCACTTTCCCAAGGAGCAAGCGACAAACAATACTGCAGAGTATGAAGGTTTGCTTGCCGGTCTCAGAATTGCGGCCGAACTTGGGATCAAGAAGTTGATTGTGCGGGGACACTCACAGTTGGTGGTCCGACAAGTGAACAAGAGTTACCAGAGCCCTCTGATGGAAGCTTATGTCGATGAAGTGACGAAGCTTGAAGAACACTTTGAAGGCCTACAGATGGAGCACGTTCCAAGAGCTCAGAATGATATCGCAGATGGCCTCTCAAAGTGTGCTGCAATGAAGTTACCTGTGGAACCTGGGATCTTCGTGCTCAAGCTAACTCAGCCATCCGTTACACCATCAGTTGGGCAAAGCAAGAAGAGGAAGTTGGTCTCCGGTGACTACTTGCCGGCGGATCTTCCGGAGACCGCCACCAAGATCCCCAAGATCAGCAACCAAGATGCTGAGGAACAGTCTGCTCCTGCGGACCCAAGGGTCTGTACAGTTGAAGCAGGCGTTCCCGACAAGCCTTGCCCCGGCAGGCTTGCCAGGGAACACTCAGCTCTGGCAGAATCACAGGTTCTTGTCGTAGAAGCTGAGGTTCCCGCAGCAGCCTTGATGCCTTTAGTCCTTGTTGTCGAGCCTCAGGCTCCAGCATGGGCGCAGCAAATCGTCTGTTTTCTTCAAACTGGAGAACTTCCCGAAGAACTAGAAGAGATAGAAAGGATTACCAGACAGTCAAGTATGTACCAGTTCGTTGGAAATGAACTGTACAGAAAAAGACTCAATGGTGTCAGATTGAAGTGCATTTCCCGGGAAGATGGACAGAAGCTGTTGGCAGAGATACACGGAGGCATATGTGGTCATCACATTGGCGCGAGAGCACTTGCCGGGAAGGCGTTCCGGCAAGGTTTCTTTTGGCCAGAAGCCCTCCAAGATGCAACTGCACAAGTAACCAAGTGTGAAGCGTGCCAGTTCCATGCGAAGCAGATTCACCAGCCAGCTCAAGCTCTCCAGACGATCCCTTTGTCCTGGCCCTTCTCGGTCTGGGGGCTCGATATCCTCGGCCCCTTTCCCCGTGCAGCCGGGGGCTTTGAGTACTTGCACGTTGCAATCGACAAGTTCACAAAGTGGCCAGAAGTGGAACCGGTGAGAAAGGTGACAGCACAGTTAGCAGTGAAGTTCTTCAGGTCAATTGTTTGCTGTTTCGGAATCCCTAACAGGATCATCACCGACAACGGCACACAGTTCACAAGTCGCACCTTCATGCAGTACGTCCAAGACCTTGGCGCCAAGGTCTGCTTTGCTTCCGTCGCTCACCCAAGGAGCAATGGTCAAGCAGAGAGGGCCAATGCAGAAGTGCTGCGCGGGCTCAAGACAAGAACCTTTGATAGGCTGCAGAAGTGCGGAAGAAACTGGATAGAAGAGTTGCCAGCGGCTCTTTGGTCAATCAAAACGACACCAAATCGAGCCACCGGACAGACACCCTTTGCTCTTGTCTATGGAGCAGAGGCAGTTCTCCCCACGGAACTCGTATACGGGGCTCCTCGAGTGCTCGCTTACGACGAGCTCGAGCAAGAGCAACTGCGGCAAGATGATGCATTGCTCCTCGAGGAGGACCGTCTCCAGGCTGCTGTACGAGCTGCTCAATACCAGCAAGCCTTGCGTCGCTATCATAGCCGCAAGGTCAAGGCCAGGAGTCTCGAGGAAGGCGACCTTGTTCTTCGGCGTGTTCGGTCCGCCAAGAATTCCAACAAGTTGACGCCGAAGTGGGAAGGCCCTTATCGGGTGAGACAAGTCACAAGGCCCGGCGCTGTCCGCCTTGAGACCGAAGAAGGCATACCGGTGAGCAACTCCTGGAACATCGAGCATCTTCGCAAGTTTCACCCATGAGGCGCGGTTGCCATGATCCGCTCCGGCAACCACCTTTTGTACAAGTCTTGCCGCTGTTGCATGTAAACCTTTGTACAAAGCCGGGCGCAGACCCCGTGCATCAGTAAAACTTTTGTGCTTTGCACCATTTGTCATTTCATGCCTTTCTTTCTCGCTTGCATGTATCTTCTGACATTTTGTGCAGCACATATCCCCGGTAAGCAGTAACAAACCGCAAGGCTACATATTTGTATTTCCTCCTCTTTTTGCCTTTCTCTCTGAAGCAGAAGAAGTGTTCCTCGCGCACAAGTTTGCCGGGGGGAAGGAGATAGAAGTATGGACCAAGTGCTGTTCAAGAAAAAGAGAAGCCTTATCGGGAAGCAAACAACCCATAAAAGCTAAGTTACCAAAGTTTGAGCATTCAAATTTTTAAATTTTAGTTATCTTCCTTGAACAGCCACGCTTTGTATGGAAAACCTATGCGTGGAGGAACCTACCCGTGGCTAGCCGCGCCCTTACTTTGTTTCGAGCACGCTCAACGGCTTAAGTGAGCTGCGACAAGTGTCGCGCCCTTACTTCGTTTTCGAGTTCGCTCAGCAATCTAAGTGTGCTGCGACTAGCTGCGGCAAGGTTTCTTGCCGACAAGGTCTTTGCTAGCAGGCCGCTAAGAGTCCCGCACTCAGCGCTCGTGGCAAGGGCCCCATGCCGGCAAGTTCCCTTGAAAGCATAGGGTGAAAAACATACAAAGTGAAGGACCAAAAACAAGGGAGATAACACTGCATTGATTACCCGAAACAAAAGTATATATTGCAGAGATAACTTGCCGCTGTTCTAAACGACTACTGCCTATGACTTAATTCACAGCGGCGAGGAAGCAAGGTGCCTAGTCTCTTCGGTCTCTGTCGATCCTCTGGATCTTGCCCACCTTGGCGACGATGTGGGCGACTTGGGCCTTCAACGCCTCCTGATCAGCTTCAGGCGGCAGGGTCCGGAGGACGTTGACGAGGTTCATCCCGGGGTTGCGGTAGACGATCTTCGACAGCTCCCGCCCCATAGTGCCCATGCAAAGCCGGCGCGCCTCGTCGGCCAGCTGCACGGGGATCTTCTCCCGCAGCCGCGCAAGCGCCGGTGCCATTCCCCTGAAGAACAGACTCAGTTTGGCGCTGTGAGGGAGGTTCTCGTCGGGGGAGTACACGAGATGCTCCGCCCTCAACGCCATCATCTCCATGTCGATGTTGGCGGCGGAGGCGACGAGCTCCTCAGTCCACCGCTCCACCGTCTGCTGAAAATGGTTTTGCGAGACGGCGGTGCTTTCCGGCAGGGCCCTCTCAGTGCGGAGATCGTCCTTCAGCTTCGTCTCGCGGTCCCGGGCAGCGTCAAGCGAGTCAGTAAGGGTGGAGACCTTCAGCTCTAAATCAGCAATGGAGTCCCTGGCATCAGTGAGCTCTTTACCCTTCTCGGGGAGGCGGATTTGCAGCTCCGAGTTGGTGTGGGCATCCTTCTCCCGCTCCACGTTGAGCGCGGTGACCCTGTCTTCACTCGCCTTCAAGAACAGCTCCATCTGCGCCACCCTGGCCTCCAGATCCTTCTTAGCAGTCTCCGCGGCAGTAGCGGCGTCCCTCGCCTCCTGCAGAGCCCCGCCGATGGCTTGTTCCCGGGCGGTGAGGTCGTCCTCGTGGTTCTCGAGGTCGACCTTCCGCTGCTTGAGTTCTCCTTCCCGCCGAGACAGCTCCTCGGCGGCCAGTCGCTGCTGCTCCTCGACCTCGGCCTTTTCGAGGACGAATGCTTGCTGCGCCCCGACAAGCTCTTCGCGCTCCTCCGCCAGGTTCCGGAGGACCGCCTGGTTGGCGGCACGGAGCTCCGCGGCGCGCTTCTCCAAGTCAGCACCAGCCTTGGCAGCCAGAGCCTCCCGAGACTCCAACTTCGCCTGCCTGGCCCGGTACAAGGATAGGAGCCGGCGAAGGAGTCGCTCCTCTTCGGGCTCGTCACTGCTGCTGGGCGCATCGACGACCTTCAACCCGGCGGAGGCGAGGACTTCTCCGTCGAACGTTTCTCCCTCCGCGGGTGCCCTTGATGAAGACGCCCACAGGACTTGGATGAAGACCCCGTTGGCGGCCTCCAGATAGATACCCACCCCAGGTGCGGAGGCAGAGGGGTCGGCGGCCGGTGCAGCGTCCGGCGCTCCCGCGGCCTCCGGGCCAGCGGTATGGTCGCCGGTCCCTTCCCCAGCCGCGGCGTCGGCGGTTGGGGCAGTCTCCTCGGCAGCTGGCTCGTCGGCGCCGACTGTTCCTTCCGCGGCGGTGCCGTCGCCAGTCTCGCCGCGCGCCTCCTCCTCGACAATGGTTTCCGTCTCCATCGGCTCCGGAGCGGGCGGGTCTGACAACAGAAGAAAAAGAAAAGAAAGATTTGTCAAGCAAATATCCAAAAATAAGAATTCAAGAAGAAGAAAGTACAAGGGCTTACCTGCGCGGGCCTCTTCGATGACGGGGTCCCTCGCCGGGGAGTTATCCCTTGGCGGCATAGAAGAAGCCCTCGCCGGCGGAGGGCCTCCGGTGCCCTCCCTTGGCGGGGAGTCCACCCTTGGCGGGGTGCTCGCCCTTGGCGGGGTACTCGCCCTTGGCGGAGTACCCATCCTTGGCGGAGCACCGTCCCTTGCCGGGGAGCTCGTCCTTGGCGGGGAGGGTGGAGCAAGCGGCTCGTCGGGGGCGACCTCCTGGTGTTCCTGCGGCTGCGGTTCCACTTCTGCACAAGACATCAAGACATCAAGACATCAATAAGGATTATAAACTCAAGCGCGCCCGTCAAGCAGAAAAATGAATACCGTACTTACGCCGGGGGCTGCACTGGGGGCAGCTCTCCGGAGCAGCAGGCTGGTCCAGCAAGTCCGTCGCTGGCGCATCCCCTGCCGCTGCGACGGGCTCGTCGTCCACGAGATCAACCACAGGGATCTTGGCCCTCTTCGCCATCCTCTGGGTCAAGGTCCTGGAAGCCAAAACAAGATCAGGATCGAGCAAAAGAAATCAAGGCAAAATCGAAGGAAATAAAAATTGCAAGTACTTACTCTTCCTCCTCTTCATCGGAGCTGAGGCGGAGAAGTCGAACCCCGCCTCGCACGCTCCAACGCGAGGAGCTGGAGGAGAAGGCTCCCTCGGGCGCTTGGCGGGCTCCGGGGCTGCAGGCTGTGAAGACCCAGCACCGGTCGTCGCTGAGGACCGAGGAGCAGAAGGAACCCCCGAGCCACTCCGGGAAGACCCCCCTCCGCTTGTCGCTCGGGCACGAGGCACCTCCTTGACGACTTCGCTCGTCGTGGTGGCGCGCGTCGCCCGACGCTTCGGTTGCTGTTGGGGCGCCTGTGGCCTCGTCGTCTCAGCTGCCTTGCGGAGGCGCTTCTTCTGCTGTGCCGGAGGACTTGGTGGTGGCGGAGAGTTCTCCGAGGATGAGGAGGCGTCGTCGTCAAGATTCAGGGATCCGCCGGAGTCTTCATCAGAATCACCGGACTCGGCCTCCTCCTCCTCCTCCTCCTCGGCAGGCCCGCTGGACTCAGTACCCTGCCCGGCAGCCTCGCCATTCCCGGCAGGCTCCCCGGTAGGCTCCCCGGCAAACTCCTCGGGCGTGATCTGCAGTAGCTTGAGGATTTCCTCCTCCTCGGCCTGGCTCACCGCGTCCGCCGCCTCCGCTTCATCAACAGTGTATCCAAACTCGCCTGCCGCTGCTGCCGCGGCGGCCTCCTCCATCCTGGAGGCAATGTACGCCACATCTCGCGCGGTGGTCTCCCGGGTGAGCCCCTTCCTCTCATCGGCGTTCCGTGGTTTTTCAACCAAGTTGTCGAAGAAGGCTTGCACGGTCTCTGCTGAAGGCTCCAGCCAAGTGGGGACGACCCCGTGGGAGTCGCACTCAGGCATTGCCGCGCGGATGGCACTGAGGGCAGTATTGTTGCACAAGGGAACTACTGTGGTCGACGGTTTGAACCACTCCGGGTGCTTGGGGTCGTGTTTGAACAGCTCCCGGACGAGCCCCTTCAGCTCCAGGACGGTGAAGTTGTAGTTCAACCCGGGGCGCAGCCTCATGCGGTCTGCCACGTTACCGAACTCCCAAGCAGGCCTCTTCCTTTCCTGCAGAGGGGCAATGCGGCGGCGGAGGAAATCAGCTCCAACTTCACCCACAGTCAGATTGGCAGCCCGAAGACGAAGAATCCTAGTTAGGGCGATCTGCAGCTTGTCGTCCTCCGGGGCCAAGTCACTCCAATCCTTGCCGCGCACTATGGCAGTCTGGCGCGGCAAGGTAAACTGCTCGGGCTCCTTTTCCAGAATCCAACACCAATCTGCCCTCCACTCCTCCCACTTGCCGCGGAGCTCTCCCTTCAAGTACGCCTCCTTCTTGTTCAGCCTGAAGATCCAAGAGATGCCGCCGGAGAGGGGGGATCCGGACTCTACTCTAGGCGTGAAGAAGTGGCGGAAAAGAGCTACATTTGGGTGGACTCCAACGTAGTTTTCGCATAGATGTGCGAAAACAGCCAAGGTGAGAACGACATTTGGGGTGAAATCTAAGAGACGGAAGCCGTACGTATTCATCACATCGCAGAAGAACTTCGAGTACGGAGGGCAAAGACCGCAATAGAAGAATGCTGCGAAGAAGTAGTAACCTCCCGGGAACATGTCGACGGCCACGGCGGGGAGGACTTGGGTGCGGGGATGATCCTTCGTCTCCCTCGCCCAGAACAAGTAGTACATGTCCCGCAGCTCCCTCGGGCTGAGCTTTGGCGGGAAGACCACCCTCTTTCTCCGCATGGGTGCCAGCTTCGCCGCCTGCTCAGACTTTTCCTTCTTCGCCTTGTCGCCTTGTCGCTCTTCGCCTGGTCGCTCTTCGGGGCCATGGCGGGGGCGGCGAGGGAGGACGGCGGCACGGCGGGTGGGGAAGACGGTGGAGGAAGGGCAGAAGCAGGGTGCGGCGGGGGTTTCTGAGGACTCAAGGCACAATGAAGAAGATGGGGGAAACTGCCCCTGTTTCCTCTGCTTTTAAGGGGGAAGTGGGGGACGTTCCACATTTCCCCATTAAAGAAACAAGCCACGATCTCTCCCACAACGCCGCAATCGACGCGTGCCGTTAGGGAGAGATGCGGCGAATATGGAGTAGGAAACGGCGCGCCGTGGGCCGCGTGTGCCCGTGCACTGTTCTGGGCCTGGCCCAACAGCGCTCGGCACCGTGTGTGGCCCAAGCCCGGGGGCTCCTGTCGGTGTACTAAAGTAGGGGTACCTTAGTATCCCGACTTGTGCACGGGCAGTAGCAGCGTCCCGTGGTCTGGCTCACCACGCGCCTGCCAAAGCCCGCTCCAGACCCCTTCAAGCCATTCAAGAACAAAGTATTCAAGTTAGAAGACAAGACCCCGGCAAGAGGAGCTTGCCGGGAAGGCCAAAAGAACGGCACTTCAAGAAGATATGTCGTGGCGCATCATGCGCCCCGGCAGGACCCGGAGGGCGGCAAGCTTCCGGGCCCGGCAAGGTTGCGACCCCGGCAGGGTGCTTGACGGGGGAACTTATGCTGTGTGCCTGCGCTCCAGCTCATCTGGCCACGCGTCGCCCTGGGGCCCTTCCAAGGGCACGTGGCGGCTGGCTGTGCAGCCTAGGGTACACGGTGGCAAGCTGCGGTGACGAAGCTATCGCCGTGGCAAACGGAGACGCATGGACGGGCGCTTTTGAGGCGACGGCGACGGGCATTCAATGCCCTTGTCCCCCCCGTCAAAGTTAGGTGAAGACCACTGTTCATACACTGTTCAAGCACTGTTACAACTACCACCGATTTTACATTTTTACCCTCCTCTACGTTGACACCTGTCAGTGACCCCTTTGAGCTATAAAAGGAGGCCCATGCACAACGCAGAGGGAGTTCGATCCCAGAAACTCGCTCACTCCCTCGCTCGATGTAGCTGGTACTGTAGATCTTCAAGCTCCTGAGCCCAAGAACTAAATACAACAAAAGCAGGAGTAGGGTTTTACGCGCCATCGCGGCCCGAACCTGGGTAAACTGCCCGCGTGTGCTCCTCGATCTGCTCTCCATGCTCGACCTGGGTAAACTGCAACGTAGAAGGGGCTCCGGTCCCATAGGTGCTCGTGGGAGGACAGTTTCCCGCGACAAAAATGTTTTATATATGAAAATTGATCAGAAAAATCCAACGAACCCGAATACGTAGTCCGTTCATCTGTCACATGCCCCTAGCATGCTGAACAAGGAACTGCCCCTCTCTTTCATTTGTCCGGAATCCGTCTAACGTCGGGAAACCATCGTCGGATGTTTTCCTCCTCCGACTGCAATGTTAGGTCAATCCTAGCTCTGCATATTGTCATGTCATGCTTAGTGATGCATCTGTTTGCACTGTATTTATTGTTTCTCCCCCCTCTTCTCTCCAGTAGACCCCGAGACCAATGATGCCCCCGTGAACGACTACGTCAATGCCGACACTTCTTCATTTATAGCATAGCTTCCAGGCAAGCCAACCCCCTTTGATCATTCAGATATCACCCATTCCCTTCTCTCTTATGCTTGCATTAGAATTGCTGCTGTTTTTGTATGATCCTATTTTGATGCATAGCCTGTTCTTGTTACCTGCTTTCATACCTTACCTATTTATCCTAAACTGCTTAGTATAGGTTGGTTGATGACCCACCAGTGACCCCCACCTTGTACCTATTTCCCCCGCTGGATTACCAGATGACTCGATCAATGTGATAGACGTCCAGATCCCGACACATCACATCACCCCCCTTAGTTGTATGACTCTGCAGAGTTACTATCGAGTGCCGAGGGTGATACCTCGTATAGCCCTTCTGATGAGATGTCTGTAGTGTAGCTATTCGGTCATGGTCATTGAGGATGATTCCTCCTTCACCACTCTCGATAAAGACTCTGTCGTGCGACCCCTCAAGTGTGGACCATCGAGGGTGATTCCTCCAAGTCCACCTTAACGGCTACATCGAGTGGGAATTCATCGAGGGTGGTTCCCTGGGTATCCCCCTTGCTATTTTGGACACACTGACACTTTGAATTTACCCCCAAAACCATGATGAAGTCGGGTCGGCCCTGAATGGTACCCGCGAGTTGATGTGTAGACAGGTTGACTTGGAGGGTACCCGAGAGATAATTACGTGGCATGGCCGGGCATTCCCGGCCCTTGCCGTAAGTCCACGAGACGGGGCGACAGGGTCACATGATTGTGAGTCTCTGCTCGTTACCGCGCGCTCCTAATCCACTATGATTTGGATATTTGATCCAAGGGGCGTCTGGCCTGATAGCACAAACCATCACGTGGGCACAGTATGGGCGTTCTGCGGCATATGCATCAGCCAAAGATTAATAGACGTCATGCGACTGAGCGGCACGCGACGGGTTGGACTGTGTAAGCACCTGCCTTTTTAAGGAGGTAGCTAGGTCTGCTCACCGGTCGCCGACACAACGTCCATGAGTTCCCGTGGCGATGGCCCAACACCCCTGGGGGCATAGGTTTAGTCCGGCGTGCTGACCTTTCTATTAAGCCTAGGTCGGGTTGCGGCGTATCGTTTGGCCGAGGTCGGGCATGACCCAGTAAAGTTTGTCCGGCCAGAGTTAAGAGAGCGTGGTGGGTAAGTTGGTGCACCCCTGCAGGGAAGAAAACATCTATCAATAGCCTGTCCTATGGTTACGGACGCTCGGAGTTGTATCCCGATCGATAGAACTAGAACTGGATGCTGAGGCATGAAATGGATATGTGGCTCCGGGAGTCGAGAAAGGATCCCAGAGCGTTGAAACAACAACATAAATACGACTTATGTTATACTACTCTACTCCCTCCTGTTGCTGCAAGACGGTGGTTTCCAGAAGATGCTAGTCCTCGATAGGACTAGCTTCTCCCCCTCTTAGTCTGGCATTCTGCATTTTAGTCCACAGATGCTACCCCTTTCATTGACATCGATGCATAAGTAGTGTAGATCCTTGCTTGCGAGTACTTTGGATGAGTACCCACAATTGCTTTGCTCCCCCTTTTCCCCTTTTCCTTCTTCTCAGTTGTTGCAACCAGATGGCGGAGTCCAGGAGCCAGATGCCACCTTTTATGACTGCTACTACCCTCAGGGTGCGTACTACTATGTGACGGCCGCCGACGACCAGGAGTAGTTAGGATGCTCCCAGGCAGGAGGCCTTGCCTTTTCGATCGTTGATATTTTTGTGCTAGCCTTCTTAAGGCAAACTTGTTTAACTTATGGCTGTACTCAGATATTGTTGCTTCCACTGACTCTTGTGCATTCGAGCTTATGTATTCGAGCCCTCGAGGCACCTTGCTTGTAATATAAAGCTTGTATTATTTTATTTGTGTCTAGAGTTGTGTTGTGATATCTTCCTGTGAGTTCATGGTCTTGGTCGTACACCTTTGCGTGCATGATTAGTGTATGGTCAAACCAGGGGCGTCACACGTGGCGCGTCTTTGCTGCCCGCGCTGGTGCCGAGATGGCGTTGCGGTTCGTCATGTCCTAGTACCTAGACCTAGCGCTGGACCAGCTGATGGCCCAACGAGCCGGCGCGGAGCGCCAACTGCAGGCTAAGGCGGACCGGATCGTCGCCAGGGCCAGCTACATAGCCTCGTTCGCGGTGCATGATGTATTCAAGGTGAAAGGGACGGACGATGGTGGTATCGTGCCACATGACGACTTCGGCTTGCTGCTGGATGACCCGGAGGGTAGCTCTTAAGAGACGTACATCTATGTGGATGATGGTGCTGGGTTGGAGGATACTGGCACCTTGACGAACGCGGAGGCCATCGTGGAGGAGTCGTCAGCTGCGAACTCCGGCACTGGGACTGCCTGAAGCCGTCCTATTTTATCTTTATCGCACTTCTGTTAAGCAACAGGTCCACCCACCCACTGGGTGTTGGTGAATGTGATGAACTTTGGCCTTGGGCCCATTTTGTCATGTAAATATTTTCATGAATGTTTGCACTTTTTCTCTTCGTTTTCTAAACCGTTTTTCCTGCCTTGACCCTTCCTTGGAACCCCCCCCCCCCCCGCGAGTCGGAGAGCCGGGTTCCGGTCTGTGATAAGGAGTTCAATCATTGGAAAGAGCGCATAATACTTAGGCCTTTCGAACATTGTGTGCAAGCGAAACACCCACTGGGCCGGCTAGCGGCAGCCGGTGGAGCCGGCTGGCGAACTACCGGTCGTGCAACGACTTAGTGCAATGGGGTCGGGTTAGCCAATCCGGCAGACCCAACTTAGTGTATCATGACGTGTAGGTGCTTCGGCCTGTAGTTCTTGCCGGCCAACAGCCAAAGCCGGACTGTGGCGCTGGGCGAAGTGTAGGGCCTAGGCTGCCTGCACACACGAGGATGTGCTAAGAGGGATGATGGGTGGCGGGCAAGACGGCCGGTCCTCGAGCCCCCGGGTCGAGCGGGTATGATAGCCTTGCCTATTAGGGATGATAGACTACTCATATCAATAAGGAATTCCTTCTTTTCCGTGAGCCCATTCAGACAGAACTCCAAAGTTAAGCGCGCTCAGCTTGGAGTAATTTCAGGATGTGTGACCGACCGAGAAGTTGCTCCCGGGTACGCACGAGTGAGGACAAAGTGTGCAGATAGACTAGTATTGATCTGTGGGGCCAGTGTAGATCCCGGCAAGAGTACCACCGGCGGGTGTGTCCGGGGCGTTACAAGTTGGTATCAGAGTCGACCCTCACGGTTACACGGATGTTTGCGGACAGGTGCGCGATGATGTTGTTCTTGACGTTTTTGACCTGTCATGGCACACGACATGACACATGTACCGTACTGGATGCACAAACATATGTGCCAAGAAGGAACATTCCTGTAGTCCGACGAGGATGTCGGTTCGTCTGATTGGGGGTGTATGTGATAGCCTGGCTTATTAGGGATGATAGACTACTCATATCAATAAGGAATTCCTTCTTTTCCGGGAGCCCATTCAGACAGAACTCCAAAGTTAAGCATGCTCAGCTTGGAGTAATTTCAGGATAGGTGACCGACCGGGAAGTTGCTCCCGGGGTGCGCACGAGTAAGGACAAAGTGCGCAAAATAGACTAGTATTGATTTGTGGGGCCAGTCTAGATCCCGCCAGGAGTAATGACCACCGGCGGGTGTGTCCGGGGCGTTACATCAGGTCAACCCGTTGGTGGACGTTTAAGAAAATTCACAAGGGTATGTGAAAACACAATAACTTGGTAGTAAAAGGCAGCCCCCAAGCGTCGTTCGGGGGTCCCATGGTTTTTCATAGGATTACAAAAGGCAGTGATACATACGTACATACAAATAACTGTAAAACGGGCATAGGAGCTTTGCATTCCAGAGTCGGCTTGTTTCTTCCATGCGATGTCTCTCTTGCGCTTGTTCGGCTTGCGAGCGTCGATGAGGTAGTAGGCGTTGAATTCACACAGGTCTTTGCTGATGATGAAAGGGCCCTCACATGGGGAGGCTAACTTGTGCTGGCTGGCTTGCTGTTGGACAAGCCGGAGGACGAGGTCTCCCTCGCAGAACGCGAGGGGCTTGATCTTCTTGCTGTGGTAATGCCTCAGGCCTTGTTGATAGATTGTGGGTTGACTAAGAGCCAAAAGGCGTGCTTCTTTGAGGAGGCCGACGCCGTCTTAACGGGCTTCTTTCGCTTGGGCCTCTGTGTACATTGTGACTCGCGGTGAGTCGAACTCGACGTTAGTTGGGATGACGGCTTCAGCTCTGTAGACGAGGAAGAACGGGTGAACCCGGTCGACCGGTTCAGCATCGTCCGGAGACTCTAGAGGACGGCTAGCATCTCATCGAGCTAGCTGCCGGGTGAACGGACGAGGGGCTCGACAAGCCGAGGCTTGATTCCAGATAGAATGAGGCTCTTGGCCCACTCGACCTGTCCATTGGACTGAGAATGAGCCACGGAGGCCAGGTCAAGCCGGATTCCGAAGACGGGGTAGTATTGCGCTAGGGAGCCCTTAGCAAAGTTGGTGTCATTATCGGTGATGATGCTATGCGAGACACCGTAGCGTACCGCGATGTCTTTTAGGAACCAAACAACCGTTCGCCCGTCCAACTTCTTGATCGATCTCGCCTCGATCCACTTGGTGAACTTGTCAACCGCCACCAGCAAGTGCATCATGCCGCCCCGAGCTGTCTTGAAAGGCCCGACCATGTCGAGCCCCCAGATCATGAAGGGCCAGGTGATCGGGATGGTTTGCAGGGCCGACACCAGCTAATGGCTGCACTTGCTGAAGCATTGGTACCCCTCACACTTCAGGATGAGTGACTCGGTGTCTTTGAGGGCCATGGGCCAGTAGAAACCATGGCGGAAAGCCATGGCCATCAGGGACCTAAAGGCGGCATGGTGCCTACACTTTACCTGATGTATGTCGAGGAGGATCTCTATGCCCTTGTCCTGCTCGACGCAACGCTGAAAAATGCCCGTCGCACTGTGCTTGACGAGCTCGTGGTTGATGATGATGTAGGCGGACGCCCGGCGTTGCACTTGCCGAGCCTCAGTCTCGTCCACGGGGAGGACTCCGTTTTCCAGGAATGCTGAGATTGTCTGGGCCCATGATGGACGGCCGCCATGACGGGTTCTGGGGCGACATCCCCCGAGCCGGAGGCGGCAACCCCTAGATCAGGGATGATGGTGGCCGGGTTGAGCGTGGCAGTCCCCGGGCCGAGATCAGCAGTCCTCGGGACTGGGAGGGGCATTGCAGGGTCGCCGGGGACGAAGATTGACTCGGTGTCCAGAGATGGCTTAACGGAAGGCTTGCGCAAGTACTCGAGGGAGATGTCGGATAGTATTTCTTCCCGGGAAGAGCCAATCTTGGCCAACGTGTTTGTGGCTTCTTTTTCTACACGCGGGACATGGAGGAACTCGCAGCCGTCGAAGGTGCCGGAGAGCTGCTGGACCAAGAAACGGTAGCTTGCCATGTTGGCATCTCGGGAGTCCCATTTGCCGGAACACTGCTGCACCACCAGGTCCGAGTCGCCATAGCACAGAATGCAACGGATGTCGAGTTCCTTCGCAAGCCGGAGGCCATGCACAAGGGCTTCATAGGGGGCAACATTTTTGGAGGCGGCGAAATGGATCTGGAGTGCGTACCGAAGCCGGTCGCCCTTTGGGGAAGACATCACGATGACAGCTCCCAAGCCGGAGCGCATCTTGGAGCCGTCAAAGTGCATGCGCCAATGCATCAAATCCGGTAGTGGCAGCATGTATTGAGTCTCCGTCCAGTCGACGAGGAAGTCGGCCAGGGCTTGGGACTTGATCATGGTGTGGGGCTCGTAGAGGATGGCGTGGCCGGCCAGCTCGATGGCCCACTTGGCAAACCGGCAACCAATGATTTCGCCGACGGGAGACATGCTGACCACAGTGATCTCGTGCTCTTGGAAGTACTATTTCAGTTTCTTGGCGGCGAAATACACGTCATAACATATCTTCTGATAGTGCGGGTAGTTCTTCTTGGAGGCAGAAAGCACCTCGCTCAGGTAGTAAACCGGGCGCTGGACAAAATGGATCTTTGATGAGGGGAGGATATATATTACTCCTATTATTTCACCACCTCATGATATTCTGAAGCTCGAATCCTTTTTCTTTGCAATTCCTCCTACGAATGAGGTGAATCCTAATTTTAGAACACCAGCATTGTGTTTCGGCAAGCCAAATAGGAGTGGCTTTATATCCAGGCCATGTCATGGGCCATAGAGTTTTATTTTTTAGTTGTGGAATTTTAATTCGGTTGGGCCTGTCCAATCTGAATGGTTTTTTTGTTTTAGGGTTTACCTTATAAAAGGTAGCCGCCGGCTATTGTATAGGGGAGTTGAATTTTCGAGTTAAAAATAGACAAGAAAAAAGTCCCATGTCGGGGACACCAATATCGCCTGTTTTGCTTGCTGATTCGTAAGAATCTGTTCTGTTGTTTGTGGAGTAGATATCATCTGCTCAACAATCAATACTATCTACTGGATTTATCATTCACTGTGAAATATTGGGCCAAAAGGATCACGTTGATCCTTATCATCTTGGTATCAGATTCATCGGGTTTCTCAAGGCGTATCCTTGCTGAGAATTATCTGCTGCTGGAAGTATTGCTGCTGGAGGCGTATGCCAAGACACCGGCATTGTTGTGTGTTCGAGCTGTTGACGAGTTGTTGCTGGAGGCGATCTAGCCACCACATCAGCGTTGGGAGATTTTTTTTAATTCTTCTAGAGGCACGATGTGGATCGTGAAGCCGTTGGAGTTCTGCCGCCGCCACGATAGTTGATCTATTGTGTTTGTTCTGCTGGAGGCGTGTAATCCTGTAGCCGCCGTGATATCTATTTACTGCAACGCTAGTTACTTCGAGGTCGAATCGGATCAGTTCAATTTCCATTTGCATATGGGAACCAAAGCAAACCAGGAAAGAGAGAACGTGATTTGATTGGAGTCCTACCGTGAGTACACTTCAATTCTTTTTTGGCCTCACTAAGATTTGTTTATTAGGGACATGAGCATCCTTGCCTTGAGTCGTGAACAGCTTGGAGACCTGCTATAAAGGAATAAGTCATTATCTTTTGGCATTGATTTCTAGCCGCAATTGTCCCCGCGAGGCTCTTGTGCTACTGCTGATTGTTATTTGTGTCCTGTCGTTCAACAATTATCTGTTGGGGAACGTAGTATTTCAAATAAATTCCTACGATCATGCAAGATCTATCTAGGAGAAGCATAGCAACGAGCGGGGAGAGTGTGTCCACGTACCCTCATAGACCGAAAGCGGAAGCGTTTAGTAACGCGGTTGATGTAGTCGAACGTCTTCGCGATCCAACCGTTCCAAGCACCGAACGTATGGCACCTCCGCGTTCAGCACACGTTCAGCTCGATGACGTCCCTCGAGCTCTTGATCCAGTTGAGGATGAGGGAGAGTTTTGTCAGCCTGACGGCATGGTTGAACTAGCTCAGCTTGGCCTCGGCTTCAACTACTAGCCGTGGAGGGCGTTGCGGTTGAGGTTGTGGTGGACAACGACGTCGGGGTATCGGCTCCGGCATGATGGAGGAGGGTGGTGGTTGATGGGTGGAATGGGGTGGCAGACGGAGGACGCCGGGGTTTCGTGGCTCGTGGAGAGGTAGTTTTCGCACCCACGAAGTACGAATGGGGAATCGGATGGGTGGGCGGGGGGGAGGGGGAGAAGCATGTTTCAGGTCTGGGACGCGCTTGTTTTTGGCTTTTTTGAACAGAAGATGGGACACGCTTGTTTGAAATTTGGGGAAAGTACAAACTTTGCCCCCTCTTAAATTTTAGACCTACTGTGGGTCAGGGGTAGGATGGTAATCCCAGGTGTCCCAAATAGTGGGCGGGAGCGATTTCGGCCGCACGCATGTGTGCTTAGGTGGCCATTCTGTATGAATGTTTTTCGGAGGCGGTTGCATGGCGTCTAGATGAAGCTACGAACCTACCCCGATTTAGACCTTTGGACGTCGGGCCGGTAGGTTTCACGGGTCGGAGTTATTATAAAAGTAATTTCCTTGTACTACCAAACATTGGTCTCACGCGGTTTCGGGCGAGTAGAGGCTCTTTTGGCGTTTCGTTCGAAATTTTGAAACACAAGCATTCACGTTTAGAGTACTCTTGAACTTTGAGGATTGACCTAAATAGACAACGTTAAATTTGACCTTGTATGTTTGAAAACCTCATTAAATTATCCGCTTCTTTTTTAAATTTTGACCCTTGAAAATCCTATAACTACGATTATTTTGGAATGGAGGAGCTAAATTAGAATCTATTTTGTACACGACTACATATGCTATTATGTACAAAATCAGAGCAAATATTGGTGCCCCCATAATTTAGATATGATTTACAAATGCTATGATATCAAATTCAAATAATTGAATGGACTTCATGTTGAATTCGATTTTTTAAACCACCTTAAGTTGAATTCAAATGTATGCTATTGCTAGTCCATATGTAGCTATTTATAATGTTCATTGTGTAACTTTCGTATGTATAATGTGCTTCACACACATAACATGAACTATACTCACGTTTATATTCGATTGCTAAAGCGATGCATTGTCTGAAGTTCAAAATACTAACTATGTGGATCAATTGTGTCGAATAATAACATAGACATGCTCAAATTCGATAGAATCTAGATGTCTGATGGATCAATGACCGTTCCTTACGCGAATTGCAAATATCATGATACCATCCTAATATTTGGATACAATTTATATCTTTAATCAATGTGCACAACAGTCTTGTACATGTAGTTTCACTCTCCATCGGTGGTCTCTCACACATGCTCACACACTCTCTCCCGAGGTGTCTTGCTCGCACACATGCTCTCGATATAACCCTCCCTCCATCTCGTAACCATTTACGACTGTTTTCACTAACCTTTATCACAAGCACTCGCCCTCTCGCAAGCATACACACGCACAATCCCCATCGACCCTTTCTATATACATAGACCTGCATACGTGTCTCCTCTACGCACATTATCTTTAGGCATGTCTCTCACTCATTGTATCACACCTCTCTTCCTAATCGACGAGTATGATTCTAGCAGAGCATTCTGTAGGATGCCCCTTAAAGTTAGGTTGGATGAATAGTAATATCAGAGATAAAGGGGTTACCTTAGTCCGAGAACCTAGGGTTACAAAACCTAGCCGTCTTTGTCAGTGGAGATAGAGTCCTTCACAATTATGCTATCTCTATCTTATACGACTAGTCATCCATGGGTCTCCCTAAATGCGTCACGGGCCGACCAATGTGGCGTGGGACGGAACCAAACAAAGGGCCTCACCTCGGACCCACCGGACCTCACGCGGTGACACACCCTCTGCCCCCACGTCTCGTTATCTTCTCATACCCACACATACCAACACATACACCACACACACAAAATATATGCTCCTGGTGCCTCTATCCACTCCCCCTTGCATATACACACTCAAGGGAATCTCTCATCGTGACGTCATATTCATCTCTCTCTCTCTAGACCACTCTCATTTCTCGTGCTATCTCTCCCACGCCCCCTACCGGCCCCTCTATCCATGCCTCTCTCGAATACGTAATACATACACATACCTCTCTAGGCCCTGCCAAATGCAACAACTACACATTCACAAATGTTACATCGCGCACCCCATTGATCTAAAAAGCCCTCTCTTCACGTCTATTTCGCGTACAACATTCCTTTTGAATAAAGTGTGGCCAAAAAATATTTTAGAATTTCTAAATATATACAACATTACAAAGTTGTATGGAGGAGTATGAACGCTTGCATTGCATGGTGCCCACAATGATATTTATTCCGCACTGTGAATTTGTATATTTTTATACTATATATAAAGTTAGTCATAGTAAAGAGAAACAAAGACCATCTCTCTCTACATCGCATATCCCCGTCTACGCCCCTTTCACGTACGCACACAAACTATCTCCAAGTCCTCTAAAAGTAAGCCCCCAGCACATTCACGCATGTTTCATCTTTCTCTCGCGATATATACAATGACGATCATTGTATTTGAAGACAAAACACGATACATACATTGGACTTTAGAATCCACTCATTACGGTCACCGTTTTTGTTTCGTGGTTATTATACAGTCACGGGCTCACCATGCAACTCTGTATTTGCTCAAGACACAACTAGTTGACCAGTTAAACACTCCACGTGGCACCTCTAGTGTTGCATCACATTATCTCACTACCATCGGGCCCACCTATCGTCTTGTATCTACTCTACATCTACACTCTTATAAAATACTAGCAAGATGCCCATGCGTTGAACGGAACATCAAGATGCATCTGTATGAGTAGTTTATCTTGTGGGAGAAAAGGATGAACAAGGGAAGGCCTTATTTGCATGTGTGGAGAGGGGTGTGGGTATGTTTTTGCAAAATTGCCATAGTTTCCTTCCTATCCGTCAGATATAGATCGGCCGGCGTATATTGCAGGATGGCAGGCACACGATCATCACTGACTATGCTTTTTATAAGAGTAGGGATAAAATACACTCTTAAAAAATAGATTTGGTGATGATGGTGTGCCTGCCATCCTGCAATATAGGCCGTCCGATTTATATCTGACGGATAGGAAAGAAACTATGACAATTTTGAAAAAAGGTACCCACACACCTCTCCACATTTGCAAATAAGGCCTTCCCTCATTCATCCTTTTCTCTCACAAGATAAACTAGTCATACAAATGCATCTTGATGTTACGTGCAACGCACGGGCATCTTGCTAGTAAGAATGAAAACAAACGGCAACAAAATATTGAACGGTGGTTCGAAGTCATGACTGCGGGCACAGCGGAAAAGGTGCCCTTGTATTGGTATGCTGAGCCGTCTGTTTTAACACACAGGAGCTGGTGTGGTGATTATACACACACACACACGCATGCACACGAACTGCATGCACGCAACACTCACACGAACACATGCACCCACGCACGCACACAACACTCACACGTACACACGCAGCCACGCACGCACGCAACACTCACACGTACACACGCATGCATGCATGCACACACCAGTACACCACACGACCAACACACACTCTCATGCTCAAGTGCTCAACCTACACGTGCATGTGCACACATCAGGCCGTGACAAACACATACACAACCAGGTGATTCCCGCGCACGGGGTGGAGTCTTGTCGCGCCTGCGTAAATTTGTGTTTATCTGACCTTTTCCCTATGCAAACTGATAGGTGGGACCCACTAGGAACGTGTTCAATTTAACTAGTCAACATGGTGCCACACAGACTATTTGGCCAGTCAACAGAGTGCAATCCGATGCCGAACCGTGAGCAAGTGACCGTATAATCACCACAAAACATATATAGTGACCGTAATCAGCTTATTCTGAAGTTCGGTGAACGTATTACGCTTTTCACTCTGTAGGTCCTCCAAAACTACATCTCTACACGTTCTCTCATGTTACATCTAACAACTATGCAATACAGCACCACTACTACACTCTAACACAATAAATCATATATGTTTTTAGTTTTACTAGATATCATATTGTTTCTTAATTATTCAGTTTGCATACAAGAACATCACTTGTTATGTATGCTGATTTGTGTTTGGTGATTGTATGATGACTAAAACATGATGACATTGTTGTTTAGTTGTACTCATATTTGGCTGTGGAACTTGAATTTGATGACATAATTTGATGTTGGAATGCAATTTGCTCGATGTCTTCGAATGAGAACAAAGCTGACCCGACAGGGCCTCTGCTAATTTATTTATTTATTACCAAAAGGGCCTCTGCTATTTATTTATTTATGAGCAAAAGGGGATACCCCCTAATTTCCATTAATAGAAATCATTAGATGTTCACAACACTACGCCCAGCCTGCTACTCAGGTTTCATTCATTACTAGTTTCAGTAAAGTGCTCATGTCATAGCCACTGAATACATCATGAGTGCTACATACACTGCAAATAAAGAGACAATCATCCTATAGAGCACATCGATTTTGGCCATTATCTTCACAAGCTCTTTCATCTCCTCATTGCTGTCAAGGCCGTTCAACAGCTGTTGCTTGGCCATGATCTGAGGAACTGCATCTTTAACCTTCTGCTCTACATCTTCCTCTTCTGCTGTTCCTTTAGTTACTTGTCCAACACCCAAACCTGCTGGTATTGGGATTCCTCGGCTAACCAAATAATCAGTGTAGTTGCACTCCCCCACATCAGCAACTTCCCAGAAGTACAAATCGAACGAATCTTCCCTTTTCTGCACGAATCAAATGGGAAGATCATCAACCAAACTATTAAAAAAATCAGCAACTGAAAGCAGCAGAACAACACTTAAACATATTATTACCCCATGATTCGGGCATTTGTAGAAGACTCGGCCAGGGTTGATGCTTGTGGTTGAGACGCGATGTATGACTTTGCGTGATTTGCAGGAGTGGCACCACACCAACGGCAGCGGGTTGCAATGAGCAACCGTCTACGGTTCGCGTGCCGGCGGGGGTGTGATGAGACCCACAGGCGATGGTACGGGTGGCGACTTGGCGCATATTTGGTTGTTGCCTTCTGAAGAGCATGTGGATGAGCAGCCAGCGAAGATGGTTGCTGCGGCCAGAGCTTTTGATGCTAGGCAGAGTAAGTAGAGAAGAGGAGAAGCAAATGTTGGATATGTCAGTTTCATTACTTGCAGAGTAGCATAGCACCATATATAGTCATAGTCTAGGTTTGGATTCGAACCAGCTACAGGAGCACGTCTCTCTTTTTTCTAAAACTCAGCAAAGTCTCTTTACTGGTACACTAGCTTGTTTTGTATGCCTTCTCAAGTCTTTGATTCCTCCACCTGACATTTGGGACCCACCGGAAGGGCCTCTGTGTTTCGCGAAAAAAATGTGCCCCCCGCTGACAGGTCGGACCCACCAGCTATCTTCACACACAAGGAAGTGCTTCCTTATTACGCAAAAAAATGAATACTCCCCCTGCCAGCTGGAACCCAACATCGTGGGAGGCTGACTTGTGGGCCTACCAAGTTGATGGAGACGGAGGGCTTTGTCAACTTAGTCAATATGAACGATTCTAGCTCCAGTTACCGTACGATGTTCATCCAACGGCAGTAGTGCTTCTTCAACCTCTGGTCTTCTTTCAGCCGCCCAAACCAACGTCAGTCATGCCGTGTGCTCCTGCCTCCCGTGGCCGGCTATGATGCCGTTGAGGCCTCACCGCCGCCTACTACTCCCACCGCTGGCCAGGGCATCCCTCTACTCACCCACACCCCCTGTTATTCTGCGGTGACGACTGACGAACCAGTGAACCCTCGTACTCCTCTCCGTGTGGGCATCCACTGTCGCCTCATCCCCGACTCCGCGTCGTCCCCTTCCTAGGCCTTGCCTTTGTCCACCGCCTTGGTGCTCTCGGCGCGGCGTGGTCAATCTGGTCAACGACTGACTTCCATCGGAAGAGTACTGTACGTGGAGAGGCTGACGGATGGGTCCATGGCCATAGCCCAGTTTTTTTGTGATTTGCCAAATAAGTCGCTTTGTCATGCCTATTGGGCTGTAAATCTTTCAAGACGAGGAGAGCTTCATTCGGCTGGCCGATAAAATGGCCTATCAGTAATGAGAATGGGATGTACATTTTTAAAACACATCAAACCGGCAATTAGTTTCAAATATGTTTTTTTTTCATTTCGAGATTTTGAATTGCATTGTTTTTTATGCGTGGACAATTTGTTGGATTTTATATTGATATGCATTTATTTTTAAAATCAGTTTGAAGTGACTCGAAATTTCGGGATTAAAAACAGTTCGGATCGCACCGAAATATGCAAAATTTCGTATAATTTTTTACCCGTGGCCACAATATGGGTTGTAATGCTAACAAAAAGAATATGAGCTCCAAAAAAACCTTAAGAATTACCAAATGGGCTGTAAATTATTAGAAATAATGGCAGATGGGTTGTATGATGTTTTCCACAGATTTGAAGCCTTCCTAAAAAAAGGTTTACGCACAAGCAGTGCCTGTTGGATGTCCATCCAATGGCCGTCGTGCTTCTTCAATCTCTGCTCTTCCTGCTCCAACCGCTCAAACAAGCGACGGTGGGACTGCCTGCTCCCTCCTCCCAGCGGCCGGCTATGCTGCCGCGTAGGCCTCACTTGTAACATCCCAAATTTCCAATTTGGAATGTTATACATTAGATCATCATGCATATCATATTTCTTGCTTTTGGTGGATCCAAGTAAATCCTACGCAACTCAAGGACCCTCGGAGAGAGTTGGGGATTTTGATATTTTCATATTTGAGGTTTCTCAAATTTTGAAAATAGGATCTTTGATTTTATTTATTTTATCTTCAAGTATTTCTGGTATGAAAATATGAGATAGGGAGTAAAATGACTCTCCCAAAAAATAAAGAAATACTGAGGATTTAATAAAAAAATGAAATAAGTTTTTCTTTGGAGTATTATTTGAAATAGGAAAAATTGCATGTTTTCAAAAAATGCATTTAGTGCCAAAAAATGTTCATCTTGTTCTAAATATTCTATTTAGACGGTGAAAATTTGTTTTGGCAATTTTAGATTTTTATTCTATTTTCTAGGATTTTCGTAGCTTCGGCGTTTAAAAAAAATAGGAGACCCGAGCCCGACTGGGCCAAAGGCCCAGCCGAGCCAGGCCCGCGCCGCCGCTGCCGCCTTCCTTGCGTCGCGTCGCCCGTGCCCGAGGCAGACTCGCCGCCGCCGGCCGTTGCTTGCCCCCTCCCCGAAGCAACAACCCCCCTCCTATATATACCACCGCCCCCACCCCCTTCTCGTCTCGCCTCGCCTCGCCTTGCCGCACACCGCCGCCGCAGCACCCCGCCGCCGCAGCACCACCCCGCCGCCGCCGCAGCTTGCCGCAGCCCCGCCGTCGCCTGCCACCGCCCGCCGCCGCCCGCCGCCGACGCCCTCCCACCGCAACCCGACGAGGTAGCCGCGCCGTCGCCGGTTTTCGGTAGTAAACCGCCCGGTTTTTTTAGAACCCTAGTTCGTTTTTAGTTAGATTAGTTTTTTTTCTCGGTTTAGTTGTTTAGTGAGCGTTCACCCGTTCGTTCGTTTTAACGAACAAGTTCTTTGTTTAGTCTCAGCTGCAAACGTCCGTTCGTTAAGCTGTTTTTAGTTTTCTTTTCGTAGTTATTTTTTCTGATCGCGATTTCTGATCCGATCTTTGTTCTAGTTTATCCTTTTTCTTGTTTATCAGAATCAGGCGATTCAAGCGCCTGGAGTTTCGTCTCGAAACCCTCTTTCCGTCTAACCTAGTCACCCAAGCGTTTGCCTCTGTTAAATTTGGACTTAGGTCCAGATTGGTACGGTAGTTGTTTCTTTTTCGCCGTTTGACTTTCGTTGTTTCGTTTGGTTTGTCTCTTTTGCAAACCGGAGTTCTTAAGTTGAACTTTCTGGTTAGATCTCTTATTTGAGTTTTACCCGTGCATTAGTTAAGTACTTATTGTGTGCTTGTTTGTTTGCGATAGAGTAACCGGAGTGCGCCGCTTGCTACTTTGAATCTCTAGGTTTTGCGGATCATCAGCAAGGCAAGTAACACTTTGATCATACTTTCCAATACCCAGTTTTCATTGCATTAGTTTATCCTCAAACACTTGCATGAATAGGATCTTTAACTTGTGGGACTGGGAAGTAGATTGAGGTAGAACCTATTACCTGCATTATTTTCAAACCCTTGGGAGTTACTTCTATGTTTGCTATTAGGTTATGCTATGCTCATAGACGTGGATTGGGTGAGTGTATCCATGACAGATGTGAGATTATTTTAATTAATGGTATACTTAAGGTGGCAACTTTAACACACATCTGGGTGGATTGAGGCACCTGGGTATTCCAGCGATTGCCTGTTTTTCTATATGGACCGCCACCCAGGCTCAAAGGGATCATGAGATTATTCATACTAGAAACTTCCGTGTGCAGCCACAAGCTATTATGGGGTCTAGCATAGTTGACTAAGTCGTGCGAACTCTTACAGTGGTGGACTAGCAGATGTAGGGGATGTAGGTTGGTACGGTCTACCCGATCGTAAGGTGCTAGCACTTCTGAAAGACTATGTCTCGGTCATCCGTCTCTCAAACATCATGTAGTGCGAGAATCCCAACGGAGGAGATCGAGTCTTGTGGGGAAAAGTGCACAAACCTCTGCAGAGTGTACAAACTGATCATGATTAGCCGTGTCCCCGGTTATGGACGTCTTGAGTATCTAGTACTTGGATTATCATGTGAATCTCATCATGTTACTTTAATTAATATTGTTGGGTTAATGTTTACTTTAATTGGGATTGAGTTGGGTGAACCTTCTCAATGATGTTCCAACTACCATGATAGTTAATTAAAATATATTCCTTTGTAGTAGGGAAAAATTGGCTTTACGCAAAAACTGTAACCATAGAGCTTTCCACCAGCCATATTGCATATAGTATAGCATTACTTTTGTTACTCTCTATGTGTTACTTTGCCAGCATATTCCATGTGCTGACCCGTTTTCAGGCTGCAACGTTCATGTTGCAGACTTTTCAGACGACAAGTAAGGTGCGTCTTAGGTCGTGGTTCTATTCTTAGTGATGCCGTTGGAGTTGATGGACTCACTTATCTTCCAAGCCTTCCGCTGTTATCGTCATTTGATGGCCTTAAGCCATTTTTTATAATAAGTTCATCGTTGGAACTATTGATGCAATAAGTCTGTGATTGCCACTCTGTTATAAATCCTTCAAGTACTGTGCGTGTCAGCATTACTGATCCAGGGATGACACTGATGCACAGAGATCAGACTGTTTGAGGTCTGGTCGCTACAAGATGGTATCAGAGCACACGCTGACTGTAGGACACGACCACTAAGCTAAAACCCTAGAGCACTATTCACTATTCTCATTTCTGACTCCTCATCTTTTCTACTCTTTTAGGATGACGGATGCGAAGAACAAGTTCACGCAACCTGATGAAGATACACCATTTGGACGACACCTGAAGGAAGTCACCAGATATCTAAACATCGGACTACCCAGTTTCACCGGAACCTACAACGCCACTTTACCTGAAGAGGAGCGCTGGTTGATTCAAGCTCAAGTTCCAGGAAGGACGTTCATGTCCGTCACCGCACCCATAGAATTTTTATTTAATGCGCCTACATGGAGCCTAGGCAGGAGCATGGCAGCCCACATCACTATGGGAAGGATTGGAGAAATCTACAAGCAGGAGCTAAAGGACACTATCTACCAGATTTGTGGACGTCGAGATGAGTGGTGGGACATGATCAACACCCGGAAGGACAGGTCCATTGCCGCGTTCATTCAAGAGTTAAACCAGCACATTCGTCGCCAGGAGCACCATATGTGTGCAGGGATGATCGACTTGAAGAAAGCACTAACCAGAAACTTGGAGTTAGAGGAGAACTCAAGTCAACACGCAACGGATTCGCCACCCCTACTATTCCCACCGCTGGCCAGGCCCTGCAGCGACGGCAGCCTCACACCGCAGCCGAAACAGTGAACCCTCGTACTCCTCTCGCGCGGGCTTCCACTGTCGCGTCTTCCCCGGCTCCGCGTCGTCCCCTTCCTAGGCCTCGCCGTCTTCCACCGCCCTGGTGCTCTCGGCGCGGCGTGGTCAACGTGGTCAAGGAACGACTTCCATCGGAAGAGTACTGTGCGTGGAGAGGCTGACAGTTGGGTCCACGGTAGCCGCAAGGAAGTGCCTCCTTATTAAGTGGAAAATAATTATTCCTCCACTTGACAGCAGGGACCCATCGGACGGGCCACCGTATTTGGCGAAAAAACGTTTCCCCCCTAACTGCTGGGACCCACCGGACGGGCCACCGTATTGCGCGAAAAAATGTTCCCCCCGCTGTCAGCTCGGACCCACCGGAAGTGCCTCCTTATTACGCACGAAAAAATGAATACTCCCCCTGCTGGTTGGGACCCACCTTGGTGGGAGGCTGACTTGTGGGCCTACTAAGTTGACGGGGACGGTGTGCTTTGTCAACTTAGTCAATATGAACGATTCTAGCTCCAGTGACCGTACGATGTCCATCCAACGGCCATAGTGCTTCTTCAACCTCCGGTCTTGTTGCTCCAGCTGCCCAAAGCAGCGCCGATCGTGCCGCATGCTCCTGCCTCCCGTGGCCGGCTGTGCTGCCGCGGAGGCCTCACTGCCCCCCTACTATTCGCACCGCTGGCCAGGCCATCCCTCTACTCACCCACACCCCTTGTTATTCTGCGGCGACGGCAGCCTCACACCGCAGCGAACCAGTGAACTCTCGTACTCCTCTACGCATGGGCATCCATTGCTGCGTCTTCCCCATCTCCGCGTCGTCCCCTTCCTAGGCCTCGCCGTCGTCCACCGCCCCGGTGCTCTCGGCGCGGCGTGGTCAACGTGGTCAAGGAACGGCTTCATCGGACGTGGACTGTACGTGGAGAGGCTGACAGCTGGGTCCACGGCCGCAGCAAGGAAGTGCCTCCTTATTACGCGCAAAATAATTATTCCTCCAGCTGACAGCGGGGACCCATAGGATGGGCCACCGTATTTCATGAGAAAAACATTCCCCCTGACTGCTGGGACCCATCAGCTACATCTTCGCACACAAGGAAGTGCATCCGGGCAAAAAAAATGATTCGCCCCCCTGACTGCTGGGACCCACCAGCTACATCTTTGCACGCAAGGAAGTGCTGACAGTTGGGACCCACCTGGTCGAAGCGTACGTAGCATTGCCATTCTGGTCGCGAACATGTACATACATACTGGTCGATGTAGAGGCGCGCACGTGTCGTAGCAGAGGCGCGCACGTAGCATGTACACGTACGTACATCGGCCAGGGTGCAAGAAAGTAAATACGGCCGCGTACGTACATATGGGCGGGGTCTCGAACGCCTACTCGGGCGTACGTAGGGCCAGGGCTCGTGTACATGGCTGGGTCAGAATGGAGAAACAACGTCGTCGTCGTGTTCATGGGGAGCCAACCGGCTGGGTCGGAACGGAATGCGTCGTCGTGTTCATCGGGAGGGCTTGGACAGAACAGCCGATGGAAATGAGGCCTGGCGTACCGCAGAACGGAGGAAACAGCCTTGTGTTTGACCGGCCATGTTCGAAATGGGATCCTATTCATCGGGAGGGGTCTGGCATACCGCAAAACGGAGGAAACAGACTTGTGTTGGAGCACTACGGTCGAAACGGGGTCAAGTTCATCTGGAGGGGTGTGGCGTACCACAAAACAGAGGAAACAGACTTGTGTTCGAGCGATACGGTCTAAACGGGGGTCCTGTTCATCGGGAGGGGTGTGGCGTACCGCAAAATTGTACTCCATGAGATACTGTTCATCACCACCGTCGACCCCCTCAGCTTCCACGGCCTACTGTTCATCCACCGTTGACCTCCTCTAGCCTCCACCTGCGACTGTTCAACCTCCACCGCGCGCTACTCCACCGACTACTGTTCAACCAGCCCTCTCCACAGGCTACTGTTCATCCAGCCCTCCACCGTCTACTGTTCATGCAGCCCTCCACCGTCTACTGTTCATGCAGCCCTCCATGGGGTGGTCCTGTTCATGCAGCCCTCCACGCGGTCCTGTTCATGTAGCCCCAACCGGCTCGATCGAACGGGGTCCTGTTCATGCAGAGGCAACATCACGGGGTCCTGTTCAGCCACCCCCACCGGGAACTATTCATCCAACCCCCCGAGCAACGCTCACTGTTCATGCAGAGGCAGCATCGATCGGCTTCAGTTAGCAGCCGTAGTGAAGGAATCGCTCGATCGGGTTCAGTGAACAACCATCGATCGATCGCTTGGGTTAAGTAATGCGTAGCCTGCAGTACAATCGCTCGGGTTCAGTTAGAGCCCAATGCCTCGCTCGGGTTCAGTTAGCGCCCAACGCCTCGCACCCACACGCGTGCGTGTATGAGAGAAACGTGCATCGCTCGGCCCCGACCACCCACCGTAACCGGGAACACCCCGATATTTTCCTCGCCCTCGCTTCTACCACGGTTTTTCTGTCATGGACGGCCCAAAGAATGTCATGCAGCTGCGTCCCCGGCCCACACAGGACGAAAAGCCCATTTTCTGTCATGATTTTTTGTCATAGAAGTAGGACCCCACCACATCTATGATGATACCGTGTTTTGTCACAATTATTGTCATAGAAGTGTCATAAGTATGACAGAAAAAAGTTTCGTTCAAACCAAAATGTCACGGATGTGTCTTTTTTTTGTAGTGCCTTTTCCTATTCCTACTAGGAGAAGGAGGAAGGAGGAGGAGAGGAGAAGGAAAGGGGGGGGGGCGGCGGCGGCCCCCAAACCCTAAAACAATTCGGTTTGGGACTAGGGGGGCTTAACCCACCACTTTCCCGATGACTCCTTTCTCCACTAGGGCCCATTAAGGCCCATTGACTCCCCGGGGGGTTCCGGTAATCTCCCAGTACTCCAAAAACTACCAGATACACTTCGGAACCCTTCCGGTGTCCGAATATAACCTTCCAATACATCAATCTTTATGTATCGACCATTTCTAGACTCCTCGTCATGTCCGTGATCTCATCCAGGACTTTGAACAATCTTCGGTCATAAAAAACGCATAACTCATAATACAAATCGTCATCGAACGTTAAGTGTGCGGACCCTACGAGTTCGAGAGCTATGCAGACATGACCGAGACATATCTCCGGTCAATAACCAATAGCGCACCTGGATGCTCATATTGGCTCCTACACATTCTTCAATGATCTTTATCGATCAAACCGCATAACAACATACGTTGTTCCCTTTGTCAACGGTATGTTACTTGCCCGAGATTCGATCGTCGGTATCATCCTACCTAGTTCAATCTCGTTACCAGCAAGTCTCTTTACTTGTTCTGTAATACATCATCTTGTGACTAACTCATTAGTCATTTTCTTGCAAGTCTTATTATGATGTGTATTACCGAGTGGGCCCAGAGATACCTCTCCGAAATTCGGAGTGAAAAATCCTAATCTTAATCTATGCCAATACCACAAACACTTTCGAAAACACCTGTAGACCATCTTTATAATCACCCGATTACATTGTGACGTTTGATAGCACACAAGGTGTTCCTCCGATATTCGGGTGTTGCATAATCCACTACTGGAATCAGGGATTTTGCCATCTGTTAGTTCTTTGCTGTCTGCTAGAATACGGCAAAGATGGCCTTTGCTGTCAGCCACAAGAGAGCAGACGGCAAAGAACAGGCTGATGGCAAATATTATCTTTGCCATCAGCCAGCTCTTTGCCATCTGCCAGCGGATGGCTAAGAGCTGGTGGTGGGGTCCACTGGAAGCCAGTAAACTGCAATGGTCCACCCACCAGCACACGGCAAAGAAAACGCCCTCTAACTACACCTAACGGCGCCCCGCCCCTGACCCCCCGCCCCTCGATCCCACACCGACCCCCCACTCTCTCCTCACCACCGCCCGTGACCCCCCGCCGCCCTCGCCGCCCCCGG
>LR738715.1:177537644-177640922 GCA_902687465.1 Secale cereale | reverse complement strand
CCCCGACCCCGACCATCGACACCCCGACTCCCGACACCCCGACCCCTGACACCCTGACACCACACCACGACCCCGACACCCCGACACCCTGACACCTCGATCGACCCCGACACCCTGACACTACACCCCAACCCCGACCCCGACCTCACCCCGACGGGGTCATATATTTGTGAATTATGAGTTTGGTCATATATTTTTTGATTTTGTTATCCAAAAGATGATATACATTGGTGTTGATCGGGTGGATTTAAATGCGCAGTTGTTTCGTCGCTGAGAGGGTGTGGTATTTTATGACCTTCCCGTGCGTTCGACGAGCTCCGCCCCTGCGTTTGTTGGTGAGCCCAAATGACATCTCCTCCCCCTTCATTTGCTCTGTTCCGGTCTTTGTGCCGATGAAACTTGCTAGCTATAGGTGTCAATCATCACTATGCGTAACCACTATGCGTCTCCTATTCGAAACGGTTACATATATGAATATGCATGCATTTGCATATTTATAATCATGATTCTTTCGAATTGTCCAACATTATCCATGGACAGCCCGAGTATATGTGCAGATTGGGTTCGTTTTCCCATATGCTCTGCTCCGGATCCGATGCAGAATTTCGTCAGTGCCTCCCTGTTGTTCCCAGGGTACACATCCTCTGTGCTTATTGCTGAGACGTGTATCAGGAGAACAGCGGGGAGGTGCTGTCGAAATTTTGCGTCGGATCCGGAGCAGAGCATGGGAAAACGAACCCAATATACACATACTTGGGTGGGATTAGGACCTATCTTTACCTATTAGCATGTAGGTTGCATGGGCGTAATAAAACTGACAAACTACATTAACTGATGGATATGGTTTGCTTAATTATGTATATATTTCTTATGTGTCCAGTAGGAAGTCAATATGAGTGATCGTGTGTGGATGTACACCAGTTACACTAGACAGAAAGTTTGGACCGAGGAATGGTTAACAAAAACCAAGGGGTTTGTTAGAGCCGCATTTGCAAAAAGGTCGAAAAAAGCTGGTGCCCCTGTGTCCGACGCGACAACTACAGTAAGAGGGATGAGCTTGAAATGAGTAAAGACCTACAGAAGTTTGGTTTTACGCCTGGTTACACGGTCTGGACATTTCATGGTGAGTCCGCCCAACGTGCCAGAGCCGAGGTGGTTCGTCTTCGCACCGACGAGCATGATACCGGATTGGAAAACATGGTGCAAGACTTTGACGATGCTCGGGACTCAGACGAGGAGATGGAGGAATCTGCAAAGGCCTTCACTGAAATTTTGGAGTCCTCAAAACGTCCTCTCCCCAAGCACACTGAGCTTTGTAAGTTGGATGCCATCTCACAAATAATGGCTTTGAAGGCTCAATTCAACTTGGGCAGAGAATGCTATGACTCAATGATGACAGTATTTGAACGATTTCTACCCAAAGGCCATGTGCTACCTGCAAACCTGTACCAGTCAGACAAAATCCTCCGTGATCTTAAGATGCCCTATGGGAAGATACATGCCTGTGAGAAAGGATGTGTCTTATTTAGGCTTCAGTTTGAGGACTTGACCTATTGTCCCATTCGCAAGTCTTCTAGGTATGTTGTGGTAGACAACGGTATGGCTGAGAAGACGCAGACCAAAATACTCGTTAATGTTCTTCGATATATGCCAATCATACCAAGACTTCAACATCTTTTCATGGTCGAAGAGACGGCCAAACAGATGACATGGCACAAAACGGGCAAAAGAACCGAACTAGATGCAGATGGGAATGTGATGATGGTGCACACATCGGAAGGTGAAGCGTGGAAGCGCTTTGATGCATTACATAAGAAATAAAGGCAGATCGAAGGAATCCTTGAGTCGCCGTCAGCATGGATGGGTTCAGTGTGTTTGGTCAGACGACAGCCCCATACAGTTGTTGGCCCGTGTGTGTCATTCCACTCAATCTCCCCCCCCCAGCAGATTATGCAAAGAAAGAACATTTTCCTGACGTTGATAATTCCAAGGCCCAACTAACCGGGGAAGAATATAAATGTGTACATGTAGCTGCTTAAGGACGAGTTGCAAGAAGATAGGGATAATGGGTTCAAGACATACGACGCCTTTAGCAAAAAGAACTTCATAATGCGTGCCTGGTACATGTACTCGACGCATGACTTGCCGGCATATGCGATATTCATTGGTTGGTGTGTGCATGGAAGGTTCCCGTGCCCCACATGCAAGGGAGCTCTTGAGTTTCGTTTGCTGACGGTAGGGCACAAGTATACTTGCTTCGACTTGCATAGACCGTTTCTAGATCCTCGCCATAAGTTCAAGAAAGACAAGAAGAACTTCATCAAAGGTAGAGTTGTCAAACACTCTGCACCACCTGTGTTGACAGGCCAAGAGACCCTAGATCAGTTAAATGCTCTCGAGCCAGATCCAGAGCGTCCAGGGTATTTCAAGGGGTCTAATAAGGAACACACCTGGAATGACAAGACATGCTTGTGGGATCTGCCTACTTCAAAGAACTCCTTTGCCGACACAACATCGACGTGATGCACACTGAGAAGAATATTGCCGAAGCCATTTCTGGTACATTGTTTGGCATATAGGGGAAATCAAAGGATAATACTAAGGCTAGAGTCGATCAGCAGGAGCTATGTGATAGACCGTGACAAAACATGCAAGAACCGAAAGGAAAGCGGATTTGGATGAAGCCAAAGGCATGGTTCAATCATGGAAGGCCAGCTATGAGGGAAATTATTTTGTGGGTGAAAATGCAGTTGATGTTCCCCGATGGGTATGCATCAAATCTAAAGAGGGGAGCGAGTCTTGAAAAATTGAAAATATTTGGTCTAAAAAGTCATGATTGGCACATATGGATTGAGAGGATAATGCCGGTGATGTTGTGTGGCTTCATCCCTGAGGATGAATGTATAGTACAGGTAGAGCTGAGCTGTTTCTTCGGTGTTCTTTGTGCGAAAGAACTATCGCCTGGCCTCATAGAATAAATGGAATAGTTGGCACCGGAATTGATCTGCAAGTTAGAGATGATCTTCCCGCCAAGCTTCTTTAATCCAATGCAACACTTGATTTCTCATCTCCCGACCGAGGCAATATTGGGGGGGCATGCAAAATCGTTGGTGCTACTCAACTGAGAGGATGCAGAAGACGCTTCGAGCAAAATGTAAAAATAAACGTAGAATTGAAGCATCGATGGCCGAGGCATTCATCACTGCGGAGGCGGCAAACTTCGTGACAGCATACTATGAAGCCAAAAATCATCATTTGCATAATCCGAAGCCTCGATACAATGCTGACGACCCTAAGAAGGGTCGATCCAACCGCAGCCTATTCAAAGGGAATCTCGGACCAGCCAGTGGTTGGAAACCAGTATCGTTGGATTTTGAAGAATGGCGGACCATTTCGCTATATCTTTTGAACAACCTAACATGAGTGCGGCCGTACATCGAGTAAGATCTTGGTACAATACAATTCTTCACAACTTATAATTCCTTTGAACTGCTCTTATTCCTGGATATTTGATGCAGTCGATACATCGCGATATTCTCGTGTGGAGCGCTGATCCAAAAGGATTCCGTCGAAGATTATGAGCTTCTGGCAAAGCAAGGAGGCGAATATCCCGGTTTCATCTCTTGGTTCTAAAAAAACGGTAATTTCCATTAGACCATTTCATTTCTTTGGCTAATTTGTGACTAATGCAACAATCCTTCCGTATTACACTTGTAGGCTAATTCAGAGATTATGGATGCCAAATTGAGACAAGTAGCTAATGGTTTTGACTATAAGGTCCGTTCATTTGACGAATACGACATCAACGGGTATCGGTTTCGTACCTATGGCAAAGAGCTATCTATGGCTAACCGAAAGTCTACAAATTATTGTGTCTCTGCTATCGGCGAAGGAAATATCGAGTATTATGGAAGAGTTGAAGCAATTTATGAACTTCAATTCGATGGTGAAAACCCACAAAACGTCGTAGTCTTCAGATGTTATTGGTTCTAGCCGACGGAGACTAGAAGGACTCATGAACATATAGGGTAGTCGAAATCAAACAAAGCACCCATTTGGATGTTCCCGATGTCTATATTACGGCTCAACAGGCAACTCAAGTTTTCTATCTACCGTGGGCCTGTCAAAGTGATCCAAATCTCAGTGGTTGGGATGTCGTTTATGAAGTGCCGCCACGTGTTAGACCACCTCCCCCTAATGAAGAGGATTATGAACCTCACATTAACCAAGACACATATGACGAATGTCGGATTACGGGCTCCGCAAAACCCAAGAAGTTCGAACACAGGGGCGTGAACGAAGATCTCTCCCACTCACGTCTACCTAGCGTCTCGCCCTCGTCCAGTGAAGAGATTCAAGCAAACAATAAGTGAAGCACGCAAGAGTTTACCCAGGTTCAGGCCACATTGTGGTGTAAAACCAAACTTCTTGCTTTGGTGGATTGGCCTCAGGAGGGCTAGAATATGAACTAGTACAGTGGTTCCTGAGCTCAGGAGGTGAGCTCAGAAGGGTAGGGAGGCAAGAGTTCTTGCTCCTTTGCGTGGTGGCAGAGTTTATGGATCTGCTCTCACTTTCACAATGGGGATCCTAGCTACTTATATAGGTGGCCAGGGTCCTCTTCCCCCGAAATTTCTAGGCGGGAAGGGATCCCACAACGGCCATTTCGAGCGGGAACACAAGGATGTTCCTACCCTAACAAAAGCAGTCTTCGCCTGCGAAAGGGTCAGGCGGTGACGCGGTGGTGGGCTCAATGGTGACACCCCCCCTATCGTCCTTTCGGTCTTCGGTCTTGTTGCACCAATGAGTAAACATTTGTCCCGCTCCTCAGGAACCTGCGCCTGCGCTGCCTCCTCTGCATCGAAACAGCAACTGCGCCGCTGGCGGGCGCTGGCACCTGCTGGTGCGGTGCATCACTGCTGACGTCACTGCCTCCTCCTGAGGCAGGCTTGGCATTGGATTCTCCGCCCCTCCGGAGCGCCTTGCCGAGGCCGCTCCTGAGGGGGTCTCGACGTTGTTCTCCTCGCGAGGCCTAGCCCCCTCCCGAGGGTCTTGTGCAGCTGGTCGATCAGCTGGGCCATATCAGGTCGTGGTAGGAGCGCGTCGCGGCCCGCAGATAGACAAGTCTGGGTACCCTGGTTCCCTGGACGCCGACAGTAGCCCCCGGACCCAAGGTGCGCAAGGAGTTGGCTTCAGGGCGAAGCCTTAGTCGAGGACGAAGCGCCGCGGGCCCTAAGAGGCTGCGGGCCAGGCTAGCACATGACGGTTGGATGGGACATGGCGACTCCGCTCCCCACGCTGTCTTGGTAACCGTGTGACTTGACAACTCCTCAGCCCAGACGACGGGGCTGTTATGGCTGTGATGCCAGTGGCTGGCGGTTGGGCTCCTCCGCCCTATAAATGGGACTAGGGGGAGCCCTCAAGCCATTTTCAAGCCAGCGTCGTCTTCCTCCTTGCTTGTTCCCCGCTCTCCCTCTCGCTGCGAGATCTCCATGGCGCCGCCGAGGAAGCTATCCGAAGGGGAAGTCCCCGAAGAATCTGGCCCTGCTCCCGCCGAAGAGGGGCCATGGGCGTCCCCTCAAGCATGCCGCTGCGCCCGCAGCGACTCCTCGGGGAAGTGGGCGCGGCCTTCCGAGTTCTATCGCGGCCGTTTGTGAGAGGCGCGGTATGTCCTCCCATGGTGAAGGTGGTCTTGGCCGTGGGGGGAGAGGAGGCGCGCGACGGCGCATGGCGGTCGCGCGTCCTCCGCGCCCGCAGCTCCGCTCCTTCGACATGTTTTCGGAGTTCGTGGTGTGGGCGAAGAAGCCTGGTGGCTCGTGGCTCCGGCTTCCCCGCTTGTTCGGCGACGTGTTACCAGCCGGAGGCGTCTGGATGCAGGCTGACGGTTACTGCAGTGGTGTGTCCTGGGTGGAGGTTGATGTGGCTCCCTCGGGCGATGTGTTCCTAGAGCGCGACTGGCAATCGTTTGCTCGCGCGTGCTGGCTACGGCGGAGGTGTGCGCTCCACTTCAGGTACGATGGCGCCTCCACACTGTTTGTCAGGGTCTTTTCGGAGGAAGGGAGGCGCCTTGGGTGTTGTCCCATGGCCGATGATGAAGAGGACGATGGGGACGGCGTCCGGAGGATCAGCTCCTCCTCCGGAGACGATCTTAGTCCTGGGGGGCGTCGCGGGTCCCCCCTCTGTGGCAGCAGTAGCTCCTCCAGCAGTGGCGGCCGCGATGAGCCACAACGCCGCCGAGCTCGGCCTGGCGAGGGGAGGGGGTTGTCGCGCCGCTGTGGCTCGGTGAAGCCGGAGGAACTGGGAGACTCCGACTGAGCGGGAGCGGCCGCTGCTTCTTCTCCTTCTTTTCCTTCATGTCCTTTATGTGTCAAAATTTCAAGTTGCCTCGAGAAGGCGTGTAATGGACTGTGATATATGTATGAAGCGAGAACTTGCTGTCAATTTTTTTGCCTTGGTGAGATTACTTAGCTTTTATGTGTCACGAAGTCTTGAGGCGGAGTGCTCCTGACTCTTTGGCGCCATGAGCCCCATCGGGTCGTGAGGACGGCCGAATCTAGAGAGCTCATGCAGCCCCCGAGCATGGGTGAGCCACTGAGAGCGCTGAGCGTGGGTTAAAGCACCAAAGCCTGAGCCGGCTCGGTAGGATAGGTTGTGCGGACTGAGAAGCCCGACGCCAGAGCCTGACCAGGCTTGGCCAGGCGAGGTCACGGGGCCGTGGCAGACGAAGGCCGGTGACTGATACGTCCAAAACGTATCTATAATTTCTGCTTGCTCCATGCCTCTTTTGGGTGATATTGCTATGATATTTATACACTTCCATACACTTTTGATCATATTTGGACTAACCTATTAACTCAGTGCACCCCAGTGCCAGTTTCTGTTTTCGGCTGTTTTTGTATTTCGGGTTTTCACATTACGAGAACTGACAGGAAAAATCCAGAAAAATTATATAAAAAATCAGCGTTCCAGAAACTACCGTGCGCCCGAAGGACAGCCGGGGGGGCCACCAGGGCTCCAGGCGCCCTGGCGGCGCGCCCCCCCACCCTGGGCCGCGCTGGGGGGGCTCCTGGGCCCCCTGAGACTCCTCCGATGCCCCCCTTTGGCATATATTTAAAGCGTCTCCCGAAACCCTCGAGGGAGGAACTCTTTTCGCGATCCCATCTCTGTTCCGCCGCTGCCGCCGCTTCCAAGATCGCGAGCACCAGGAGAACTCTTCCCAGCACCCTGCCGGAGGGGAGGATCACCACCGGGAGCCTCTACGCCTCCCGGATGAGTTGTGAGTAGTCTCCCTTGGACCATGAGTCCATGACCAGTAGCTATGTGATGTTCTCCTCCCGTTCTTGTGCTTCACTAATTAGTCCTCGTGAGCTGCCCTACATGATCGAGGCACATATGTAATCCTTATGCTGTTGCTATGATGAGTTTGCTGGGATCCGATGGATTATGAGATTATGTTCAGATTGTGCTTGAGTAATATATTTGATCTACCTCTTTTATATTTATGTTCGTAAGTAATTCTTGCATGTTCTCCGTTGTTATTTATTGCTTTGGCCAAGTAATAGGTAGTGACTCCAAGAGGGAACGTTATGCTTGATTGTGGGTTCATACCCCTCGATGACTAGCTTGAGTGACAGAAACATGAGTCTAGGGGATGTGCTGTTGCCACAAGGGGGAAAACAACGGTGCTTGTGCCCGCAGGTGCAAGGATTGTTTACTTTACGCAAAGTTCTTTTAATGCAGTTGTCTGTTGCATTTAGTTTACACTATGGGTGGGACTTGCAACTTAATACCAGCAAGATGTTCTGGATAGATATCTCAAGGTGGATGATTAGTAGTAGATATTGATGGATTTCGGTCTACTTACTTTGGCATACCGCCCATGCTTTTAACCTCAACCTTTCTTGCAATGTAGTCAGCATTGGTTTGCGCACATGGTCCTGTCAATTGCCCAGCTGTAATTCGTTTACCTCACATAGCTGTTTTATCGTCTTTTGGGAGAGAGACATCACTAGTGAACATCATGAGACTCCGGTCCATATTACCATCATTGATCACATCCGCTATTTACTTTTCGTTATTATTTACTATTACAATTATATCTATCACTACTATCACTTGCGTTTAATCCTTTGTGAACTACAAGGCCGGAGGGATTGACAACCTCTCTGTACTCGTTGGGAGCAAAGTTATTTGTATCTGTGTGCAGGTCCACGTTGATTGCTAATATCTGGCGCCGTAGCAGTTGACACCTTCTTGTTGAACCTAGGAGTCTCTGGGGATTCGATCCTTGGTATCTTTGCTAAGGGAAAAACTTCCGCAACACTACATCTCACACCTTCCACTTGGGGTAACCAACGAGGGGCGAGAAGCCTAGCAAGAGTTTTTCTGGCGCCGTTGCCGGGGACTCCACTCTTCAAGATAGGGGAGTTGCACGCTATCTTTTACCTTTGCTTTTAGTCTTGTTAGTTTACCTTTCAGTTTTTGCTTTAGTATCTTTTATCGAAAATCACAAAAATAGTTATCTCATTCTTTAGTTGTCATTATGTCGGGTCCTTTTGTCTTTGACGAGGCAGAAGTTCTCACCTTTAAGCAAAGAGGTGGGGAAATTTTGAAAGATGCTTGGTATAGAATTAATGATTCACAAAAAAGAGCCACCAAGAAGCAACCTACTACTATCCTGCTTAGAAATTTTTATGTTGGAATTACTTCTTGGAATAGGTTTATTCTAGATACTGCTATCAATGGGAATTTCCTAGAGGCCCCAGTTTGGGAGTCCCTTAGTATTATTGAAAATCTTGTTGGGAATCTCCCTGTTGTTAGCATTCGAGAGGACATCACCCTAGCTCACATTATGAAAAAACTTGAAAAGATAGAGCTAGAGATGCTAAGCATTAATAAGATAAATGAGTTGGATCGTAAGATCCAAGGGAATTTGAATAGACTTGATAGCTCCATGCATAAAATTTTCAAAATTTTGGAGACCGTCAAATTCCATGACTTGGACTCTTCTAGGATAGACAAGATTGAGGATATCTTTGATACTCTAGGAACCACCTTCTCCTCAATCAAAACCAAAAAGGTAGAAACTCTGGCAAAGAAGGAGCCTAAGTTCGTTCACGTTCCAAAGGCTCCCCGCTCTAAAAGTAATCCACCTATTGCCAAAGGGGTTGAAACTGTAAAGACTTTGGAAGAAACACCTGTCTTTGATGAATTTATAATTGAATTTTCCCTTGACTTTTATCCTTTTGGTCTTCTACCTAGAAGTATCTCTATGAGGCCTTTATTTGAAAGTCCTCTTAAGACTAGTTGTATTATTGAAGAGATTTTTGATGATCTTGATGATGGTTCAATTGATACAGCTTGATCTATATACATTATGCCTAGCTTAAAGGCATAAAAGAAAGCGCTTTTGGGAGGCAGCCAACATGAATAAATTTATTTTGCTTTTTTTGTGTCTTGATGTTGTTACTACTGTAGCATCATCATTGTATCTTTGCTTTTCAATTTTGTGCCAAGTGTAGCCTCTGACTGCTAGAAAGTTCAAAAGTTGTGAGGTGCTGTCCAGGAAACAGATTCTGTCCTTGGATAGAAAAATTCGTATAAAATCACCAGATCATCTTTTTGGTCTGAATTTTTCCGACAGCGTGCTCTATATAATTGTCTTTCGTGCGTCTGTTCTGAGTTTTTTGATTAGAGTTGCAGAAGTGCCCCGAACAAATCAATTACTACCTGCTGTTCTGTTTTTCACAGATTCTGTCCTGTTTTGCTTTTCCTTCATTTTGCAAACCAAGAGCTTGCTTTTTCTTTGCAAAAACCTTTTGGCAATCTTGAGAAACAGTAGACCTTCAAGAATATCTTTATTTCCAGCAAGGTACAATTATTTTATTATGGGTACTAACCTCGCTAATCAGATTATGATGAGTTATGTATGAAGGGAGTTTTCAAGTGTGCGAGGGAAGATGATAAAAAGATTCAGGAGTGTCAAGCGCTCAAGCTTGGGGATGCCCCCGTGCACCCCCAAGAAATATTTAAGGAGACTCAAGCGTCTAAGCTTGGGGATGCCCCCGTGCATCCCCTTCTCCATCAACATTATCAGTTCGTCTTTCGTTCCACTATATTATAATCACTTCATGTGTTATGTGCTATGCTTAGAGCGTCTTGATTTTAGTTTCCTTTTTAGTTTTTCATAACGAGTCGGAACTCAGCGTTCTTTATGTGGGAGAGAAACACGCTCCACTTCTACCTAGAACATAACATAGAATTTTCATGTCTATCTTTGTTGTGTGTGTTCTTTGTCTTTTAATAGCTACTATCATGCTTCGCTCTTAGTATTCATGCTTATCTTTTCAAAGAGCTTTTGTTTAGTTGGTTGCTTGAACTCTCTTTAATTATCATGTTTATCTTATTAAGAGAGTTTGCTTCCGTTGCATTGGTTGATATGTCTATGATAAAGATGGTACGTGCATAATGGGGCTTAGTAGTTCAAGTTTTCTTATGGTTAGTCTCAAATAGCTGGGGGATTCCCAATGTGTTATTGGAGTACCAACATGATTTGTTTGCCAATGATGTGGTATGGTTTAGTAATATCTTCCTTCAAGAATTTATTTTGATTGACTTGGCGTATGCTCACGCATATTTAAGACTGTAAAGAAAGTCTGTCAAGCCTTGATGATCTTTTGTTTCTGAGTAGCGATATAACTTCCATGCCTGATTCAATGTTGCTTTGTCGCTCTGCATGATTATGACCGTCATTGCTCTCATAGTTGGTCGCTCCCAATCTTTTGCTAACCTCCACCTGTACTAAGCGGACTGACTGCTTGTGCATCCACATCCTTTTAAACCAGTTATGCCATATGAGTCCACCATACCTACCTATATGTGGTATTTCACCGCCACTCCAAGTAAATTTACATGTGCTACCTTTAAAACCTTCAGTTTTTGCAATACATAGCTCATGGGAAAGTAGCTTAAAAACTATTGTGGTAAAGAATATGTTGCTTATGTATCTTATTTTCTTATAAGTTGCTTGCTGAGCGGTAACCATGTTTCTGGGGACGCCATCAACTGTTACACTTTTATTGAATATCATGTGAGTTGCTATGCATGTTCGTCTTGTCTAAAGTAAGGGTGATTTGCCATGGGTTGAATGGTTTGAGTATGCATATTGTTAGAGAAGAACATTGGGCCGCCAACCAAAGCCATGTATCATGGTGGAAGTTTTAGCTTGGACATTAATCCTCAGTCTCTTATGAGAATATGCTTAAGCATTAAAGAGGAGTCCATTATCTATTTTCTATGTTGTCCCGGTATGGATGTCCTCAAGTTGAGATCTATCAAAAACGAGAAATCAAATGCGATCTATCTCCTTGGACCTTTCTACAGGTGACATAGAGGTACCCCTTTGTGACACTTGGTTGAAACATATGTAATGCAATGACAATCCAAGGAAATCCGAGCTAATTAGGACAAGGTGCGAGCACTATTGGTATTCGATGCATGAAGCTTGCAACTTATAGGATGTCTTATGCATAACACATATGAAGTACTACTACCGTTGAAATTGTTTCTATGTTTTCAAAATAAAAAGCTCTAGCACATGAGTAATCCCTGCTTCCCTCTGCGAAGGGCCATTCTTTTACTTTTATGTTGAGTCTCCACCTTCTTTTAAAAGCACCAACTACTGAGAGCATGATTGTCATTCTGAGTGTAATGCGCATTGTCCCAGAGTAGCATTGTCTTTTGCATGATTGTGATATCGTTTATTTTGAAATCATTGTATCTAGTCATCACTTAAACCTTGAAGGTGCCCCTGCATTTATGTTTTGCTTCACTAAAGGGGGCAAGCTAGATATCACTTTATCATATTTGCACATCATGTTCATTGCAAATCTATTTGATGTTTCAGTATCATATTGTAAAACTTTCAGTCCTTTGTGATTTTCTCATGAGGCAACTTAATTACTATAGATTCATTGTCTCAGTAAGCTTTTGTAATATGACTATGAAAAAGTCCTATATGGTTAATAGCATGTCACCACAGAAATTATTCTTGTTATCATTTACCTACTCGAGGACGAGCAGGAATTAAGCTTGGGGATGTTGATACGTCCAAAACGTATCTATAATTTCTGCTTGCTCCATGCCTCTTTTGGGTGATATTGCTATGATATTTATACACTTCCATACACTTTTGATCATATTTGGACTAACCTATTAACTCAATGCACCCCAGTGCCAGTTTCTGTTTACGGCTGTTTTTGTATTTCAGGTTTTCACATTACGAGAACTGCCAGGAAAAATCCAGAAAAATTATATAAAAAATCAGCGTTCCAGAAACTACCATGTGCCTGAAGGACAGCCGGGGGGGCCACCAGGGCTCCAGGCGCCCTGGCGGCGCGCCCCCCACCTGGGCCGCGCCGGGGGGGCCCCTGGGCCCCTCGAGGCTCCTCCGATGCCCCCCTTTAGCATATATTTAAAGCGTCTCGAGAAACCCTCGAAACAGGAACTCTTTTTCCCGATCTCATCTCTGTTCCGCCGCCGCCGCCGCTTCCAAGATCGGGAGCACCAGGAGAACTCTTCCCGGCACCCTGCCGGAGGGGAGGATCATCATCGGGAGCCTCTCCACCACCATGGACGCCTCCCGGATGAGTTGTGAGTAGTCTCCCTTGGACCATGAGTCCATGACCAGTAGCTATGTGATGTTCTCCTCCCGTTCTTGTGCTTCACTAATTAGTCCTCGTGAGCTGCCCTACATGATCGAGGCACATATGTAATCCTTATGCTGTTGCTATGATGAGTTTGCTGGAATCCGATGGATTATGAGATTATGTTCAGATTGTGCTTGAGTAATATATTTGATCTACCTCTTTTATATTTATGTTCGTAAGTAATTCTTGCATGTTCTCCGCTGTTATTTATTGCATTGGCCAAGTAATAGGTAGTGACTCCAAGAGGGAACGTTATGCTTGATTGTGGGTTCATGCCCCTCGATGACTAGCTTGAGTGACAGAAACATGAGTCTAGGGGATGTGCTGTTGCCACAAGGGGGAAAACAATGGTGCTTGTGCCCGCGGGTGCAAGGATTGTTTACTTTACGCAAAGTTCTTTTAATGCAGTTGTCTGTTGCATTGAGTTTACACTATGGGTGGGACTCGCAACTTAATACCAGCGAGATGTTCTGGATAGATATCTCAAGGTGGATGATTAGTAGTAGATATTGATGGATTTCGGTCTACTTACTTTGGCATACCGCCCATGCTTTGAACCTCAACATTTCTTGCAATGTAGTCAGCATTGGTTTGCGCACATGGTCCTGTCAATTGCCCAGCTGTAATTCGTTTACCTCACATAGCTGTTTTATCGTCTTTTGGGAGAGAGACATCACTAGCGAACATCATGAGACTCCGGTCCATATTACCATCATTGATCACATCCGCTTTTTACTTTTCGCTATTATTTACTATTGCAATTATATCTATCACTACTATCACTTGCGTTTAATCCTTTGTGAACTACAAGGCCGGAGGGATTGACAACCTCTCTGTACTCGTTGGGAGCAAAGTTATTTGTATCCGTGTGCAGGTCCACGTTGATTGCTAATATCTGGCGCCGTAGCAGTTGACACCTTTTTGTTGAACCTAGGAGTCTCTGGGGATTCGATCCTTGGTATCTTTGCCAAGGGAAAAACTTCCGCAACACTACATCTCACACCTTCCACTTGGGGTAACCAATGAGGGGCGAGAAGCCTAGCAGTGACCGACCGTGCCCCAGCCCCCACGCGCGAGGCGCGCAAAGAAAAGCGGGTGGCGCAGCCCTGCTCAACAAACTGAACTTAAAACCGGCGAGAAAGATCCCAAACAAGACTTTCAACCAAATGCAAGAAGCACGAGAAACACGAGAACTTCATAGCACGGGGTAGAGGAAGGGTTGATAGCCAAGGAAGTAGAAAAGGCTGACAGCCAAACACCAAGCCAAAAAAGGAAAAAGGTCGCGTCCAACTCCTACACTACGTCTTCTTCCCAGCGCGGAGCTAAGGACTACCACGGGGGCGTGGGTGGGAGCCCCGTCTGAGGGCCCATAGGCAACGCACAGGAGACTCTGCGGCGTTTACAGCCCCAACTCATTATTACGTCAGAGTGTCACGGACGGAGACCTTCACGGGCACGGAGCCTTGATTACGGGTAGAACCTCCTGAGGTGTTCAATGTTCCAGGAATTCTGGATAGGTATCCCATCCTACGTCTCTAGGCGCACAGCGTCGGGCCTAGAGACACGGGCGATTCTAAATGGGCTCTCCCACATGGGCGAGAGCTTGTGTAACCCCTCCCTGGAGAGGACCCGCCTCAGGACCAAGTCACCAACTTCAAGTGTTCTTGCGCAGACGCAGCGACAGTGGTACCGCCGCAGTGCCTGCTGATATCGCGCCGCCCTGAGGGTAGCTTGACGGCGGACCTCCTCACCGAGCACGAGGTCCATCCACCAGGCGGCATCCGGGCATTCCTCATTGAAGGCCAAGACCCGTGGGGAGCGATGCTTGACCTCGTGAGGGAGGACCGCCTCCGCCCCATAGACGAGAAAGAAAGGAGTTTCCCCCCTGGGTTTGGTGGTAGTGGTTCGGATTGACCACAACATGGACTGGAGCTCGTCGATCCAGCCCGTACCGCAAGCCTCAAGCTTCTTCTTAAAGTTGCGCGTCTTAAGGCCACGCAAGACTTCCACGTTCGCGCGCTCGGCCTGACCGTTGCTCCTGGGGTGAGCCACCGAAGCGTAGCAGATCTGTGTTCCAAGGTTAGCACAATATGACCTGAAGAGATTGCTTGTGAACTGCGAACTGTTATCCGTGATGATGCGGCTGGGGACCCCGAATCGCCTTATGAGGCCCTGGATGAATTTGACAGCCGACCCGGCTGGGATCGCGCGAACGGGCTCCACATCTGCCCACTTGGTGAATTTGTCGATGGCGAGGTACATGAAGCGGTAGCCCCCCGCTGCCCGGGGAAATGGACCTAGGATGTCCAATCCCCAGACCGCGAAGGGCCAGGAGAGCGGAATCGTCTGGAGGCCCTGCGCCGGTTGGTGGATCTGCTTCGCGTGAAACTGGCACGCCTCGCAAGCCCGCACAAGCTCCGTGGCATCGTTGAGCGTCGTGGGCCAGTAGAAGCCGCTGCAGAAGGCCTTGCCTACGAGGGTGCGGGACGATGAGTGATGACTGCAGTATCCACCGTGGATGTCAGCCAACAGCTCGCGCCCTTGCTTCCTCGAGATGCATTTTAGCAAGACGTCGTTGGGGCGCCTCCTGTAGAGGTCACCGTCTTGGATGCAGTAAGATGAGGCCTATCGGACCATGCGCTCTGCGTCTTCTTCCTTGTCCGACAGGGTGTCGTGTTGCAGGTACATCTTGCGTTCCTGGGTCCAGCAACCCTCCTCGGGCTCCGCGGCGAACAGTGGGCGGGCTCCGGAGGGCGGCCCACAGGGCGGGGCATCGTCCGTAGGCGCCGCAGGTAACCCCTGCTGGGGGATGCCGGCTCGTGAATTGGCGGTGTTGCCGACGGTTCGAGTAGTCGCTCCTCGAAGACGCCCGGCCTCTGAGGCTCTCGCCTGGAGGCTTGTTTGGCGATGTCATCCGCTTCCTTGTTGGTGCCTCTCGGTACGTGCTGCACCTCCAGTCCTTGGAATCGCTTCTCAATCTTGCGCACCTCCTCCAGATATGCCTCCATGTGCTCATCCTTGGGCTTGTATTTCTTGTCGGAGAAGTCAACGAGGAGTTGCGAATCACCCCTGATGGTGAAACACTTGACCCCCAGTGCAGTGGTGGCCTTGAGCCCAGTAATTAGGCCCTCGTACTCTGTGATGTTGTTGGAGACCTTCTCGCCTTGCTGGAAGCAAAGCTGCACAGCGTAGTACAACTTGTCCTCAGTAGGACATACTAACATGGTGCCAGCCCCCGCCCCAAGGCGTCGGAAGGAGCCGTCGAAGTATACCACCCATCCTTCTGGGGCTTCATCGCCGGGGGCCAGCGTGCGGTCCTCGCTAGCCCCCCGCTCCGGCGCATCAGTCCACTCCGCCATAAAGTCTGCCAGAGGCGATCCCTTGATCACTCGTGTGGTGCTAAACTCCAACTAGAACGCCTAAAGCTCGATGTTCCACTCGACGACCCTCCCAATGACATTCGGGCCCCGCAATACCTTCTCGAGAGGATATGAGGAAACAACCTTGATAGAATGGCCCTGGAAGTAATGGCGCAGTTTCCTGGAGGCGACGAGGAGCGCCCGGTGCAGCTTCTGAGGCATCGGGTAGCACAAGCGCGCGTCACGTAGTACGGTGCTCACGAAGTACACCAGGTGCTCCACGAGGGTCGGCGCAGCAGGATCCATGGGCGCTTCAGGAACATTGGGCGCCTCTTGCTGAGTGGCGGGGCCGCCAGTGACCGTGGTTGAATCCACCTCTGGAACTGGGTCAGGGGGCGGCGAGGGCCCTGAAGATGCCGAGCCGCCCGGTGTCCTCAGGCTTCGGGGCCTCTCCTCGCGCTCCACTACTAGCGCCGCACTGGCGGAGTGAGGCGTCGCGGCGAGGTAGAGAGTCATGGGTTCCAGGGGTCGCGGCACTAACAAAACCGGCGAGCTGGTGAGGTATTCCTTGAGGTCCCGGAAGGCGGCATCAGCCTCTGGAGTCCACTCAAAGGGGCCCTTCTTCTTCATGAGCTTGAAGAACGGGAGGGCCCGTTCCCCAAGCTTAGAGATGAAGCGCCCTAGGGACGTTACACATCCCGCGAGCTTCTGCATCTCCTTCAGGTTTGTGGGCGGCTTCATTCTTTCGATGGCCTTGATCTTCTCCAGATTAGCTTCAATGCCCCGGTGTGAAACCAGAAACCCTAGCAGCTTGCCTGAGGGTACTCCGAACACGCACTTCTCCGGGTTGAGACACAGCTTCACCTTGTGCAGGTTGGCGAATTTTTATTCTATGTCCTCGACGAGCGTCCTGGCCTCCCTGGTTTTGACCACTATGTCGTCGACGTAGGCCTTCGTATTCCTCCCGAGCTGAGGATCGAGGGTGATGTGCATCAGGCGCCAGAAGGTGGAACCCGCGTTCCTCAGCCCAAGAGGCATGCAAGTGTAGCAGTAGACCCCGCATGGGGTCAGGAACGCCGTCTTCTCCACGTCTTCCACCACCATCTTGATTTGGTGGTAGCCCGAGAAGGCGTCGAGGAAGCAGAGCAGGTCGCACTCAGCCATTGAATCCACGATTTGGTCGATGTGCGGAAGAGGGAATGGGTCCTGAGGGCAGAACTTGTTGAGGCTCGTGCAGCCAATGCACATGCGCTCCTTGCCTCCTTTCTTCGGGACTATGACGGGGTTGGCCAACCACTCCGGGTGTCGTACTTCCAGTACGACGCCCGCTTCCTCTAGCTTCCTAACCTCTTGAACGATGAAGGCCTGCTTCTTCGGGGCCTGTCTGCGCGCCTTCTACTTGATAGGGCGCGCATTGGGGCATATCGTGAGGTGATGCTCGATGATGTGCCTTGGCACCCCGACCAAGTCAGCGGCTTTCCAGGCGAACACGTCGTTGTTAGCCCTGAGGAAGCTGACCAGTGCTGCCTCTTGATCTAGGTCCATGCCTGTGCCGATGGTGAAGGTGGCTCCTGAGCCCTCTTCGTCAGCGGGCACATGCTTCGTCTCGGCGGGGTCCTGGGAGAAGAGCTGCTTCTTCTTGGCAGGCGCGGCTTCCGGAGCCCCCTTTGCTCCTGGGTGAGCTGCGGCAGCAGCCTTGTAAGCGCGCCCGAGGACCTGAAGGGAGGCCTTGGGGTCCCCTTTGACGGTGATGACGCCGTTGCTCCCGGGTATCTTGACGGTGTTGTAGCCCGGGTGAGTCACTGGCATGAACTTCGCCAAGGCTGGGAAGCCGAGGACGGCGTTGTAGGGTAGGTGGATGGGCGCAATGTCGAAGTCGATGAGCTCAGTCCGTTAGTTAGCCGGGAGGCAGATCTGGCCGAGCGGAACGGCCGAGCCCGCGACCCCTAAGAAGGGCTTGGTGCGTAGGAGCTGCATGTAGGACACATGCAGATGACCGAAGGCCTCGAGGGAGAGGATATTGAGCCCGGCGCCGCCGTCGATGAGGGTCCTCGTCACGGCCACCCCGCAGATGGTGGGCATGCACACCGTGGGGAGAACGCTCACGCCGACCGCTTCTGTGGCGAGGTCGCTAGGGCCGAAGGTGATGGCGTGCCCCTGCACACTCTGTGCCCACGAGGCCTCATTTGGCTGGGCGACGGCCCCGACCTGCCGAAAGTGCGACTTGACGTGCCGAGCCTACGCTGGCGCTTGGGACCCTCCAAGGATGCAGGCGACCCCGCGGCAGGGCAGCTCCCCGCCGGCAACGCTCCGCAGCCCACCGCCGCGGGCCGTTCGAGCGCCGACCTCTCCCGCAGACGGCCGGTGCCGGGGCAGCCATCGTGCCACCAAGAGCACGACCGGCGTGACCACATAAGGCGGGAGTGGCGGAGCAGGCCGCTCTCCGGTGGCCCGACCGGCATTAACGTCGTCGGGGAAGGAAGAGGAGCGCCCATGGGTGGCGCGGTCCGCCGATACCGCTCGGACGACGGGGAGAGTGCCAGCCCCCACGCGGATGTGGCGGGCCGCGGTCATCGTGGTGGCGCGGAACAGGAGAGGGGAGGCAAGGTCGTCGGAGAGGCAAGATTTCGACACGCCCCCTACCTGGCGCGCCCAATGTCAGATTACGGGCTCCGCAAAACCCAAGAAGTTCGAACACAGGGGCGTGAACGAAGATCTCTCCCACTCATGTCTACCTAGCGTCTTGTCCTCGTCCAGCGAAGAGATTCAACCAAACAATAAGTGAAGCACGCAAGAGTTTACCCAGGTTCAGGCCACCTTGTGGTGTAAAACCCTACTTCCTGCTTTGGTGGATTGGCCTTAGGAGGGCTAGAATATGAACTAGTATAGTGGTTCCTGAGCTCAGGAGGGTCGGGAGGCAAGAGTTCTTGCTCCTTTGCGTGGCGGAAGAGTTTATGGATCTGCTCTACCTTTCACAGTGGGGATCCTAGCTACTAATATAGACAACCAGGGTCCTCTTCCCCCGAAATGTTTAGGCGGGAAGGGATCCCACAACGGCCATTTCGAGCGGGAACACAAGGATGTTCCTACCCTGAAAAAAGTGGTCTTCGCCTGCGAAAGGGTCAGGCGGTGATGCGGTGGTGGGCTCGGTGGTGACATCCCCCCTGTCGTCCTTGCGGTCTTCGGTCTTGTTGCACCAATGGGGAAACCTTTGTCCCGCTCCTCGGGAACCTGCGCGTGTGCTACCTCCTTTGTACCGAAACGACAACTGCACCGCTAGCGGGCGCAGGCACCTACTGGCGCGGTGCGTCACTTCTGACGTCACTGCCTCCTCCTGAGGCAGCCTTTGCCTTGGATTCTCCGCCCCCCGGAGCGCCTTGTCGAGGCTGCTCCTAAGGGGGTCTCGCTGTTGTTCTCCTCGCGAGGCCTAGCCCCCTCGCGAGGGTCTTGGGCAGCTGGTCGATCAGCTGGGCCGTACCAGGCTGTGGTAGGAGCGCGTCGCGGCCCGCGGACAGGCAAGTCTGGGTACCCTGGTTCTCAGGACGCCGACAGCGAAGGAGAATTCTTCCAAGAAACATGTATTTCCAAAAAACGTTTCAAGAACCGCTCTAATCCACTCCAGAACATAGAAATCGACAACGATAGTGAATCCGACTTCACCCCTGAACCAGAATAAGAAGAGCCGGAACTGGAAGAAGTTACTGCTACAGATGACCTGTCAATGCTTGAATGATTATGTAAAGGAGGCCTTCCACATGTTGATGCATTTATTGATGACGATGATGAGCACGTCACTGATAGTGATGATGATGATTCATATATAGACGATTCCGAGTAATATTAGTAATGTGAGGTATTCAATTTTTTATTATGTTCATGATGAGTATACACTTAAATTATATACATATTATTCATGTCAGGTATTCAAAAATTTTATGTTGTACTAATTTCGTTTACCTTTTGTCATTGCCGGTGTTGATATGATGGCGGGCAAGGGTCCAGAGCGCCCGAAGCCTCCTGCGAGCGCTACTGGCCGGAGGGGGGTTCCATTATTCCACCCAGCCCCTCCGGAGAGCGCTGGAGGACAAGAGGAACCAGAACGAGGCGTCTCATCGGGCCCTATACAAGCTCCTTGTGGTACGTTTCTCATGCATATTAGCCAAATCATGCACGTAATGTTCGCATTACTAACTAATATGACTAACTCGTGATAACCAAATGTGCAAACCATGTGCAAGCAAAATGGCTAGACCCCTCCGCCAATGCCCCAGATTGCTCCTGCAGCCACGGTGAGTTTGATTTCAATGGTCGTTAGTTACTAGTATTCACATTTTCAGTTGCATCATGGTAAGGAGACATTATTGGAAATGATCTTTGGTGCAGCATGCTTCCTGACAAGCATCGACTAAACCTTCTGCGTCTGGCAATGGCGGAACCCCGACTGGTCCTTCACCTTCGTGTTCCACTTCCGCAGCCCCGACCCATCCTTCACCTCTGTGACCACGGTATTTTTCTTCTTCTTCTTCCTTTCTTATTATTCTTGTTCTTCTTCTTCTTTTCTTCTTCTTCTTCTTCTTCTTCTTCTTCTTCTTTTCTTCCTCTTCCTTCTTTTCTTCATCTTATTATGTCATTTGTGGACTAAATAGGCTAAATTATGTCATTTAGGAGCTAATGTATGTTAAATGGACCATATTGGAGCTTACCTAGTTAAACTTGGTCATTTTTAAGCTAACCTAGCTAATTATGCCATTTTTAGCTAACTAAGCTTATTTAGGCATTTTAGATGACAACAAGCTAAGTATATGAAGGTTAGCTTAAAAATAACCAAGTTTAACTAGGTTAGCTCCAATATGATCCATTTAACCTACGTTAGCTCCTAACTGACATAATTTATCCTATTTAGTCCACAAATGACATAATAAGATGAAGAAAAGAAGGAAGAGGAAGAAAAGAAGAAGAAGAAGAAGAAGTACTTCTTCTTCTTCCTTTCTTATTCTTCTTCTTCTTCTTTTCCTCCTCTTACTTGTTTTTATTCGTAAATGGCATAATAACCTTGCTAACCTCATAAATGTCATATACCTAGCTTGTTGTCCTCTAAAATGCCTATATAAGCTTAGTTAGGTCAAAAATGGCATAATTAGCTAGGTTAGCTTTAAAATGACCAAGTTTAACTAGGTTAGCTCCAATATGATCCATTTAACCTACATTAGCTCCTAAATGACATAATTTAGCCTATTTAGTCAACAAATGACATAATAAGATGAAGAAAAGAAGGAAGAGGAACAAAGAAGAAGAAGAAGAAGAAGAGGTTCTTCTTCTTCTTCTTCTTCTTCTTTTCCTCCTCTTACTTGTTTTTATTCGTAAATGGCATAATAACCCTGCTAACCTCATAAATGTAATATACTAATCTTGTTAGCATCTAAAATGCCTAAATAAGCTTAGTTAGGTAAAAAAATAGCATAATTAGCTAGGTTAGCTTAAAATGACCAAGTTTAACTAGGTTAGCTCCAATATGATCCATTTAACCTACATTAGCTCCTAAATGACATAATTTAGCCTATTTAGTCCACAAATGACATAATAAGATGAAGAAAAGAAGGAAGAGGAAGAAAAGAAGGAAGAGGAAGAAAAGAAGAAGAAGAAGAGGTTCTTCTTCTTCTTCCTTTATTATTATTCTTCTTCTTCTTCTTCCTCTTTTCCTCCTCTTACTTGTTTTTATTCGTAAATGGCATAATAAACTTGCTAACCTCATAAATGTCATATACTTAGCTTGTTGTCCTCTAAAATGCGTAAATAATCTTAGTTAGGTCAAAAATGGCATAATTAGCTAGGCTAGCTTAAAAATGACCAAGTTTAACTAGGTTAGCTCCAATATGATCCATTTAACCTACGTTAGCTCCTAAATGACATATTTACCTACCTTAGGTTTAAATTGACCAACACACTTAGCATTTTAATCTACCTTAGCTCCAGATAGTCTTCTTCTTCTTCTTATTATTATTCTAACTTTCATCTTTCCCAATTTGCAGATTTGATTTAGGCGAGGAAGCTCGCATTGATGGAGTGCACTATTCTTCTGGTGCTTCCTTGTTGTTTATGAAAACTTGTTTGGATATGTATGTCTATATGGATATGTTGTCGTTGGAAACTTCTTTCTGGATATGTATGTATATATATGGATATGTTTGATACGACTTTGTTGAACTATGTTGTTGGATATGTTGGATTTGATGAAATATGTTGTTGGATATGCTGTTATACGTTGTTGGATATGTACGTGTGCAAACCTGTCAAATTAAATGGATTCAAATAAAAATAGGGGATATATAGCATCATTGTCGTCCGCTAGCAGACGACAAAGAGGCCACGTGGCAGCCACCTGTGTAAACTGGGAACACTGGGCTACCTATTTGCACTACTAGAAAAAGGGCTATAGATGGGATGGGCACTAATGGCGCACCACACATGCGGTGCGCCATTAGTATATACTAATGGCGCACCATGTGTTTGTGCGCCATTAGTGTCCAAATACTAATGGCGCACCACATCCACGATGCGCCATTAGTAACAATTTTTTTCATTTTATTTTCAAAACTACTAATGGCGCACCAGTGGATAGTGCGCCATTAGTAGTTAAACTAGTAATGGCGCACCCCATCCACGGTGCGCCACTAGTAATTTTTTGTCAAAATTTTTCAAATTTTTTTTTCAAAATTTTATTATTTATTTTTTCAAAACTACTAATGGCGCACCAGTGGATAGTGCGCTATTACTAGTTCAACTAGTAATGGCGCACCACATCCACGGTGCGCCACTAGTATTTTTTTTCAAATTTTTTTTTCAAAACTAGTAATGGCGCACCACTCCCACGGTGCGCCATTACTAACTTGGCCCAAAATTTCACCAAATGCACCCCCCTGGACCGCCTTTTCCAGTTTAAAAAAATAATAAAACAAAATGATGGAAATATCAAAAAATAAAAGAAAATAAGTTTCCCATGTGATATGTGGTCTACTTGTTGGGAAAGTTTACAAATATGAATTTCGACTTTATTTGTGAAATATCTCTGGAATTTGTAAAATGGGCATAACTTTTACATACGAACTCGGATTAAAAAGTTTTTAATATGAAAAATCATCTACTCGAATAGTTACATCCGAATTTAATCGGGGGAACCACGTTAAACATTTTCAAAATCCCCAAAAACCTAATAGAAAAATAGTTATGGGGCTTTTAAGATCTTGAGGGAAAAAATAGAAAAAAATCAAACTTACTAGTGGCGCACTGTTTGCTAGGTGCGCCACTAGTAACAGGAAAAAAATTGGTTTCAAATTTTTTTTTAATTTTTTTCATAAAAAAATTTTATTTGTTTTTCAAATATGATACGTAATATGACCAGGAAGTTTGAAATATTTTTTCAAAATTTCATCATACTCATGAACATGAACAAAGTCCCTAGACATCAAGAAGGTTTAATAGGATTGATATGATAGATATATCATCAAGTGCCTGTGAAGTGAGCTGGTGTTGGGGTGGGATAGAACTGCGAAGTTAATTGTGCTCGGGCTGGAGTAGTGTGAGGATGGGTGACCGTCTGGGAAGTTTGACCGTAGGGTGCGATTTGACTTGAGATTAAGCATATTGACCAAAGATTAAGCCATAGTGACCAGAGATTAAGGAAAAAGCGAAAAAAAAATTGAAACAAAAATTTGAATTTTTTTTTTGAAAAAAATTTGTTACTAATGGCGCACTTTCATGTGGTGCACCATTAGTATACCAGATACTAATGGCGCACCCTGGGCTATACTAATGGCGCACCACAGGTGCGCCATTAGTAAAAAAATACTAGTGGCGTGGTACTAGTGGCGCACCAGTAGTGCGCCATTAGTAGGCAAAACTGGTGCGCCACTAGTAGGCCTTTTCCTAGTAGTGTTGGGCACTTTTTTGTCTGCCAGCCACTGTACAAGAAATCTTCCGATTCACCGATTAATCTTCCGATTTATCGCTAATCGGGGGGTGACCGATAAGATTATGCCTTATCTTTGTCGTTTATCTTTTGGACTGATTTATCATTCTGATAAGCGATTTATCGGGAATCTACCGATAAAGTGGGCCTACTCGTAACACTATGTTTACAAAAACTATGTTTGTTTATGTTTTGTGGACCTTGTTACGGAATCTGTACTATTGTCCTATTTTGTTTGCCATTATACGAGGATTCAAAGGCTAGAAATCAAGGTAAAACTTCTGTCAAATATTTTTTTTGGTGTTGAATATAGCGTATTTTAGTGTTGAGAACCTGAGATTTGAAACAAATTATCCGATTAATTGTCGACCGATAAAATCGATTAATCGGCCGATTTCCGATTAATCTCTAATCCTTAGCTGACCGAGACGATAACGATAAGCGATATCCTCAACATTGCTGCCAGCAGACGACAAAGATTCAAAGCTCTTTGCCGTCAGCTGGCAGACAGCAAAGTGCCCAAGTAGAACTGGCAAACAGGGCCAGCTATGTCGTCTGTCAGCAGACGACAAAGAATCAAAGTTCTTTGCCGTCTGCTGACGGACGACATAGCTGGACACGTGGCAGCTTCCTGCTGCTATTGGAGCTGAGTTTTTTGCCATCCGCCAGCAGAAGACAAAGAGTTAAATATCTTTGCCATCTGTTGGCGGACGGAAAAGCACGCCTTTAACCCCTAACGGCGCTCACCCCACCCCACTGCCGTCCACGATCTTTGTCGTCTGTTGGCGGATGACAAAGCCCTTTGCTGTCCGCTTCTATGAATCAGACGAGAAAGAAGGCCTTTTGTCGGTGTACTAAAGTAGGGGTACCTTAGTATCCCGACTTGTGCACGGGCAGTAGCAGCGTCCCGTGGTCTGGCTCACCACGCGCCCGCCAAAGCCCGCTCCAGACCCCTTCAAGCCATTCAAGAACAAAGTATTCAAGTTAGAAGACAAGACCCCGGCAAGAGGATCTTGCCGGGAAGGCCGCACCAGGCTCAAAGTTATTATTCCAGCACAAGACCCTGGCAAGAGGAGCTTGCCAGGAAGGCCAAAAGAACGGCACTTCAAGAAGGTATGTCGTGGCGCATCATGCGCCCCGGCAGGACCCGGAGGGCGGCAAGCCTCCGGGCCCGGCAAGGTTGCGACCCCGGCAAGGTGCTTGCCAGGGGAACTTATGCTGTGTGCCTGCGCTCCAGCTCATCTGGCCACGCGTCGCACTGGGGCCCTTCCAGGGGCACGTGGCGGATGGCTGTGCAGCCTAGGGTACACGGTGGCAAGCTGCGGTGACGAAGCTATCGCCGTGGCAAACGGAGATGCATGGACGGGCGCTTTTGAGGCGACGGCGACGGGCATTCAATGCCCTTGTCCCCCACCGTCAAAGTTAGGTGAAGACCACTGTTCATACACTGTTCAAACACTGTTACAACTACCACCGATTTTACATTTTTACCCTCCTCTACGTTGACACCTGTCGGTGACCCCTTTGAGCTATAAAAGGAGGCCCATGCACAACGTAGAGGGGGTTCGATCCCAGAAACTCGCTCACTCCCACGCTCGGTGTAGCTAGTACTGTAGATCTTCAAGCTCCCGAGCTCCAAAAACTCAATACAACCAAAGCAGGAGTAGGGTTTTACGCGTCCTCGCGGCCCGAACCTGGGTAAACTGCCCGCGTGTGCTCCTCGATCTGCTCTCCATGCTCCCTCCGCTCCCTTACCGCAACGTAGAAGGGGCTCCGGTCCCATAGGTGTTCGCGGGTGGTCAGTTTCCCCGACATCTTTGGCGCGCCAGGTAGGGGGCGTCGAGGTTGTGCGAACCTGATCTGGCGCTCACGCGGGCGCACTCTTCATCAACCTCTCCAACTTCGTCAACTTCATCGGCTACATCAACATGCCTCCGAAGAAGAAAGCTTCGGAGGTCGGAGGCCCGTCCGCGTCGATCCCACTGCCACCAGAACCGACGGTTGGTGGAGGGGACGCTGGCGGAAGGGTGGACGCCGGTGGGGAAACTCACGGCGCCACCAAGTCCAAGGACAAGACGGACGACCGGGCGAACTAAAAAGCCTCGGTGTCCGTGCACGCACCCCGTCCCTCTCAGGAGGTGCCGGGCCAGCAACGACGCGGTACCCACGGTACCATCCGTCTGCTGGGACAAGCCCAAACCGGTGGGTCACGAGACGCTCAAGGCCAGCGCGCTGGTACGAGCAAGGCGCGGTCGCCGGGGCGGGAACATGCTCCTTCTAACGCGGTTAGAAGTCCGAGCGTGTCCCGTTCCTCGCACCATTCACCATCGTTTCCCTCCTCTCCAGCAGAAGCCCTGGCCAGGGCTCAGCTGCTCCTCGATTTCCCTCCAACGGCAGACAAGGCCGAAGACTAGAGGGCCATGATCCAGAGCCTCATCGCCTTCGCCAACAACGACACGTCGCAGCAACCGGCAACATCGCGCCCGCGGCAAGTCGACCAAGCGAAGGCCGACGGTGACAAGACCGCCGGGGGTGCAACTACCGTGCACTCCCCGCCGCGGAAGCAGAAATCGCCACCCCGCCGGATCAACGTCGACGACGACTCCACGGCGTCGTCGGATCCGCGGGCTCGTCTCGATCAGCGCCAAGTCCTCGACGACAGGCGACAAGAGGACGCTCGAACCCGCATCGAGCGTCGACGAGAAGCTCGAAGACAATCTGATCAGCGCGCTGGGACCGCTGTCGACATGCACGCGCTCGGTGAACCAGGCGACTTGCCATACGCGGCAGGCTGCCCTGCGTTCACCCGAGAGCTGCGGCAAGTCCAGTGGCCCAGCATGAAGAATTTTAAGCCCGACGTACCCGAGAAATACGACGGCAAGACACACCCCTCGGAGTTCCTGAGGATCTACACCATTGCGGTGCAGGCTACCGGGGGACGCGACGAGAAGATCCTGGCCAACTACTTCTCGCAAGTGCTTAAGCCAAACGTCAGGTCTTGGCTTATGCACTTGCCGGAGAACTCCATTTCTTCATGGGCGGATTTGTGCCACCAGTTTGTTAGCGCCTTCACGGGCGACCACAAACCCCACGGCCAGGAGAGCGATCTCCACATCCTCGCCCAGAAGGAGGGAGAGTCCCTGCGCAAGTACATTCAAAGGTTCAGCCGTGTACAACACAATATCCCCGATGTCCACCCTGCCGCGGTTATCAGTGCGTTCCACCAGAACGTGCGTAACCGCCGGATGAGGGAGGAGATGACGATGACCAAGATTCGGGACGTCAGCGAGCTTTACGCTCTGGCTGACAAATGTGCACGTGCTGAAGAGGGGAGGAGACTCCCCGGAGAGGATACCGGCGCAGGAGGAAGTGACAGCGAGGATGCCGCCCCGGCAAGGAAAGGCCGGCGGCGGAATAACAGGAAGAAGAAGAACAAGGAGGTACTGGTTGTCGAGCAGTCCGGCAAGGAGGCTCTCGCCAAGAAGACACAGGCTGGTGGCTCCGGCAAGGAGGCCGCCACTGTAGCGGCAGCCGACAAGCAGGACGGCTCCGATAAGCAGTACTGCAAGATCCACCGCACCAAGGGCCACGACCTCCAAAACTGCAAAAGGGTAGAGTACCTCGTAGAGCAGCAGAAGGCTGAATACGAGCGTCGCGACAAGGAGAAGGCCCAAGGAGGCGGAGGAGAGCCCAGCAAGAAGCGGCCGTTCAATGGCCGGGGAGGACGCCGCGGCAAGGCCAAGCAGCGCCAAGGAGACAGACCTCCCTGGGGCCGCGACAAGGATGAAGACGAGGACGATGACGAGGATATGGATGAAGGAGACAACAGCGAGCAGGAGTTCCAGAAGGCCACAGAAGTCTTGTGCGTCAATGGAGGTGCCTCTCTGCACACTTCCCACCGCCAACTCAAGCAATGGGTGCGGGAAGTGAATGCAGCTGAGCCACCCGTCGAGTCGCGCAGGCTGCTGAAATGGTCCGGCACGCCCATCATCTTCGACCTTGAGGACCACCCCGACCGCACAACTGCGGTCGGGTGTTTGCCGATGTTGGTTTCACCAACTATCCGCAACCTCAAGGTCACCAAGATGTTGGTTGACGGCGGGGCCGGCCTCAACTTGATCTCCTCCGCTGTGATCAAGAAATTACAGATCCCCGACAGCGAGCTCGAGGAAACCGGGACGTTCCAAGGAATCAACCCGGGAAGGAGCAAGCCAAAGGGGAACCTCACGCTGCCAGTGACCTTTGGTGGAGAGCTCAACTTCAGGACGGAGAGGATCACGTTCGACGTTGCCGATATCCCATTGCCATACAATGGGATACTTGGCCGTCCTGCGCTCGCCAAGTTCATGGCAGCTTCCCACTACGCATACAACATGCTCAAGATGCCAGGGCCGATAAGCGTCATATCTGTCCCCGGCGACAAGAAGGATGCACTTATTTGCGCCGACAAGATCTACCGGGATGCAGCAGCCGCGGCAGACTGCAAAACACTTGCCGCTGAAGCTCCCGGGGGGAAGACCAAGTCCGGCAAGAGCTCTGGAGCCCACTCCGGCAAACGCACCTCTTCGGAGTGCTGCGCTGCCGTCGAGGACGCACCATTGAGCTCCACCGGCAAGTGCAAGAAAGGAATGGCAGCTCCACCGGCAACCAAGAAGGTGTCCGCCAACGAGGACGGCACTGGTGGTACCTTCACCATCAGTGCTACACTCGACCCCAAATAGGAAAGCGCGCTCGTTGCCTTCCTGCGGGCGAATGTGGACGTGTTTGCGTGGCAACCGTCTGACATCCTCGGCGTTCCCAGGAAGGTAATTGAGCACAAGCTTGCTGTTTGTCCTCATGCGCGGCCCGTCAAGCAGAAGGTCAGGAAGCAAGCCGTGGAGCGCCAAGAATTCATCACCGAAGAAATCAAGAAGTTGGAAGCAGCGGTCCTGGTTAGAGGTGTACTACATCCCACGTGGTTGGCCAATCCAGTTGTCGTCCGCAAGGCTAATGGGAAGTGGAGATTTTGTATAGACTTCACCGATGTGAATAGAGCTTGTCCTAAGGATCCATTTGCCTTGCCGCGCATCGACCAGATTGTGGACTCCATGGCTGGATGTGAGTTGCTTTCGTTTCTTGATGCATACTCCGGATACCACCAGATATTCATGGCCAAGGAAGATGAAGAGAAGACCGCGTTCATTACTCCATGTGGCACATATTGCTTTGTACGCATGCCCTTTGGATTGAAGAATGCGGGCTCAACGTTTGCAAGGGTAGTACATACTGCTTTTGAGCCACAGATACACAGGAATGTAGAAGCCTACATGGATGACATAGTGGTCAAGAGCAAGAGCAAGTCCACCCTGATTCAAGACTTGGAAGAAACCTTTGAGAATCTGCGCAAGATACAACTCAAGTTGAACCCCGAGAAGTGCGTCTTCGGAGTCCCCTCCGGCAAACTTCTCGGGTTCTTCGTGTCCCAGAGGGGGATTGAAGCCAATCCCGACAAGATTAAAGCCATCGAGCAGATTGAAGCCCCGAAGCGCGTCAAAGACGTAAGGAGACTTGCTGGTTGTGTGGCTGCCCTCAGCAGGTTCATTTCAAAGTCTGCAGAACGCGCCCTGCCTTTCTTCAAAATCTTGAAAAAGGCGGGTCCTATGAAATGGACTCCGGAAGCGGAGGCAGCGCTGCAGGACTTGAAAGAATACCTGTCCTCCACTCCGATACTTGTCGCACCTAGGCCACAAGAGAAGTTGCTGCTGTATTTAGCGGCAACCAATCAAGTGGTTAGTGCTGCGTTAGTAGCGGAGAGGGAGGCAGATGAGGAACCCACATTCCCGGCAAGCGCATCCAGCGACAAGCAGGGGGCTTTCCCGACAAGCTCTGGCCCCGACAAGGACAAGTCTGCGCAGGAACAAGGAGAAGTGCGAAAGAAGATGGTGCAGCGCCCAGTTTATTTTGTGAGCTCCCTCTTGCAGGGGGCTAGGTCAAGATACTCTGGGGTGCAGAAGTTGCTTTTCGGCCTCCTTATGGCCTCGAGAAAGCTGCGCCACTACTTCCAAGCACACGAGATAACAGTGGTCACTCGCTTTCCGTTGAAGAGGATATTGCAGAATCCAGAAGCAACAGGCAGGATCGTCGAGTGGGCACTGGAGTTGTCAAGCTTTGATCTCAAGTTTGAGAGTACTTCAACCATACAAAGCAGAGCTTTGGCAGAGTTCATAGCGGAATGGACCCCAACACCAGATCAAGAAGTTCCAGAGACGAGCATCCCCGTCCAAAAAGCAAGCAAGGAGTGGATAATGTACTTTGACGGTGCCTTCTCGCTGCAAGGCGCCGGTGCTGGCGTATTACTCATAGCACCCACCGTAGAGCACCTCAAGTATGTTGTTCAAATGCACTTTCCCAAGGAGCAAGCGACAAACAATACCGCTGAGTATGAAGGTTTGCTTGCAGGTCTCAGAATTGCGGCCGAACTTGGGATTAAGAAGTTAATTGTGCGGGGAGACTCACAGTTGGTGGTCCGACAAGTAAATAAGAGTTACCGGAGTCCTCTGATGGAAGCTTATGTCGATGAAGTGAGGAAGCTTGAAGAACACTTTGAAGGCCTGCAGATGGAGCACGTTCCAAGAGCTCAGAATGATATCGCAGATGGCCTCTCAAAGTGTGATGCAATGAAGTTACCTGTGGAACCAGGGATTTTCGTGCTCAAGCTAACTCAGCCATCCGTTACAACATCAGTTGGGCAAAGCAAGAAGAGGAAGTTGGTCTCCGGTGACTACTTGCCGGCGGATCTTCCAGGGACCGCCGTCAAGATCCCCAAGATCAACAACCAAGATGCTGAGGAACAGTCTGCTCCTGCGGACCCAAGGGTCTGTACAGTTGAAGCAGGCGTTCCCGACAAGCCTTGCCCTGGCAGGCTTGCCGGGGAACACTCAGCTCCGGTAGAATCACAGGTTCTTGTCGTAGAAGCTGAGGTTCCCGCAGCGGCCCTGATGCCTTTAGTCCTTGTTGTCGAGCCTCAACCTCGAGCATGGGCGCAGCAAATCGTCCGTTTTCTTCAAACTGGAGAACTTCCCGAAGAACCAGAAGAGATAGAGAGGATAACCAGGCAGTCATGTATGTACCAGTTCGTTGGCAACGAACTGTACAGAAGAAGACTCAATGGTGTCAGATTGAAGTGCATTTCCCGAGAAGATGGACAGAAGTTGTTGGCAGAGATACATGGAGGCATATGTGGCCACCACATTGGCGCAAGAGAACTTGCCGGGAAGGCGTTCCGGCAAGGTTTCTTTTGGCCAGAAGCCCTCCAAGATGCAAGTGCACAAGTAACCAAGTGTGAAGCGTGCCAGTTCCATGCAAAGCAGATTCACCAGCCAGCTCAAGCTCTCCAAACGATCCCTTTGTCCTGGCCCTTCTCGGTCTGGGGGCTCGATATCCTCGGCCCCTTTCCCCACGCAATCGGGGGCTTTGAGTACTTGTACGTTGCAATCGACAAGTTCACAAAGTGGCCAGAAGTGGAACCGGTGAGAAAGGTGACAGCACAGTCAGCAGTGAAGTTCTTCAGGTCAATTGTTTGCCGTTTCGGAATCCCTAACAGGATCATCACCGACAACGGCACGCAGTTCACAAGTCGCACCTTCATGCAGTACGTCCAAGACCTTGGCGCCAAGGTCTGCTTTGCTTCCGTTGCTCACCCAAGGAGCAATGGTCAAGCAGAGAGGGCCAATGCCGAAGTGCTGCGCGGGCTCAAGACAAGAACCTTCGACAGCCTGCAGAAGTGCGGAAGAAACTGGATAGAAGAGTTGCCGGCGGCTCTTTGGTCAATCAAGACGACACCAAATCGAGCCACTGGACAGACACCCTTTGCTCTTGTCTATGGAGCAGAGGCAGTTCTCCCCACGGAACTCGTATACGGATCTCCTCGAGTACTCGCTTACGACGAGCTCGAGCAAGAGCAACTGCGACAAGATGATGCATTGCTCCTCGAGGAGGAACGTCTCCAGGCTGCTGTACGAGCTGCTCGATACCAGCAAGCCTTGCGTCGCTATCATAGCCGCAAGGTCAGGTCCAGGAGTCTCGAGGAAGGCGACCTTGTTCTTCGGCGCGTTCAATCTGCCAAGAACTCCAACAAGTTGACGCCGAAGTGGGAAGGCCCTTATCGGGTGAGACAAGTCACAAGGCCCGGCGCTGTCCGCCTTGAGACCGAAGAAGGCTTACCGGTGAGCAACTCCTGGAACATAGAGCATCTTCGCAAGTTTCACCCAAAAGGCGCGGTTGCCGTGATCCGCTCCGGCAACCACCTTTTGTACAAGTCTTGCCGCTGTTGCATGTAAACCTTTGTACAAAGCCGGGCGCAGACCCCGTGCATCAGTAAAACTTTTGTGCTTCGCACCATTTGTCATTTCGTGCTTTCCCTTTTACTTGCATGTATTATCTGACATTTTGTGCAGCACACATCCCCAGTAAGCAATAACAAGCCGCAAGGCTCCGTACTTGTATTTTCTCCTCCTTTGCCTTTCTCTCTGAAACAGAAGGAGTGTTCCTTGCGCACAAGTTTGCCGGGGGGAAGGATAGAAGTATGGACCAAGTGCTGTTCGAGAAAGAAAAGTCTTGCCGGGAAGCAAACAATCCAATGAAAGCTAAGTTACCAAAGTTTGAGCATTCAAATTTTAAAATTTTAGTTATCTTCCTTGAACAACCACACTTTGTATGGAAAACCTGTGCGCGGAGGAACCTACCCGTAGCTAGCTGCGCCCTTACTTTGTTTCGAGCACGCTCAACGGCCTAAGTGAGCTACGACAAGTGTCGCGCCCTTACTTCGTTTTCGACTTCGCTCAGCAATCTAAGTGTGCTGCGACTAGCTGCGGCAAGGTTTCTTGCCGACAAGGTCTTTGCTAGCAGGCCGCTAAGAGTCCCGCACTCAGCGCTCGCGGCAAGGGCCCCATGCCGGCAAGTTCCCCTAAAAGCGTAGGGTGAAAAGCATACAAAGTGAAGGACCAAAAGCAAGGGAGATAATACTGCATTGATTACCCAAAATAAAAGTATATATTACAGAGATAACTTGCCGCTGTTCTAAACAACTACTGCCTATGACTTAATTGGCAGCGGCGAGGGAAGCAAGGTGCCTAGTCTCTGCGGTCTCCGTCAATCCTCTGGATCTTGCCCACCTTGGCTACGATGTGGGCGACTTGGGCCTTCAACGCCTCCTGGTCAGCTTCGGGCGGCAAGGTCCGGAGGACGTTGACGAGGTTGATCCCGGGGTTGCGGTAGACGATCTTCGACAGCACCCGCTCCATGGTGCCCATGCAAAGCCGGCGTGCCTCGTCGGCCAGCTGCACGGGGATTTTCTCCCGCAGCCGCGCAAGCGCCGGCGCCACTCCCCTGAAGAACAGACTAAGTTTGGCGCTGCGAGGGAGGTTCTCGTCGGGGGAGTACACGAGATGCTCCGCCCTCAACGCCATCATCTCCATGTCGATGTTGGCGGCGGAGGTGACGAGCTCCTCAGTCCATCGCTCCACCGTCTGCTGGAAGTGGTTTTGCGAGACGGCGGTGCTTTCCAGCAGGGCCCTCTCAGTGCGGAGATCGTCCTTCAGCTTCGTCTCGCGGTCCCGGGCAGCGTCAAGCGAGTCAGTAAGGGTGGAGACCTTCAGCTCTAAATTAGCAATGGAGTCCCTGGCATCAGTAACCTCTTTGCCCTTCTCGGAGAGGCGGATTTGCAGCTCCGAGTTGGTGTGAGCGTCTTTCTCCCGCGCCACGTTGAGCGCGATGACCCTGTCTTCACTCGCCTTCAAGAACAGCTCCATCTGCGCCACCCTGGCCTCCAGATCCTTCTTGGCAGTCTCCGCGGCAGCAGCGGTGTCCCTCGCCTCCTGCAGAGCCCCGCCAATGGCTTGTTCCCGGGTGGTGAGGTCGTCCTCGTGGTTGTCGAGGTCGACCTTCCGCTGGTTGAGTTCTCCTTCCCGCCGAGACAGCTCCTCGGCGGCCAGTCGCTGCTGCTCCTCGACCTCGGCCTTTTCGAGGACGAATGCTTGCTGCGCCCCGGCAAGCTCTTCGCGCTCCTCTGCCAGGTTCCGAAGGGCCACCTGGTTGGCGGCACGGAGCTCCACGGCGCGCTTCTCCAGGTCAGCACCAGCCTTGGCAGCCAGAGCCTCCCGAGACTCCAACTTCGCCTGCCTGGCCCGGTACAAGGACAGGAGCCGGCGAAGGAGTCGTTCCTCTTCGGGCTCGTCACTGCTGCCGGGCGCATCGACAACCTTCAACCCGGCGGAGGCGAGGACTTCTCCGTCGAACGTTTCTCCCTCCGCGGGCGCCCTTGATGAGGACGCCCACGGGACTTGGATGAAGATCCCGTTGGCGGCCTCCAGATAGATACCCGCCCCGGGTGCGGAGGCGGAGGGGTCGGCGGCCGGTGCAGCGTCCGGCGCTCCCGCAGCCTCCGGGCCAGCGGTATGGTCGCCGGTCCCTTCCCCAGCCGCGGCGTCGGCGGTTGAGGCAGTCTCCTCGGCAGCTGGCTCATCGGCGCCGACCGTTCCTTCCGCGGCGGTGCCATCGCCAGTCTCACCGCACGCCTCCTCCTCGACGATGGTTTCCGTCTCCATCGGCTCCGGAGCGGGCGGGTCTGACAACAGAAGAAAAAGAAAAGAAAGATTTGTCAAGCAAATATCCAAAAAGAAGAATTCAAGAAGAAGAAAGTACAAGGGCTTATCCGCGCGGGCCTCTTCGATGACGGGGTCCCTCGCCGGGGAGTTATCCCTTGGCGGCGTAGAAGAAGCCCCTGCCGGCGGAGGGCCTCCGGTGCCCTCCCTTGGCGGGGAGTCCACCCTTGGCGGGGTGCTCGCCCTTGGCGGGGTGCTCGCCCTTGGCAGAGTATCCATCCTTGGCGGAGCACCATCCCTTGCCGGGGAGCTCGTCCTTGGCGGGGAGGGTGGAGCAAGTGGCTCGTCGGGGGCGCCCTCCTGGTGCTCCTGCAGCTGCGGCTCCACTTCTGCACAAGACATCAAGACATCAATAAGGATTATAAACTCAAGCGCGCCCGTCAAGCAGAAAAATGAATACCGGACTTACGCCGGGGGCTGCGCTGGGGGCTGCTCTCCGGAGCAGCAGGCTGGTCCGGCAAGTCCGTCGCCGGCGCGTCCCCTGCCGCTGCGGCAGGCTCGTCGTCCTCAAGATCGACCACAGGGATCTTGGCCCTCTTCGCCATCCTCTGGGTCAAGGTCCTGGAAGCCAAAACAAGATCGGAATCAAGCAAGAAAAATCAAGACAAACTCAAAGGAAATGAAAATTGCAAGTGCTTACTCTTCCTCCTCTTCATCGAAGCTGAGGGCGGAGAAGTCAAATCCCGCCTCGCACGCTCCAGCGCGAGGAGCTGGAGGAGAAGGCTCCCTCGGGCGCTTGGCGGGCTCCGGGGCTGCGGGCTGTGAAGACCCAGCACCGGTCGTCGCTGAGGACCGAGGAGCAGAAGGAACCCCAGAGCCACTCCGGGATGATCCCCCTCCGCTTGTCGCTCGGACACGAGGCACCTCCTTGACGACCTTGCTCGTCGTGGTGGCGCGCGTCGCCCGGCGCTTCGGTTGCTGTCGGGGCGCCTGTGGCCTCGTCGTCTCAGCTGCCTTGCGGAGGCGCCTCTTCTGCTGTGCCGGAGGACTTGGTGGCGGCGGAGAGTTCTCCGAGGATGAAGAGGCATCGTCGTCAAGATTCAAAGACCCGCCAGAGTCTTCATCGGAATCACCGGACTCGGCCTCTTCCTCCTCCTCTTCGGCGGGCCCGCTGGACTCAGTGCCCTGCCCGACAGCCTCGCCAATCCCGGCGGGCTCCCCTGTAGGCTCCCCGGCGAACTCCTCGGGCGTGATCTTCAGCATCTTGAGGATTTCCTCCTCCTCGGCCTGGCTCACCGCGTCCGCCGCCTCCGCTTCATCCACGGTGTACCCAAACTCACCTGCCGCTGCTGCCGCGGCGGCCTCCTCCATCCTGGAGGCAATATACGCCACATCTCGCGCGGTGGTCTCCCGGGTGAGCCCCTTCCTCTCTTCGGCGTTGCGTGGTTTTTCAACCAAGTTGTCGAAGAAGGCTTGCACGGTCTCCGCTGAAGGCTCCAGCCAAGTGGGGACGACCCCGTGGGAGTCGCACTCAGGCATTGCCGCGCGGATGGCACTGAGGGCAGTATTGTTGCACAAGGGAAGTACTCCGGTCGACGGTTTGAACCACTCCGGGTGCTTGGGGTCGTGTTGAACAGCTCCCGGACCATCCCCTTGAGCTCTAGGATAGTAAAGTTGTAGTTGAGGCCGGGGCGTAGCCTCATGCAGTCTGCCGCGTTGCCAAACTCCCAAGCAGACCGCTTCCTCTCCTGCAAGGGAGCGATGCGCCGGCGAAGGAAATCTGCCCCGACCTCACCTACAGTAAGATTGGCTTGCCGGAGGCGGAGGATCCTAGTGAGGGCAACCTTCAGCTTCTCGTCCTCCGGGGCCAGGTCACTCCAATCTTTGCCGCGCACTATTGCAGCTCGGCGCGGGGAGGTAAATTGCTCAGGTTCATCTTCCATAACCCAGCACCAATCGGCCCTCCACTCCTCCCACTTGCCGCGAAGCTCTCCAATCAAGTACGCCTCTTTCTTGTTGAGCCTGAAGATCCAAGAGATGCCGCCGGAGAGGGGGGATCCGGACTCTACTCTAGGCGTGAAGAAGTGGCGGAAAAGAGCTACATTTGGGTGGACCCCGACGTAGTTTTCGCACAGATGTGCGAAAACGGCCAAGGTGAGAACGGCATTTGGGGTGAAATCTAGGAGGTGGAGGCCGTACGTGTTCATCACATCACAAAAGAACTCCGAATACGGAGGGCAAAGGCCGCAATAGAAGAATGCAGCGAAGAAGTAGTAACCTCCCGGGAACATGTCGACGGCCACGGCGGGGAGGACTTGGGTGCGGGGATGATCCTTCGTCTCCCTCGCCCAGAACAAGTAGTACTTGTCCCGCAGCCCCCTCGGGCTGAGCCTTGGCGGGAAGACCACCCTCTTTCTCCGCATGGCTGCCAGCTTTGCCGCCTGCTCAGACTTTTCCTTCTTCGCCTTGTCGCTCTTCGCCTTGTCGCTCTTTGCCTGGTCACTCTTCGGGGCCATGGCGGGGGCGGCGAGGGAGGACGGCGGCACGGCGGGTGGGGAAGACGGTGGAGGAAGGGCAGAAGCAGGTAGCGGCGGGGGTTTCTGAGGACTCAAGGCGCAATGAAGACGATGGGGGAAACTGCCCCTGTTTCCTCTGCTTTTAAGGGGGAAGTGGGGGACGTTCCGCATTTCCCCATTAAAGAAACAGGCCACGATCTCTCCCACAACGCCGCAATCGACGCGTGCCGTTAGGGAGGGATGCGGCGAATCTGGAGTTGGAAACGGCGCGCCATGGGCCGCGTGTGCCCGTGCACTGTTCTGGGCCTGGCCCAACAGCGCTCGGCACCGTGTGTGGCCCAGGCCCGTGGGCTCCTGTCGGTGTACTAAAGTAGGGGTACCTTAGTATCCCGACTTGTGCACGGGCAGTAGCAGCGTCCTGTGGTCTGGCTCACCACGCGCCCGCCAAAGCCCGCTCCAGACCCCTACAAGCCATTCAAGAACAAAGTATTCACGTTAGAAGACAAGACCCCGGCAAGAGGAGCTTGCCGGGAAGGCCGCACCAGGCTCAAAGTTATTATTCCAGCACAAGACCCTGGCAAGAGGAGCTTGCCAGGAAGGCCAAAAGAACGGCACTTCAAGAAGGTATGTCGTGGCGCATCATGCGCCCCGGCAGGACCCGGAGGGCGGCAAGCTTCCGGGCCCGGCAGGGTTGCGACCCCGGCAGGGTGCTTGCCGGGGGAACTTATGCTGTGAGCCTGCGCTCCAGCTCATCTGGCCACGCGTCGCCCTGGGGCCCTTCCAGGGGCACGTGGCGGATGGCAGTGCAGCCTAGGGTACACGGTGGCAAGCTGCAGTGACGAAGCTATCGCCGTGGCAAACGGTGACGCATGGACGGGCGCTTTTGAGGCGACGGCGACGGGCATTCAATGCCCTTGTCCCCCACCGTCAAAGTTAGGTGAAGACCACTGTTCAAACACTGTTACAACTACCACCGATTTTACATTTTTACCCTCCTCTACGTTGACACCTGTCGGTGACCCCTTTGAGCTATAAAAGGAGGCCCATGCACAACGTAGAGGGGGTTTTATCCCAGAAACTCGCTCACTCCCACGCTCGGTGTAGCTAGTACTATAGATCTTCAAGCTCCCGAGCTCCGAAAACTCAATACAACCAAAGCAGGAGTAGGGTTTTACGCGTCCTCGCGGCCTGAACCTGGGTAAACTGCCCGCGTGTGCTCCTCGATCTGCTCTCCGTGCTCCCTCCGCTCCCGTACCGCAACGTAGAAGGGGCTCCGGTCCCATAGGTGTTCGCGGGCGGTCAGTTTCCCCGACACCTTTGCTGGCACTCGTTCAACCGGACCTGTTGCCGTCTGCTGGCGGACGGCAAATGCCTTTGCCGTCTGCTGGCGGACGGCAAATGCCTTTGCCGTCCGCCAGGTGTGCCTTTGCCGTCTGCCATGGTGGACGGCAAAGTGCCTGATTCTAGTAGTGATCTCATAGTCAGAGGAACATGTATAAGTCATGAAGAAAGCAATAGCAATAAAACTAAACGGTCATAGTGCTAAGCTAGCGAATGGGTCTTGTCCATCACATCATTGTCCTAATGATGTGATCCCGTTGATCAAATGACAACACATGTCTATGGTTAGGAAACACAGCCATCTTTGATTAACGAGCCAGTCTAGTAGAGGCATACTAGGGACACTATGTTTTTTCTTTGTATTCACACATGTGTCAAGTTTCCGGTTAATACAATTCTAGCATGAATAAAATACATTTATCATGATATATAAGGAAATATAAATAACAACTTTATTATTGCCTCTAGGGCATATTTCCTTCAGTCCCCCACTAGCACTAGAGTCAATAATCTAGATTACATAGTAATGATTCTAACACCCATGGAGTCTTGGTGTTGATCATGTTTTGTTCGTGGAAGAGGATTAGTTAATGGGTCTGCGACATTCAGATCCGTATGTATTTTGAAAATTTCTATGTTTCCCTCCTTGACTTGATCGTGGATGGAGTTGAAGCGTCTCTTGATATGCTTGATTCTCTTGTGAAACCTAGATTCTTTCACCAAGGCTATTGCTCTAGTGTTGTCACAAAAGATTTTCATTGGACCCGGTGCACTAGGTATTACACCTAGATCGGATATGAACTCCTTCATCCTGACTCCTTCATTTGTTGCTTCCGAAGCAGCTACGTACTCCGCTTCACATGTAGATCCCGCCACGATGCTCTGCTTGGAACTGCACCAACTGACAGCTCCACCGTTCAACAAAACTACGTATCCGGTTTGCGACTTAGAGTCATCCAGATCAGTGTCAAAGCTTGCATCGACATAACCATTTACGACGAGCTCTTTGTCACCTCCATAAACGAGAAACATATCATTTGTCCTTTTCAGGTACTTCAGGATGTTCTTGACCGATGTCCAGTGATCCACTCCTAGATTAAGTTGGTACCTCCCTGCCAGACTTATAGCAAGGCACACATCAGGTCTGGTACACAACATTGCATACATGATAGAACCTATGGCTGAAGCATAGGGAATGACTTTCATTTTCTCTCTATCTTCTATAGTGGTCGGGCATTGAGTCTTACTCAACTTCACGCCTTGTAACACAAGTAAGAACCCTTTCTTTGACTGATCCATTTTGAACTTCTTCAAAACTTTATCAAGGTATGTGCTTTGTGATAGTCCAATTAAGCGTCTTGATCTATCTCTATAGATCTCGATGCCCAATATATATGAAGCTTCGCCGAGGTCTTGCATTGAAAAGCTCTTATTCAAGTATCCTTTTATGCTATCCAGAAATTCTACATCATTTCCAATAAACAATATGTCATCCACATATAATATCAGAAATGCTACAGAGCTCCCACTCACTTTCTTGTAAATACAGGCTTCTCCAAAAGTCTGTATAAAACCATATGCTTTGATCACCTCATCAAAGCATATATTCGAACTTCGAGATGCTTGCACCAGTCCATAGATGGATCGCTGGAGCTTGCACACTTTGTTAGCACCTTTAGGATCGACAAAACCTTCTGGTTGCATCATATACAACTCTTCTTTGAGATATCCATTAAGGAATGCAGTTTTGACATCCATTTGCCATAATTCATAATCATAAAATGCGATAATTGCTAACATGATTCGGACAGACTTCGGTATCGCTACGGGTGAGAAAGTCTCATCATAGTCAACTCCTTGAACTTGTCAAAAACCTTTCGCAAAAAGTTGAGCTTTGTAGACAGTAACATTACCAACGGTGTCAGTCTTCTTCTTAAAGATCCATTTATTTTCAATGGCTTGCCGATCATCGGGAAAGTCAACCAAAGTCCACACTTTGTTCTCATACATTGATCCCATCTAAGATTTCATGGCCTCAAACCATTTTCTGGAATCTAGGCTCATCATCGCTTCCTCATAGTTCGTAGGTTCATCATGGTCTAGTAACATGACTTCAAGAACAGGATTACCGTACCACTGTAGTGTGGAACGTACTCTGGTTGACCTACGAGGTTCAGTAGTAACTTGATCTGAAGTTTCTTGATCATCATCATTAGCTTCCTCACTAATTGGTGTAGGAATCACTGGAACTAATTTCTATGATGAACCACTTTCCAATTCGGGAGGAGGTACAATTACCTCATCAAGTTCTACTTTCCTACCACTCGCATCTTTCGAGAGAAACCCCTTCTGTAGAAAGGATCGATTCTTAGCAACGAATATCTTGCCTTCAGATCTATGATAGAACGTGTACCCAACAGTTTCCTTTGGGTATCCTATGAAGACACATTTCTCCAACTTGGGTTTGAGGGACTCGGTGCACAAGGATGTTCACTGTAGGAGTAGTATGGGGTATCGTTGCATTTAACCTGCTTAATTGTCATATCATTGTTTGCCATCATGCTTTTATCTGTTGCGATCTTGCAAGTACATTCAATGTACTGACCTGGCGTGTCATGCTAGATTTCAGGAAAGTCTTACCGGATCGGAGTGCTTCCCGTGTCTAGATTGTGTCAATATCCGTGTCCCTGTGCTATGGAGTTCCGCTTCGTCGTCGTTCTGCAGCCGCATTGTTCTAGTGATCCAGGCCCCTTTTATGTTCATGAAATAATGTTCATACTGCTCAGCCGCTCCGTGTGTGCCGCTTGGCCTCGCTATCTTATGTAATATCGAAGCTATGTTTCCGCTAGTATCAATAAAGTGGTTGTTTTCTGTACCAAGTTGTTGTGTGTTGCTAGAAGACATGATCTCTGGGTTGGCAATGCGAGGTAAACCGTTTGCTCTAATCCGGGGTGCCACAACTCTTGGTATCAGAGCCGCGCTGATTATAGGACATGCTAGACCGCCGACGCATTAGTTGAACAACAGTTAGCTTGGTTTTGAGTGTCGATAGTGTTTGTATCTGATTGCTGCATTGCATGCATCTGATTTAGTGTTTTTACTAACCGACTAATGGTTGTGAGTGTAGATGGCTCCAGTACCATATGCGTGTCAGTTGGAGCTGTCACCGTGCACTTCACCGCACCTTCTTCGGAGCGTATGGCATCGCCTCGACCCTCTCGGTGACGACCCGGTGCATCGGGTGTACCGGGAGCGCCTAGCAGATTCAGTATACGCGTATAACGCGGTGGTTACCTTGCACTGCAGTTCGGCATCTTGTTCTAACACTCGTTCTTCTAGGAGTGGTTTCGGTTCTACCCCTGCCCAGGCTGTTCAGTTTGCTGCATTCGAGATTCTATTTGAGCTATGCTAGAATGAGTTCCAAATGCTGACCCACCCAGGTTTCTACTACTACCCATACCAGCACGATGGTGGTCGTGTTCGCTTCCCTATCATTGGTCCGGCGGCCGGGAGTCCTGCTAGCGGCCTTTCCCACTATATCACTTCTAGTTATCTTCTGATTCACGAGCTGGCCTGAGAGCTGAGTCGTGCTCGCACTGCTTTAGTGGCCGCTAGGTCCAATCCCGTTCCACCTTCCATAGGATTTACCCCCTCTATTCCACCAGTTTGTAGCTCGCCAGTTACCCCGGTTACTCAATTGAGTTGCTCGGGCACCTTGACTGTGACTCCCCACAGTGTCCCAGCCGAGTGGGTTTCACTTCTCGCTACTCCCGCAGCCCCTATGTGATGTCTACACACGCTTCTACTCTTGTAGACTATGTTGGGCCTCCAAGCGCAGAGGTTTGTAGGACAGCAGCAATTTCCCTCAAGTGGATGACCTAAGGTTTATCGAACTCAGGGAAGTAGAGGTTGAAGATGGTTTCTCTCAAGCAACCCTGCAACTAAAATACAAGAAGTCTCTTGTGTCCCCAACACACCTAATACACTTGTCAGATGAATAGGTGCACTAGTTCGGCGAAGAGATGTTAAATGGCAAGTGATATGGATGGCAAAACAAAGTAATATAAATCTGTAATAAAAAGTGCAGCAAGCAAACAAGTGGTAAACGTGAGCACAAATGGTATTGCAATGGTGGAAACAAGGCCTAGGGATCATAATTTCACTAGTGGCAACTCCCAACAACATTAACATAATCGAATCACATGATATTTCCCATAAAACATGCAATGGAGACGCACCCGGAGGTCATTCCTTCGTGGTCAAGAGAGGACGAGAATTATGTAGGGCTACAAAAGCACACCTCAAAGTTCGTAGTTCTCAATCTAAGGATTTCCCAATGTCACCGCGGCCATCCAAAGAGAGTCCCACAATCACCACAACATATCTAAAGGATAGTCAAAGACAAGCACCAAGAGACTCTCAATCTTCAATCAACACACAAGAGAGGAAATCACTCATGAAAATATTTTTTTCTAATCCTTGTCCAATAGACCGCTGTCACCTTGGTCTCGGGATTATACTAGATAAAGACAAGTGAGTACATCAATCCAATATATAGAGGAAGGGGAAACATCATGGGATCACTCTAGATTAACATAGCCTATGATCACAACGAAGATCACATCATGGGAGAGAGAGATAACTACATAGCTACACGTACGAGCCCTCGGCCCCGGAGAAGACTACTCACGCATGGACATGGTGAGGAGGAGGTAGATGATGGTGTTGATGGAGAGGTGCAGCCCCGCGAGGAGAAGATGGCCGGCGGCAGCCATGGAGGCGGCGGCGGCGGCCCTTGGGGGCGCGGCGGCGGCGGCGGCCCTAGGGGGCGGCGGCGGCCCTAAGGGGCAGCGGCTCCTTGGCCACCCTTCTTCCTTGTTGATGGTGCTGCAATGGTGCTGGTCCTCCCCTCCAAGACGGCGGCTCGGGGGGAGGAAAATTCTTGGCCCTCGGTGACCTAGGTTTCCTCTTTTTATATAGACTCTCGGATTCCCGTCATCAGATTTTGGGCCTCAGTAAAACGGGCTTTACTTGGCCGTCCGGACTCCGATTTGGACGAATTTTATATCCAGAAGCATCGCCTCGAAATTCCCCACAACTTACGCAACTAGACTTTTTCCGTTCGACGTCGTCTTCTGGCCGGAACGTGACCATCTTTAAAAAACGTTCTCAGACAGATTTCAGGAAAGTCAGAGTCCTACTCCAATACGACTTCTTTTGCGCTTTTGTCAATTTCCAAGTAATTCCTACACAATAAAGTGTAAAACAAGAACATTGTGCACTTTTGCAGCCATTAGTAGGTTAGTCCAAATATGATCAAAAGTGTATGGAAGTGCATAAATATCATAGCAATATCACACAAAAGAGGCATGGAGTAAGCAGAAATTATAGATACGTTTTGGACGTATCAACATCCCCAAGCTTAATTCCTGCTCGTCCTCGAGTAGGTAAATGATAACAAGCATAATTTCTGTGGTGACATGCTATTAACCATATAAAAACTTTTCCCAGTCACATGAAAAGTGCTTACTGAGACAATGAATCTGTAGTAATTAAGTTGCCTCGTGAGAAAATCACAAAGAACTGAAAGTTTACAATATGATACTGAAATACTCAATAGATTTGTAATGAGCATGGTGTGCAAACATGATAAAGTGATATCTCGCTTGCCCCCTTTAGTGAAGCAAAACATAAATGCAGGGGCACCTCCAAAGTTTAAGTGACGACTAGATACAATGATTTCAAAATAAACGATATCATAATCATGCAAAAGACAATGGTACTTTGGGACAATGCACATTACACTCAGAATGACAATCATGCTCTCAATAGTTGGTGCTTTAAAGAAAGAAGGTGGAGACTCTCGAACTGTGGCTTTTGTTGGCAAGGTAATAATTATTTTTTAGAATATGCATATTTTTTAGAATATGCATATTTCGTCAACGAATGCTAGCAGATAACTCAATCACTTCTAGAGCTAGACAAGTTTCGAGGAACGGCTCCCGAATGAGGACAATCACATCCTCTTAATCTTCTTTGTTTATCACTGTCAAAGTTTTCTGATTTCTCATGAACAAAGCGTGAAGGAGGGTTTGTTTGTTGTATAATTTTTAATGAGCCGGGCGCACTCTATGCCAGTTCCTTCTCGTATTGTGGGTTTGCACATTAGACATGCAATCCCGGGGTGAAGCTTGTCCAACTTAAAAAGATCATGAAGTAACTACTACTTCCTCATGAGCTAAAACAGAGGCACAAAAGAGAAATGTTTTTTTGAATAATTTCGAGATGGTACATGAAAGTCTTCGTTAGGAATGGCAGTTAAATACCATGTATAGGAAGGTATGGTGGACTCATGTGGCATAACTGGTTTAAAGGATTTTGGATGCACAAGCAGTCAGTCCGCTTAGTACAGGCGAAGGTTAGCAAAAGACTGGGAGCGACCAACTAAAAGAGCAATGACGGTCATAATCATGCAGAGCGACAAAGCAACATTGAATCAGGCATGGAAGTTATATCACTACTCAGAAATTAAAGATCATCAAGGCTTGATAGACTTTCTTTACAGTCTTAAATATGCGTGAGCATACGCCAAGTCAATCAAAATAAATTCCTGGAGGAAGATACCACTAAACCATACCACATCATAGGCAAACAAATCATGTTGGTACTCCATTAACACATTGAGAACCCCCCAGCTATTTGAGACTAACCATAAGAAAACATGAACTACTAAGCACCATTATGCACATAGCATTTTTATCATAGACATATCAACCAGTGCAACAGAAGCCAACTCTCTTAACAAGATAAGCATGATAACTAAAGAGAGTTCCAGCAACCAACTAAACAAAAGCTCTTTAAAAAGAAAAGCATGAAAACTAAGAGCTAAACATGACAGTAGCTATTGAAAGACAAAGAACACACACAGCAAAGATAGACATGAAAATTCTATGTTGTGTTCCAGGTTGAAGAGGAGCGTGTTTCTCTCCCACACAAAGAAAGATGGGTTCCAACTCGTTATGACAGCAAGCAAAGCTAAAGAAACTAAAAAGGAAACTAAAAGCAAGACGCTTCAAGCATAGCACATAACACATGAAGTGATAAAAATATAGTGGAACGAAAGACAAACTGATAATTGTTGATGGAGAAGGGGATGCACGGGGGCATCCCCAAGCTTAGACGCTTGAGTCTTCTTGAATATTTCTTGGGGGTGCATGGGGGCATCCCCAAGCTTGAGCGTTTGACACTCCTGAATCTTTTTATCATCTTCCCTCACACACTTGAAAACTCCCTTCATACATAACTCATCATAATCTGATTAGCGAGGTTAGTACCCTTAATAAAATAATTTTTCCTTGCTGGGAATAAGGATATTCTTGAAGGTCTACTGTTTCTCAAGATTGCCAAAAGGTTTTTGCAAAGAAAAAGCAAGCTCAAGGTTTGCAAAACAAACAAAAGGCAAAACAGGACAGAATCTGTGAAAAACAGACCAGCAGGTAGCAAATGATTTTTTCGGGGCACTTCTGCAACTCAAATCAAAAAACTTAGAACAGAAGCCCGAAAGCCAATTGTATAGAGCACGCTGTCGAAAAAATGCAGACCAAAAAGATGATCTAGAGATTTGATACGAATTTTTCTGTCCAAGGACAGAATCTGTTTCCTGGACAGCACGTCACAACTTTTGAACTTTCTTGCAATCGGAGGCTAAACTTGGCACATAGCTGAAAAATAAAGATACAATGATGTTGCTACAGTAGTAACAAACATCAAGACCACTAAAAACTGAAAGAACAAACTGAAAGCAAAGATAACAAGGGTTGTCTCCCTAGAGCTCTTTCTTTATAGCCATAAAGATAGGCTTAAGACTTTAATGATGCTCTCGTAGGAATAAGAGTTGAAGAACAAAAGAGAGCATCAAGAAGCAAATACCAAACACATTTAAGCCTAACATGCTTCTTATGCATAGGAATATTGCAATAGAATAATTCATTGAAGCACAAAGCAATAAGCATCGGAAGACAAAACAAGTGCAGCTTCAAAACCTTCAACATAAAGAGAGGGAACTTAATATTATTGAAATATCTATAAGCATATGTTCTCTTCTCATAATAATTTTCAGTGGGATCACGAATAAACTCAACAATATAAGCATCACATAAAGCATTGTTACCATGATCCACATGCAAAAAGGTACTCTTACTCTCCTCATAAGCATCTTTGGGGAGCCCATGGTTAGGACTTTTTAGTATTAACGTTTTCAGTCTCCCCCAAGCTCGAGCAATGCTTTTTCCGTCACGAGACCTAAAGTTATAGATATAGTTCCTGTCTCGATGAATTTCATGAAGAGGATAAAACTTAGTATAAAAGAGAGACATAAGCTCTTGCCAATCAAGCAAGTGCGGGTTATCGAGAAGCTTATACCAATCTGAAGCTTTATCTATAAGTGATACGGCGAACAATTTCCTCATGAAAAACTCCCTTGATACTCCTGCAAGCTTAAATAATGAACATAATTGTGACAGATATAGCAAGTGTTCACCGGGATGTCTGTCTCCTGCATAACGATTAGCCAAAATATAATCGATAATACCAGTTGGTATTTTATAGGGCACAATTTCAGTAGGAGGAGGAGCAACCACCACAGGTGTGGGGCGTCTTCCCACAAGCAACGAACTAAGATTGCGGTTTTCCATAAACATAACTAGTGAAATAAAAACAAGAAACAAAAAGATTTAATTGCAAGATCAAAAGATATACCTTCAAGCACTCACCTCCCCGGCAACGGCGCCAGAAATAGCTTGATGTCTACACACGCTTCTACTCTTGTAGACTATGTTGGGCCTCCAAGCGCAGAGGTTTGTAGGACAGCAGCAATTTCCCTCAAGTGGATGACCTAAGGTTTATCGAACTCAGGAAAGTAGAGGTTGAAGATGGTCTCTCTCAAGCAACCCTGCAACTAAAATACAAGAAGTCTCTTGTGTCCCCAACACACCTAATACACTTGTCAGATATATAGGTGCACTAGTTCGGCGAAGAGATGTTAAATGGCAAGTGATATGGATGGCAAAACAAAGTAATATAAATCTGTAATAAAAAGTGCAGCAAGAAAATAAGTGGTAAACATGAGCACAAATGGTATTGCAATGGTGGAAACAAGGCCTAGGGATCATACTTTCACTAGTGGCAACTCCCAACAACATTAACATAATCGAATCACATGATATTTCCCATAAAACATGCAATGGAGACGCACCCGGAGGTCATTCCTTCGTGGTCAAGAGAGGACGAGAATTATGTAGGGCTATAAAAGCACACCTCAAAGTTCGTAGTTCTCAATCTAAGGATTTCACAATGTCACCACGACCATCCAAAGAGAGTCCCACAATCACCACAACATATCTAAAGGATAGTCAAAGACAAGCACCAAGAGACTCTCAATCTTCAATCAACACACAAGAGAGGAAATCACTCATGAAAATATTTTTTCTAATCCTTGTCCAATAGACCGCTGTCACCTTGGTCTCGGGGATTATACTAGATAAAGACAAGTGAGTACATCAATCCAATACATAGAGGAAGGGGAAACATCATGGGATCACCCTAGATTAACATAGCCTATTATCACAACGAAGATCACATCATGGGAGAGAGAGATAACCACATAGCTACACGTACGAGCCCTTGGCCCCGGAGAAGACTACTCACGCATGGACATGGTGAGGAGGAGGTTGATGATGATGTTGATGGAGGGGTGCAGCCCCGCGAGGAGGAGATGGCCGGCGGCAGCCATGGAGGCGGCGGCGGCGGCCCTAGGGGGCAGCGGCTCCTTGGCCCCCCTTCTTCCTTGTGGATGGTGCTGCAATGGTGCTGGTCCTCCCCTCCAAGACGACGGCTCGGGAGGAGGAAAATTCGTGGCCCTTGGTGACCTAGGTTTCCTCTCTTTATATAGACTCTCGGATTCCCGTCATCAGATTTTGGGCCTCAGTAAAACGGGCTTTACTCGGCCGTTCGGACTCCGATTTGGACGAATTTTATATCCAGAAGCATCGCCTCGAAATTCCCCACAACTTTCGCAACTAGACTTTTCCGTTTGACATCCTCTTCGGGCCGGAACGTGACCATCTTTAAAAAACGTTCTCAGACAGATTTCAGGAAAGTCAGAGTCCTACTCCAATACGACTCCTTTTGCACTTTTGTCAATTTCCAAGTAATTCCTACACAATAAAGTGTAAAACAAGAACATTGTGCACTTTTGCAGCCATTTGTAGGTTAGTCCAAATATGATCAAAAGTGTATGGAAGTGCATAAATATCATAGCAATATCACACAAAAGAGGCATGGAGCAAGCAGAAATTATAGATACGTTTTGGACGTATCACTATGCTCCAGCCCCACCCCACACCTGCGCCTCAGGGAGAGCTCTCGAGGCAGCGTCGTCGTGTTGCCTTTAACCCAGAGGTTTCCGTTAACATCGTCAGTTCATGATCCGTGTCCGGCTCAGGAGAGGACCCAGCAGGACCAGTAGCTCACTAGATCGTCAGAGTATTCGAGGTTGTCATGATGTTTCATTTGATGTATGAGCGTAGTCATACTAGTCATGATGTTTCCTTTCATGTATGAGTCTATGTATAATTATGTTGGAACTTTTTATTATTCGCCTTGGTTTCTCGTTTCTTTCTTTTGGGCTTTGTCACTTGCTTTTCTTCCCCATTTTTGGATGTTGCTCATCTCGGTTGCTTCATATTGGGAAAAACAAACAATAGGATGACACGTGGAGACAGTAGCAGCCACGCTGGTGAGATTGTCCCTGTTCGTCGCTCAGCAAGACAGGCATGACATTCCCCCGAACCATATCCTCAACCACCACCTCCACCGCCACATCTGCCAACCACCGAACAAATCATGCACATGTTCAAAGAGCGAAGAAACAACGATCTACTTGAGCTATTGAAATGTGTGCACGCTATGGTTGGGCAGAATGGAAATCAGAATGGCCATCACTCCAAGCTATCAGACTTTCAGAGGACTAAGCCTCCCAGTTTCAGTCAAGTTATCAATCCTTTGGAAGCCGATGATTGGTTGCAGACTATTGAGAAGAAGCTTGAAATTGCTCGCACCGAGGAAGCCTACAAGGTTCCATTTGCTACACACTATCATGAGGGAGCTTCCGCTATATGGTGGGATAATATCAAAGCTATGTGGCCTACTGACGGTGAGATTACTTGGGATAATTCAAGGACCATTTCCGCAAGTACCACATTCCCGCCGGTATTATGAAAGTCAAGAAGCATGAATTCCTTGTTCTCACCCAAGGAAGCCTGTCAATAAGTGAGTATCTGCATAAGTTCTATCATTTGGCCCGCTATTCCCTCTATGATGTGGCTATGGAAGAAAGGAAGATCGATCGATTCCTTGGTGGACTCAGCCAGCACCTCCGACCCACACTCAACATGTTCGACTTCCCCGACTTCCAAACTTTGGTAAACAAGGCCCTCATTGCAGAAAGAGGACACAAGGTCATGCACGACAACAAGCTCGCTAATAATGATCATAAGCGCAAGTTCGAGCCTAAGAATGATGGGCAACCAGTGCAGAAGATGCATACCTGCTAGGTGGCTTCTCACCCCTCGTTGGTTACCCCAAGTGGAAGGTTTGAGATGCAGTGTAGCAGAAGTTTTCCCTTGGTATTACCAAGGATCGATTCCCCAGAGACTCCCAGTTTCAACAAGAAGGTGTCAACTGCTAACGGCGCCGGATATTAGCAATCAACGTGGACCTGCACACAGATACAAATAACTTTGCTCCCAACGAGTACAGAGAGGTTGTCAATCCCTCCGGCCTTGTAGTTTACAAAGGATCAAACGCAAGTGATAATAGTGATAGATATAATTGCAATAGTAAGTAAAAGCGGAAAAGTAAATAGCGGATGTGATCAATGATGGTAATATGGACCGGAGTCTCATGATGTTCACTAGTGATGTCTCTCTCCCAAAAGACGATAAAACAGCTATGTGAGGTAAACGAATTACAACTGGGCAATTAACAGGACCATGTGCGCAAACCAACACTGACTACATTGCAAGAAAGGTAGAGGTTCAAAGCATGGGCGGTATGCCAAAGTAAGTAGACCGAAATCCATCAATATCTACTACTAATCATCCACCTTGAGATATCTATCCAGAACATCCCGCTGGTATTAAGTTGCGAGCCCCACCCATAGTGTAAACTCAAAGCAACAGACAACTGCATTAAAAGAACTTTGCGTAAAGTAAACAATCCTTGCACCCGCAGGCACAAGCACCATTGTTTTCCCCCTTGTGGCAACAGCACATCCCCTAGACTCATGTTTCTGTCACTCAAACTAGTCATCGAGGGGCATGAACCCACAATCAAGCATAACGTTCCCTCTTGGAGTCACTACCTACTACTTGGCCAAAGCAATAAATAACAACGGAGAACATGCAAGAATTACTTACGAACATAAACATAAAAGAGGTGAATCAAATATATTACTCAAACACAATCTGAACATAATCTCATAATCCATCGGATCCCAGCAAACTCATCATAGCAACAGCATAAGGATTACATATGTGCCTCGATCATGTAGGGAAGCTCACGAGGACTAATTAGTGAAGCACAAGAATGGGAGGAGAACATCACATAGCTACTGGTCATGGACTCATGGTCCAAGGGAGACTACTCACAACTCATCCGGGAGGCGTCCATGGTGGTGGAGAAGCTCCCGGTGGTGATCCTCCCCTCCGGCAGGGTGCCGGGAAGGGTTCTCCTGGTGCTCCCGATCTTGGAAGCGGCGGCGACGGCGGAACAGAGATGAGATCACGAAAAGGAGTTCCTGTTTCGAGGGTTTTGGGAGACGCTTTAAATATATGCCAAAGGGGGGCATTGGAGGAGCCTCGGGGGGCCCAGGCGCCCCCCCGGCGCGGCCTAGGGGGGGGGGGCGCCGCCAGGGCGCCTGGATCCCTGGTGCCCCCCCCCGGCTGTCCTTCGGGCACACGGTAGTTTCTGGAATGCTGATTTTTTATATAATTTTTCTGGATTTTTCCTGGCAGTTCTCGTAATGTGAAAACCTGAAATACAAAAACAGCCGAAAACAGAAACTGGCACTGGGGTGCACTGAGTTAATAGGTTAGTCCAAATATGATCAAAAGTGTATGGAAGTGTATAATTATCATAGCAATATCACCCAAAAGAGGCATGGAGCAAGCAGAAATTATAGATACGTTTTGGACGTATCAACATCCCCAAGCTTAATTCCTGCTCGTCCTCGAGTAGGTAAATGATAACAAGAATAATTTCTGTGGTGACATGCTAATAACCATATTGGACTTTTTCATAGTCATATGACAAAAGCTTGCTGAGACAATGAATCTGTAGTAATTAAGTTGCCTCATGAGAAAATCCCAAAGAACTGAAAGTTTTACAATATGAAACTGAAACATCAAATAGATTTGCAATGAACATGATGTGCAAATATGATAAAGTGATATCTAGCTTGCCCCATTTAGTGAAGCATAACTGCAGGGGCACCTTCAAGGTTTAAGTGATGACTAGATACAATGATTTCAGAATAAACGATATCACAATCATGCAAAAGACAATGCTACTTTGGGACAATGCACATTACACTCAGAATGACAATCATGCTCTGAGTAGTTGGTGCTTTGAAGAAAGAAGGTGGAGACTCAACATAAAAGTAAAAGAATGGCCCTTCGCAGAGGGAAGCAGGGATTACTCATGTGCTAGAGCTTTTTATTTTGAAAACATAGAAACAATTTTGTCAACGGTAGTAGTACTTCATATGTGTTATGCATAAGACATCCTATAAGTTGCAAGCCTCATGCATCGAATACCAATAGTGCTCGCACCTTGTCCTAATTAGATCGGATTTCCATGGATTGTCATTGCATTACATATGTTTCAACCAAGTGTCACAAAGGGGTACCTCTATGTCACCTGTACAAAGGTCCAAGGAGATAGATCGCATTTGATTTCTCGTTTTTGATAGATCTCAACTTGTGGACATCCATACCGGGACAACATAGAAAATAGATAATGGACTCCTCTTTAATTCTTAAGCATATTCTCATAAGAGATTGAGGATTAATGTCCAAGCTAAAACTTCCACCATGATACATGGCTTTGGTTGGCGGCCCAATGTTCTTCTCTAACAATATGCATACTCAAACCATTCAACCCATGGCAAATCACCCTTACTTTAGACAAGACGAACATGCATAGCAACTCACATGATATTCAACAAAAGTGTAACAGTTGATGGCGTCCCCAGAAACATGGTTACCGCTCAGCAAGCAACTTATAAGAAAATAAGATACATAAGCAACATATTCTTTACCACAATAGTTTTTAAGCTACTTTCCCATGAGCTATGTATTGCAAAAACTGAAGGTTTTAAAGGTAGCACATGTAAATTTACTTGGAGTGGCGGTGAAATACCACATATAGGTAGGTATGGTGGACTCATATGGCATAACTGGTTTAAAAGGATGTGGATGCATAAGCAGTCAGTCCGCTTAGTACAGGTGGAGGTTAGCAAAAGACTGGGAGCGACCAACTAAGAGAGCAATGACGGTCATAATCATGCAGAGCGACAAAGCAACATTGAATCAGGCATGGAAGTTATATCGCTACTCAGAAATAAAAGATCATCAAGGCTTGACAGACTTTCTTTACAGTCTTAAATATGCGTGAGCATACGCCAAGTCAATCAGAATAAATTCTTGAGGGAAGATATTACTAAACCATACCACATCATTGGCAAACAAATCATGTTGGTACTCCAATAACACATTTGGGAATCCCCCAGCTATTTGAGACTAACCATAAGAAAACCTGAACTACTAAGCGCCATTATGCACGTAGCATCTTTATCATAGACATATTAACCAATGCAACGGAAGCAAACTCTCTTAATAAGATAAGCATGATAATTAAAGAGAGTTCAAGCAACCAACTAAACACAAGCTCTTTAAAAAGATAAGCATGAATACTAAGAGCAGAGCATGATAGTAGCTATTAAAAGACAAAGAACACACACAACAAAGATAGTCATGAAAATTCTATGTTATGTTCTAGGTAGAAGTGGAGCGTGTTTCTCTCCCACATAAAGAACGCTGAGTTCCGACTCGTTATGAAAAACTAAAAAGGAAACTAAAAGCAAGACGCTCCAAGCATAGCACATAACACATGAAGTGATTAAAATATAGTGGAACGAAAGACGAACTGATAATGTTGATGGAGAAGGGGATGCACGGGGGCATCCCCAAGCTTAGACGCTTGAGTATCCTTGAATATTTCTTGGGGGTGCACGGGGGCATCCCCAAGCTTGAGCGCTTGACACTCCTGAATCTTTTTATCATCTTCCCTCGCACACTTGAAAACTCCCTTCATACATAACTCATCATAATCTGATTAGCGAGGTTAGTACCCATAATAAAATAATTGTACCTTGCTGGAAATAAAGATATTCTTGAAGGTCTACTGTTTCTCAAGATTGCCAAAAGGTTTTTGCAAAGAAAAAGCAAGCTCTAGGTTTGCAAAATGAAGGAAAGGCAAAACAGGACAGAATCTGTGAAAAACAGAACAGCAGGTAGTAATTGATTTGTTCGGGGCACTTCTACAACTCAAATCAAAAAACTCAGAACAGACTCACGAAAGACAATTATATAGAGAACGCTGTCGAATAAATTCAGACCAAAAAGATGATCTGGTGATTTTATACGAATTTTTCTATCCAAGGACAGAATCTGTTTCCTGGACAGCACCTCACAACTTTTGAACTTTCTAGCAATCAGAGGCTATACTTGGCACAAAATTGAAAAGCAAAGATACAATGATGATGCTACAGTAGTAAACAACATCAAGACACAACAAAAGCAAAATAAATTTATTCATTGGGCTGCCTCCCAAAAGCGCTTTCTTTTATGCCTTTAAGCTAGGCATAGTGCATAGAGATTAAGTTGTATCAGTTGAACCATCATCAAGATCATCAAAAAGTTCTTCAATAATACAACTAGTCTTAAGAGGACTTTCAAATAAAGGCCTCATAGAGATACTTCTAGGGAGAAGACCAAAATGATAAAAGTCAAGGGAAGATTCATTTATAAATTCATCAAAGAGAGGTGTTTCTTCCAAAGTCTTTACAATTTCAACCCTTTTGGCAATAGATGGATTACTTTTAGAATGGGGAGCCTTTGGAACGTGAACGAACTTAGGCTCCCTCTTTGCCGGAGTTTCTACCTTTTTGGTTTTGATCGAGGAGAAGGTAGTTCCTAGGGTATCAAATATTTCCTCAATCTTGTCTATCCTAGAAGAGTCCAAGTCATGGAATTTGACGGTCTCCAAAGTTTTGAAAATTTTATGCATGGAGCTATCAAGCCTATTCAAATTCCCTTGGATCTTACGATCCAACTCATTTATCTTATTAATGCTTGGCATCTCTAGCTCTATTTTTTCAAGTTTTTTCATAATGTGAGCTAGGGTGATGTCCTCTTGAATGCTAACAACAGGGGGATTCCCAACAAGATTTTCAATAATACTAAGAGACTCCCAAACTGGGGCTTCTAGGAAATTCCCATTGATAGCAGTATCTAGAATAAACCTATTCCAAGAAGTAATTCCAACATAAAAATTTCTAAGCAAGATAGTAGTAGGTTGCTTCTTGGTGGCCCTTTTTTGTGAATCACTAATTCTATACCAAGCATCTTTCAAACTTTCCCCACCTCTTTGTTTAAAGGTGAGAACTTCTGCCTCGTCAAAGACAAAAGGACCCGACATAATGACAACTAAAGAACGAGATAACTATTTTTGTGATTTTCGATAAAAAGGTACTAAAGCAAAAACTGAAAGGTAAACTAACAAGACTAAAAGCAAAGGTAAAAGATAGCGTGCAACTCCCCTATCTTGAAGAGTGGAGTCCCCGGCAACGGTGCCAGAAATTGCTTTGCTAGGTGGCTTCTCACCCCTCGTTGGTTACCCCAAGTGGAAGGTTTGAGATGCAGTGTAGCAGAAGTTTTCCCTTGGTATTACCAAGGATCGATTCCCCAGAGACTCCCATTTCAACAAGAAGGTGTCAACTGCTAACGGCGCCGGATATTAGCAATCAACGTGGAACTGCACACAGATACAAATAAATTTGCTCCCAACGAGTACAGAGAGGTTGTCAATCCCTCCGGCCTTGTAGTTTACAAAGGATCAAACGCCAGTGATAATAGTGATAGATATAATTGCAATAGTAAGTAAAAGCGGAAAAGTAAATAGCGGATGTGATCAATGATGGTAATATGGACCGGAGTCTCATGATGTTCACTAGTGATGTCTCTCTCCCAAAAGACGATAAAACAGCTATGTGAGGTAAACGAATTACAGCTGGGCAATTGACAGGACCATGTGCGCAAACCAATGCTGACTACATTGCAAGAAAGGTAGAGGTTCAAAGCATGGGCGGTACGCCAAAGTAAGTAGACCGAAATCCATCAATATCTACTACTAATCATCCACCTTGAGATATCTATCCAGAACATCTCGCTGGTATTAAGTTGCGAGCCCCACCCATAGTGTAAACTCAAAGCAACAGACAACTGCATTAAAAGAACTTTGCGTAAAGTAAACAATCCTTGCACCCGCAGGCACAAGCACCGTTGTTTTCCCCCTTGTGGCAACAGCACATCCCCTGGACTCATGTTTCTGTCACTCAAACTAGTCATCGAGGGGCATGAACCCACAATCAAGCATAACGTTCCCTCTTGGAGTCACTACCTACTACTTGGCCAAAGCGATAAATAACAACGGACAACATGCAAGAATTACTTACGAACATAAACATAAAAGAGGTGAATCAAATATATTACTCAAACACAATCTGAACATAATCTCATAATCCATCGGATCCCAGCAAACTCATCATAGCAACAGCATAAGGATTACATATGTGCCTCGATCATGTAGGGCAGCTCACGAGGACTAATTAGTGAAGCACAAGAACGGGAGGAGAACATCACATAGCTACTGGTCATGGACTCATGGTCCAAGGGAGACTACTCACAACTCATCCGCGAGGCGTCCATGGTGGTGGAGAAGCTCCCGGTGGTGATCCTCCCCTCCGGCAGGGTGCCGGGAAGGGTTCTCCTGGTGCTCCCGATCTTGGAAGCGGCGGCGGCGGCGGAACAGAGATGAGATCGCGAAAAAGAGTTCCTGTTTCGAGGGTTTCAGGAGACGCTTTAAATATATGCCAAAGGGGGGCAGCGGAGGAGCCTCGGGGGGGCCAGGCGCCCCCCCGGCGCGGCCCAGGGGGGGCACGCCGCCAGGGCGCCTGGGGCCCTGGTGCCCCCCCCCGGCTGTCCTTCGGGCGCACGGTAGTTTCTGAAACGCTGATTTTTTATATAATTTTTCTGGATTTTTCCTGGCAGTTCTCGTAATGTGAAAACTTGAAATACAAAAACAGCCAAAAACAGAAACTGGCACTGGGGTGCACTGAGTTAATAGGTTAGTCCAAATATGATCAAAAGTGTATGGAAGTGTATAAATATCATAGCAATATCACCCAAAAGAGGCATGGAGCAAGCAGAAATTATAGATACGTTTTGGACGTATCAATACCTGGCAACAGCCACAAGTTGAGTTAAGCCCAATTGGCAGCAGAATGTGAACAAAACCACTACTCAAGTCAAGAATATCATGACCAGCCCAGTAAGCGGATATTTTCAGCGTAGCAATGCATGCTTTTCTTGTGGGCAAACCAGACACTACACCAGAAAGTGCCCCAAGAACGGCAAGTCAAATGCTCCATTCAAGCCGCAAGTTAATCACGTGGGGCCATACCCAGGCTAGAAGACCATCTAAGGGAAAGTTCATCACCTCACCACGGAAGAAGCCCAAGAGAACCCGGAAGTCGTCATTGGTATGTTTTCCGTTAATAGCACACCTACAATAATTTTGTTTGACTCTGGGCTTCCCATTCTTGTATTTTGCAGAGTTTGCTGCCCAAAACAAGTTTTCTTGCTCGATTTTGGAAAAGAGTATGATGGTACAATCCCTGGGATCATTGCTCAAAAGCAATTTGTCCTGTCGCAATTTGGAAATTTACATCAAGGAAGTCATGTTCCCAGCCTCTTTGATAGTCATGGAGTCTGCCAAGTTGGATATTATTTTGGGAATGAACTGGTTAACCAAACATCAAGTACGCATAGATTGTGCGACCAGAGAATTCACATTGACCAACTAGGAAGGCCAAACTACAAAATTCTTTGCTCGAAGAAGCATGCCCAAGAAAGAAATGGTCTTCACAGCTATAGCTGAAGAGTTGGATTTAATTCCTGTGGTTAGTGAGTTTCCAGATGTATTTCCTGAGGAACTACCAGGAATGCCGCGAGACCGAGAGGTTGAGTTAATTTGCAATTGACCTTGTGCCCGGGACCGCACCACTATACAAGAAGTATTACCGGATTCCTTCATCCGAATTAGTGGAATTAAAGAAACAACTTGATGAGATGCTTCAGAAAGGATACATTCGCCCAAGCTCTTCACCATGGGGATCACCCGCAATCTTTGTGGAAAAGAAAGACGGCAGTCTTCGGATGTGTGTGGATTACCATCAGTTGAATGATGTCACTATCAAGAACAAATATCCGCTTCCGAGGATTGATGATTTGTTCGACCAACTCAGTGGGGAAAAAGTATTCTCCAAGATTGATTTGAGGATCGGATATCACCAGCTCAATATCAAGAAAGATGATATTCCTAAGACTACGTTCACCACTCGATACGGTCTTTATGAATATACGATCATGTCTTTTGGCCTCACCAACGCCCCCGCTTTCTTCATGCACATGATGAATAAAGTATTCATGGACTTCTTGGATAAATTTGTGGTGGTATTCATTGATGACATCCTCATATACTCGAAAGGTGAAGAAGAGGACAAGGGACATCTCAGAGCAGTCTTGCAAAGACTCCGTGACCATCAGCTATATGCGAAATTCAGCAAATGTGAATTTTGGCTCAAGCAAGTAGGATTTTTGGGACATGTTCTTTCGGTAGAAGGCATAGCCGTGGATCCAAGCAAAGTAAAGGGCGTGCTTGATTGGACAATACCTATGACAGTGACTGAGATCTGGAGTTTTCTGGGATTAGCCAGATATTACCGCCGATTCATTGAAGGCTTCTCTAAGATTTCCAAGTCCATGACATAACTCCTCAAGAAGGATAAGAAATTTGTATGGTTTGAAGACTACGAGACGAGTTTCAATGAGTTGAAGACCTGTGTTGACCCTACCAGACATCTATCGCAGCTTTGATGTATACTATGACGAATCGAAGAGAGGTATTGGATGTGTGCTCATGCAAGATGGCAAGGTTGTAGCCTACGCATCTACACATCTACGACCCCACGAAGGAAACTACCCAACTCATGATTTGGAATTGGCCGCAGTTGTGCATGCGTTGAAAATTTGGAGGCACTACCTCATTGGCAAAAGATTTCAAATATTTACTGACCACAAGAGTCTCAAGTATATATTCACCCAACCGGACTTGAATCTCTGATAACGGAGATGGCTCAAATTGGTCAAGGATTATGATCTTGGAATAAGTTACCATCCGGGTAAGGCTAATGTGGTTGATGACGCCCTCAGTCGCAAACCTACCAACCTGAACGCCGTGATGGAGTCCTTGCGTACCAAACTCCAAGAAGAGATCACTCGGCTTAACCTGGTTATTGTTGAAGCTGACCTTGCCAATATATTGAAAGTCACCCCTAAACTCGAGGAAGAAATCCGCGTGGCCCAGCTAGATGATGTCGTCCTGCAACACCATGTCAAGTGTATGCAACAAGGTGATGAGCAAGGTACTCTAAGGTTTCGACGTCGGATTTGTGTATCTGAACAAGCAGATATGAGAAGGAAGATCTTGGCCGAAGCACACGAATCTTCGTACTCAATTCACCCAAGAGGTACCAAGATATACGAAGACCTTCGACAAATATTTTAATGGGATGGAATGAAGAAGGACATTGCCTATTTTGTCTCTTATTGTGACATCTGTAACAAGGTGAAGGCGGAACATCAGAAACCCGCCGGACTTCTCCAACTTTTTCATCATAGGCCTTCCAAAAACTCACCGGGCCAATGATGCAGTATGGATTGTGGTGGACATGCTGACAAAGGTAGCTCACTCCATTCCCATATGAACCACCTACCGAGCAGATCAACTCACACAGCTATATGTGTCCAGAATTGTCAGTTTACATGGAGTACCTAGAACCTTCACTTTCGGCCGAGGTTCTCTCTTTACCTCAACATTCTGGTCACGTCCCCATCAAGCTTTGGGGACCGCACTAAAGTACAGCACCGCCTACCATCCTCAGACACACGGGCAGACTAAGCGAGTAAATCAAATACTCAAATATATGCTCCGAGCATGTGCTCTGGCCCAAGGACCCAAGTGGGAAGACTGTCTACCTTGTGCAGAGTTCTCATACAATAATAGTTTCCAGACCAGCCTAAAGATGTCACCCTATGAAGCTCTGTATGCCCGTAAGTGCCGCACTCCACTAAACTGGTCTCAGACCGGGGATAGTCGCATTTTCGGAACTGTCTAAATGATGGAGGCTGGAAAACAAGTGGCCAAGTCCCGACAAAAGAGCTACTATGATTCCAAGCACCGACAAATTAGTTTTGAACCCGGAGAGTATGTTTACCTCCGAGTCACACCCATGAAAGGAGTCAAGAGGTTCCAGACCCGAGGAAAACTTGCACCTAGATACACTGGCCCATTCCCAGTTATGTCCAGAGTTGGTATAGTGGCTTATCAGTTGGAACTACCACCGAATTGTCAGAAGTGCACCATGTGTTTCATGTCTCACAGTTGAGAAGGTTTATCTCGCCACCCAAGGAAAGGATTGATATGGCAGAGATAGAGCTTGTTAAGGATTTAACATATGAGGAGAAACCATTCCGAATATTGGAAGAAATGGAAAGAGTCACTCGAAGTAAGGTGATAAGATTTTATAAGGTACAGTGGGAGCATCACACTTAGGAAGAAGCAACCTGGGAACGAGAGGACTTTTTGAGAGCGTCTTATCAAGAATTGTTTTCCCAAGCAACCGAATCTTGAGGACGAGATTCATCTTAAGTGGGGGAGGTTTGTGACACCCTCGTTTTTGCCATCATGAGTTTCCCTTGCCTTTTTTGCTTTTAGTTGCTTTTATTTGGATTTTGAGTTAACTCATATGGACTTAACACTTGGGCATTATTTTGATTTTCATCCAAGTGACTCCAATCACATCCCACAACTTCTCTTGACCTCTCATTCATCCTTGCATTGCTTTGGAAAAAATTTCTTCTAAAGAACATATTCATTTCCACCCTGAAAATGGGATATTTTCACTTTCCCTCCAAAGCAACCCCTTTGTTTCTTGCCCACAAAAATCTGAGAAAATTCACACACACCCTTTGAACAGTGCCTCATCATCCAATACAAAAATATCAAGTGGTCATGTGGCCCAATTTTGCTAGTAAAATTCATTTGTATTCTGCCTAGGAAATGCAGTTTGTACAGCAAGTGCATTATTCCTTGATCTTTTGTAGCTGAATTTTCTTGAGCATCTTCACCATAGTAACCTAACACTATGCCCCAAACCTCAACTCCTAACTCCTTCTGGTTTGACCACAAATTAAGCCACAAGTTTCTGTCCAGAAACTTTTAGCCAAAGTTGTTATCAACTCACTCATCCCGGTGGCTTGCTAAACCCGTTCCTAGCCTAAACACTCCAAGGACTACACGCCAGACACAGTGTGCACCGACCATGTCGCATGAGGCCGGAGTTCACGCGGTGACCATGTTCGTCCAAGCATGCTAGTATGCGGTCGGTGCGGTCTGCGTTGCGCCATGGCCCGTGTTGAGCTCGTGCTCGCTTCACTGCTCATCTCAGCATGTCGCACCGCACCACCATCTTCGTCTCCTCGCCATTAACTCCCCCTGCCGCTCGCCAGCGCCAGAGCTCGCCGCAGTGAGCATGGGCACGACGAGGCCAAGCACACAGTGCGCCCGTGCCCACTGTGTTCGTCTCCTTCTGCGCCCTGTGCTCATTCGCGCCTCCCCACTGTGAGCGCGTGAGCCCTGGCCATTTTCTCCTCTCTCACTGACGCTCCTCATCATCCTGCGCCTTCTGCAAAGAACTCCGGCGGAGCTCGAGACCCCCTCCCCTCTGCCTATAAATAGAGCCCCTTCCTCGCTGTTTCCAACACCACACCGCACTCATCCAACAAGCACGACACTGTAGGTAGCCGCAGCCTGGCCGGGAAGGCCTCTACCCGCCGTTCCCGACCCGAGCTCGTCGGCGATCCCCTCCTACCGCCCCCACCTCTCCAGTGCTCCTCGAGCTCGACCCACTTCTTCGGTGAATCTCTGGTGAACAACTAGAGCTAGCTGACCCCTCTGGAGCCCCTGGAACCACCTGCCCTCGCCGTCTTCTTCATCTTCGGCGAACCTCACCCGCAGCCGCCGCAGAAGACAAAGTTTCTGAGCAGCTCCGACCATCGTTTGTCATGCTAAGGGTACGAGCAGGTGCGCTAGAGCCTCCTGTTGCCATCCCTCCCTCTCAGATTGGCCGCCGTGCCCTCCTCGCCGGCGTGCCCACCGGCGACCATCGCCCCTCCTCTGTTTCCCTCTCTCTCCCCTGATCTGACACATGGGGCCCGCTGTCAGCCTCTCACTCGCGCCCGAAGCGGTACGTGTGGAGGTGTATTCTTTGAATACGCCTTCGACGTCACCCCCTGGATTTCCTATTTATTAAAATTTGACCAGAAACTTTGACCAGCCATAACTCCTAATCTATGAGTCCAACTGAATTGATTCTTTTTGCAGTAGTTTTGTATTGGAACTCTCTAGCAGCACACCAAATTTGAGATTTTTCTCTGCTGTCTAGAATTTCTGGTGAATTTCAAAAGGGTTCTTGATATTTTCTTTTGTTGTTTTTAATTATTTTCAGAGGGAGAAGCTTGCCTTGAGGAGAACCAGGAGGAGTGTGACCCTCCTCTGTGCTAAGGCAAGCCACACAAATATTTGCATGGTGTCATTTCAATAACTATGATTTTCCAACTTTAATATGATTTATTTCATGCATTTAACCATTTAATAAATATTGATCATGTTAGTTCTATTGTTCTACTTGAATTGCTTAGTTTGCTGTAGTACTTGAGTGCATGGACTAGTGTGATGCAGTAGAGTTATCTTTGGTAGCATGACTATGGTTTGATTATAATCGGTATTATTTTCATGAATGGTTCATTATTTCCACCATTGCTTAAGGCATAACTAAAAATGATTGGGTTAAAACCGGTGAGCTAAAACCAGTGTCTCTAAAGTGATTAGTAGTGCAAGTGCAGAATGATTCTATGATGTTGATCCGTTTCATTTCAGTGATATGTGAATATAGTTGCATGTCAGATGTTTGCATGTTCATGGCACACTATGGCTCAAGTTCTTTTATTTCAAGTTAAACATGATGATAATTCAAATGGAACATAAAGTTGATCGAGTCATGGTGCCACCGAATCGAGCTTCCCAGTGCAACCACATTTGCCTTTATGGGAAGGCCCTTATTCGGTGCATTGTCATGCCTCTGGTCGGTACCTCCAACGTGGGAAGGTTATGGGCGTGCGGTACCCTAGCCCAGTAAGCAGACATAACCTTGTGTGCCCATTGTTGTTGTTTTGGTATCGGGTCCCCGTTTGGGATCGTTTTTGCTTGGCCATGATGGTGGCATTGTATGTCACGGGTTGACATCGGGGCCAACCATGGCTTAGCCCAAAGGGGAGTTGGTCGAAGTGGCCGACAGAGTGTCATGGCAATGGGTTGGTTCTGTCATAATGTCGTTGGTCCACCTGAATTGGAGTTCGAGGCCATGGATTTCGTGGTATGGGTATAGTGTGCTAATCTCTGTAGAGTATGTGTCAAATCTATCGATAGCCGCGTCCTCGTTTATGGACCCAGTTTGTAGTAGGTCACACCATGGATCAACATAAATAAATTAATCTTGCACACTAAAGTTATATGCTTGGCACTGGTTATGTGATGAGATTGTTGAGACCCTGAAGATGGTTGTTGATGGAACCAAAGTGGTTTCCGTTGTGCTTGTTGTCGGAACCCAAGAGTTGGTTTCTGTTGTGATCCGAGAATGATCACCATATTGATGAGATTGGTTACGAGATAACCCGTATGGTAAGTGAGCCCGAGGGACTCGGTGCACAATCATGTTCACTGCATGAGTAGTATGGTGCATTGCTGCATTTAACTTGCTTATTTGTCATATTATTGTTAGCCATTATGCTTTTATCTGTTGTGATCTTACAAGTACATTCAATGTACTGACCTGGCATGTCATGCCAGATTTCAGTAAAGTCTTATCGGATCGGGTGCTTCCCGTGTCTAGACAGTGTCCATATTGGTGTCCATGTGTTATGTAGTTGTCGTGATCGAGGCCCCTTTTATGTTCATTAAAAATGTACATACTGTCCAGCCGCACTGTGTGTGCTGCTTGGCCTCGCTATCTGATGTAATATCGGACCTATGTTTCCGCTAGTATCAATAAAGCGGTTGTTTTCTGTGCCAAGTTGTTGTGTGTTGCCCGAGTCTCTGGGCTGGCAATGCGAGGTAAACCGGTTGCTTTGAGCCGGGGTGCCACATTCGCACACCTCTAATGAACCTGAAAAACTTCCTGAAATTAGTAATGATGTCTCTATCTCTGATGCTGAAACTCGATCTGGTAATGAACATTCATCTAGTGATAATGAAAAAGATAATGATGATGTTCATAAAGACACTCAACCAGACAATGATACACAACCACATATGATGTTGAGATGGAACCTGCTGTTGACCTTGATAACCCACAACCTAAAAACAAAAGATATGATAAAAGAGATTTTGTTCCTGGGAAACATGGAAAGGAAACAGAATCATGGGTACAATAACCCATGCCCTTTCCACCTAAACCAACTAAAAAGAAAGATGATGAAGAATTTGAACGCTTTGTTGAAATGCTTAGGCCAGTCTTTTTGCGTACCCGCTTGACGGATTTCCTAAAGATGGCTCCTTATGCAAAGTATATGAAAGACATCATCACTAATAAAAGAAAAATACCGGAAGCTGAAATCTCCACCATGCTTGCTAATTACACTTTTAAGGATGGAGTTCCTAAAAAACTTTGAGATCCGGGAATACCAACTATACATTGCTCCATAAAAAGAAATTATGTGAAAACAGCTTGTATGGTTTGGGAGATGGTGTTAGTGATATGCCTTTCTCTTTATATAAAAGACTTGATTTGAACAAGCTCACACCTACTTAGATATCTTTGCAAATGGCTGACAAATCAACTGCTATACCTATCGGTATTTGTGAGGATGTGCCTGTTGTTGTTGCCAATGTTACTATTTTAACGGACTTTGTTATACTTGAGATGCCCGAGGACGACAATATGTCTATTATTCTTGGTAGACCCTTTTTAAATACTACATGGGCTATTATTGATTGCAATAAAAGCAAAGTCATGTTTCATATCAATGGTAATGAGCACACGGTGCACTTTCCGAAGAAACAATCCCAAGTGAATGGTATTAATGTTATTGAAAATTCTCCAACACTTTCTATTGGGAGTTTTCACATCCTTCTACCTACTCCTAAAAATAAATATGAAATACTTATTGTTGGGGATGTGCATATCCCCGTTGAGGCAACTTAGTGTTTTATGAAAATTCCTCGGTCTCATGCTAATTGGAAGTGGTTGTTAATAAGACTTGATCAACCTTATTAATTAATCATTTTCGAGAGGTATGAACTTGAGGAATCTAGTGAGCACAAATTTCCGTCCCTACCTTTTATTTTCTATTTTTCTTGGTCTAATAAAAATGAAATGCCATGTTTTCCCCGTTTACTGTTTTTCCGTGCAATAAAAAAATAGCCCAAAAATGTAAGTGCTCAGAATGCCTTGGAAATTTAACATGATTTTTCTGATTATTTTATAATTATTAGTGCAAATAACACCAGAGGGGGCGCTCTAGGTGAGCACAGCCCTCCTCGACGCGCCAGCAGCCCCAAGCGCTCCCTGATGGGTTGTGGTCCCCATGTGGGCCCCTCACTTATCTCTTTACTCCACTTGGTCCCCTACCTCCAGAAGAAAAATCACCATTACATCCTCTTTCGTGTTCTTGCTCTCAAACCCGCGGATTTTGATCGCTTTGCTCGAAGCTCCATTTCCAAAACTGTTTTGGGGGATTGCTACTTGGTATGTGACTCCCCCATTGCTCCAATTAGTTTTTGCTTTAGTGGTTTATATTTTGAATAATTAGCTACTCTTGGTGCTACTGTAGATGATCTTGCATGTTAAATTCTTAGAGTTCTCAGTAGTTTGAATGCTCAATATGGCCTCTATGCATCTCTATGAATAGTTGCTATCAATCTTTTGATGTTTTATTGACAAAATTTTGTGGAACAAAAATTTCAGAAATTGTACGCAGATAAAATGTACTTATTTGGAAGGAGTTCTTCAAGGAGAAGGTCCTCTGAAGCATCATCCAGTAGTGGCTCGATACGTCGGTCTTATGTTGAACCAAGCCCAAGCTCAATCCGAGATCATCACTAAATCTTGCTTATGGCCGGGTAATGAGTTTATGGTGAGCGCATGTATTAAGGAAAAATTTGAGCAATATGTTCACAATGCCGAGCTTGGTCCCTACATCACAGATAAGTGCGACCAACACCTCATCCTCACTGAAACATTTACCAATGAGTTTAGATTTCATTCTCGTGAATCTAGAGTCTCATTAAAATTATATGAAAACCCGTCCACCTTGGCTCTAGAGACATTTTCTAATATCTGCAAAATTCCATTTTGGGGTTTGTTGGATGAACAACTTAGGCATGAGTATGAGTTATTTCTGACTAGTCTTTGTTATGGAGAGGATAGAGGACTGACATAAGGCAGAATAAAAAGCATCCACTTTCCATCGATTCACTATTTTGCATTGTTTAATGGCAAATGTATTGTGGGCAAACAGGACTCTAGCACACTTTGTGCTGCTAACTTGACCCTCATTCACATTTCCCTCACCGGTACTCAGTGTTATAACCATGGAGCCATTGTTGCACGTAGATTGCAGCACAACTCTAGTAGTGGTCATTTTTATGGTAGGATTTATGCCTCACGTTTAGCAAGGGAGCTGCGTGTATCCACTTGGCCTAATGATCCTATATTACCCACTCAGTATTTAGACTTTGAGGCCATGAAGCACCATAAGTTTCTTTGGGGGAAAATTGATAACTATACTTATAACCTTAGGCTTAATAAAACTCAGGTTGTGGATACCTTTTCGCCTGTGCCTACCCTCTTTGATTTCCACGGCAAGGGAAGATACTATGTTTCTGAGAGCGAGGCTCGTGCACACAACGCGGAGGTTGTGGCTGCTCGGCGGGCTGAGATGGTTGCAGCAAGAGCCTATGTGAGCTACCACGCTGCCTACTATGCAGGCCGTTGATGGTGATTACCAAGCTAGGCCAAAAGCCTAAGCTTGGGGGATACGTATTCCCACCAAAAATTATATTCATGTTCACACATTTCATTCCAGTTGTCGGTGTTCATATTTCATTGTATTATCCATGCTAGACTTATTTTCTCGTTTTCTTCTTGTGCATTTGGAAAACTTTGAGCAACTCCAAAAAAATGATTCTTGTTTCTTTTCGTTTTTTCTTTCTAGTTCACTTAGTTGTAGTATTTAAAAGAAAACCCAAAAAGATTTCTTGATTCTTCTTTTGTCTGTTGGGAGCTCTCCCGTGTAAATAGTTTTGCTCATTTTTGTTTTCTTTGTTTATTTTTCCTTCTTTGAGAAAAAAATCTAAAACTCCAAAAATATTTCCGTTTGTTCCTCTTAATTTATTTTTTAGTTTTTAGTTGTATCAAGGAGAAGACCGCGATGAAAATGTTGAGTGGCTCTCATTTGCATTCTTTTTGATCTAATAAAAAGCCCATATTACCTTGTCTTCTCCTTTTCGAATAAAATGTTTGCAGATTCCAGCTTAGTCCACGACACTCTTGAACTATTATTATTTCATCATTCGGTCCTGCAAGTGAAAGGCAATAATGATGGTACTTGGTGAACTGGCTGTAGCAGAGGGAAACGGGTATGAACTCAACTTGTTTTTGTTTTTGTAAATATGTTTAACCTAGTATTCATGCTTCAACCTATTATGATCAAACATGTTTGCAAATAGGCAGGACTGGATAATGATTTATCTTGGAGGTCAACATTGCGTTAAAATGATTGTGATGTAGTATGATGATATGGTATCCTCCTCCGAATTTTTCAAGTGGCTTGACTTGGCACATGTTCATGCATGTAGTTGAATGAAAACCAACATAGCCTCTATGATATTTATGTTCATGGTGTCCATATCCTACTCATGCTGGTATCCAATGTCTATTGTGCATAATGTATGTTCATGACCATTGTTGCTCTCTAGCTAGCCACTTCCCAACCTACTTGCTAGCCTTTGCCTGTACTAAGCGGAAATACTGCTTGTGAATCGAATTCAAAAATCAAAGTTATTCCCGATGAGTCCACCATACCTACCTATATGTTGTATTACCCTGCCTCCCAAGTAAATCTGCATGTGCCACCTCTAAAACTTCAAACAAACATCCTTTTTGTGTGCCTGGAATGTACAAAGAGTGACGTCGATATCTTCCATGCTAAGCAGGTTATTCTCATGACGAGTGTTTATTCACCTGTCCTTGCACGTGAGGGGCGGTAATAGGGATTCCCAGTCCCAAATTCAAAAAGAAAAAGACTTACAAATAATCAAACAAAAACTCATATGGAGTAATAACCTTTACTTTATCACTTGGGAACCGGTACTAATGTGGTTAGCATGGAAGATATTGATAACTGATGGTTGCGAAGTAAATATGAAGGGTGCATCTCTCAAAAATACATTTATCTCTGTTTTATAACTTTGAGCTCTAGCACCTCTCCAAATCACTGCTTCCCTCTGCGAAGGGACTATCTATTTACTTTTATGTTGAGTCATCACCTTCTCAAAAGAGCGCCAGATTTGAGAGCACTGTTTTCATCCTCATGCATTGGGTGTAGTGAATGTTGGGTGTTAGCATGACGGGATCTTCTCTACCATGAATTACAATGTTTAGTTGCTGCTTGAACTTTGGAGGTGCACCACATTTATGTTTTGCCGTCTCAGAAAGGGCTAGCAAGATACCAATGTTGTCATGTTATATCACGGTTGTTTTGACAAAATGTTGACATTTGAGATATCTTGTTATTGTTCTCTAGTTGTTTACGCTATTGATATGAGTTAATATAATTTCTAATAGTTATTGTTGACATGGTTAGTCATGATCTTTGCTGAAAACCTGGGTGCTACTGAAGCTTATTTATGTAAACAAGAGCAAAAGAGTTCATAAAAGGTTTTCTTTTTCACTTTCAGTTTATCAACTGAATTGCTTGAGGACAAGCAAAGGTTTAAGCTTGGGGGAGTTCATACGTCTCCATCGTATCTACTTTTCCTAACGCTGTTCCTCTTGTTTTGGACTCTAATTTGCATGATTTGAATTAAACTAACTCGGACCGACGATGTTTTCAATAGAACTACCGTGGTGTTGTTTAGTGCAAAAATAAAAGTTCTCAGATTGGAACGAAACTTTGCGAGGATTTTTTATTCAATAAAAGAAAATTACTGGAGCCAAGAACCACCGGAGAGGGGGGCACCTGGATGGGCACAACCCACCAGGGCACCCCCCCTCCTGGCGCGCCCAAGTGGGTTTCTCCACCTGGTGGCCCCACAGACTACGACCCTGACACTATTGAGGTAGTCCTGGATTTGGGGGTCCATGAGTGTTCGATCCATCGAAGCTGGGCCGGACTGATGGGCCGTGAAGATGAAGACAAAAAAGCATCCCCCGTGTCCAGTTAGGACTCTCGTGTATGTAGAAAGGTAGGATAGATGTTCGGGTGTAATGATTCCTTTCTTCCCAAGTAATCGTTGTAACCCTAGGCCTCCTATGGTGGATATATAAACCAGAGGGTCTTGTCTGTAGAGGGCAACAGAATCACAATTAGATAGGCTAGACTTCTAGGGCTTAGCCATTATGATCTCGAGGTAGATCAACTCTTGTAACCCCATATTCATCAAGATCAATCAAGCAGGAAGTAGGGTATTACCTCGATAGAGAGGGCCAGAAGCCCAGAACTTGGGTAAACATCGCGTCCCCCGTCTCCTATTACCATCGATCCTTAGACACACAACTTAGGCAGCACTACCCGAGATCTACCGGTTTTGACACCGACAATGGTGCTTTCATTGAGATCTCAGCTGTGTACTCGCGAGAAGCGATTGGTGGCCCGACTCTTCATCAACAACGACATCACCATCGGAAACAACTTGGCTTTGGGCCAGGTCCTCCAGCTCGGCGGGTTCACTGTATGCGCCCGCGTGGCCGCTAGGCCGACCGCACCCCTCGTGTTCATCGAGCACCACTCCTACATCGGCTTCGAACACTCCAAAGACACGACTACAGTGGATTTCGCATCCTTAAACGAGATTTTGGATCGTATTTCCACCCTGGGGCTTTCATCACCTAATGATCAGATCGGGCTTAAATCTGGACATGAGGAAGACAATTCCACCCCGATCACTCACCTGGTGGCGGCCGTCGAGGAACGGGCCGAAGATATTTCCCCTCGCGAAACAGAGACCGGCGCTATCTGAATCTCCGAGACCTTTGAGATAAGCACCCATCTTTCAGGTGGGACTTCACATTTTTCGAGCTCATGGATAGACGCCAGGCCTGCAGGACACTCAGATCCCGCAGGACCCGGATCATCCACACCGGAGGTTGTACGAACCCCGGATACTACATTGGGTCGGGACTCAAATTTATCCACACCCACCCACCACAGTAAATACTCTCCAAGTAACTCTGGACTCCCAGACATAGGTGATCTCATGTACGTACAACAACAACCCCAAGAGATGGTTCATCACTTCTGGGCCAGATTCCTGCTTCTTAAAAACAAGATTAAGGATGGCTGCGACGACGACGTGGTTCCCATATTTCACCGCAATTGCACGGACGAGGGAGTCTTGAACGCCGTCAACCGCCGTCAAGTACAGAGTTTTACGGAATTATTGCATTTAGTATGAAAGTATTGCGCTATGGAAAGTACTTGGAAGGCCTAGAATACACATCTGGAGCAGTCCATCTTCGGACAATATGCCGCTAAAGAAAAACAGACATACCCTAGCAGGGCATCCGATAATGTGACCATTGGCAAGAAAAACAGACCTTTCACAGGACACCGGTCCGTTCTGGATGAACTCTTAGATAAACCTTGCCAAATACACGCTGCCCTGGATATTATCCCAACCCACAGCCTTAGAGCATGTTGGGTACTCCGGCAGGTAGCGAAAAGCGGTGTAGGAATCCTTGCCACTGCAACTTCAGGGGAAAACAATTTTGACGTCCTCACTGTCTTTGAGACATTCACCTCAAACAACCGGTGCAAGAGAGCACATCGCGAACTTGCTGAGGTTCATCAAATAAGCACTGCAAGCCCATGGAGCGACACGACAATCACTTTTTCTGCCGACGACAAACCGCGAGTCCGGCCGGTCCAAGCCACAACCGCTCTTGTACTAAACCCAATAGTAGACGGCTTTTGCCTTACTAAAGTACTCATGGACGACGACAGCGGACTCAACGTCATATACGAGGACACGCTTGCAAAAATGCAGCTTGATAAATCCCACATTAAACAAAATAATACAACCTTCAGAGGAATTATTCCCAGCCGAGAAACCCGATATTCGGGAAGTATTAAGTTCGATGTAGTATTCGGTACACCCGAGAACTATAGGTTGGAGGAACTGTTCTTCCACATTGTCCCCTTCAACAGCGGATACCATGCTCTTTTGGGGCGGGACACGTTCTCACGCTTTCAGGCCATACCCCATTACAGGTACATGAAGCTCAAAATGTCAGGGCCCAATGGAATAATCACAGTAGCAAGTGATCCGGATAGAGCACTCCATGCCGAGAACAAAACCGCATGCTTAGCCCTAAAGGTACTATCCGAAGCCTTCACGACCGAAGAATTAACCATCTTACGATCCACGGTGGACAAGGATGACGTAGTCCTAGATAAAATATCGAAATCTACCTCCTTCAAGCCAGCGGATGAAATTATCAAATTTCATGTGCATCCGACGGACCCCAACAAGACGGCATCCATTGGGGGCACAGCTCGACCCGATGGTAGACAGCACCTTGCGCGCCTTCCTCCGTGAAAACTGGGACATATTCGCCTGGCACCCTTCAGACATGCCTGGAATCCCACGCAGGCTGGCCGAACACAGCCTTAACATCATCAAAGGATTCAAACCAGTCAAGTAGTCACTACGATGATTTTCTGAACCCAAAAGACAAGCGATGGGGGAAGAGCTAGCCAAGTTACCAGAAGCCGGATTCATAAGAGAAATTAAACATCCAGATTGGCTAGCCAACTTAGTCATGGTACCAAAGAAGGAAAAAATCCTGGTGCCTTTGTGTTGACTTCACGAACCTAAACAAGGCTTTCCCTACAGATCCTTTTCCACTGCCCTGCATTGATCAAATTATCAATGCAACCACAGGACATGACAGAAGGAAATATGCCCTAGAGGCAATTATAAGGTTGTTATTTATATTTCCTTATATCATGATAAATGTTTATTATTCATGCTAGAATTGTATTAACCGGAAACTTAGTACATGTGTGAATACATAGACAAAACAGAATGTCCCTAGTATGCCTCTACTAGACTAGCTCGTTAATCAAAGATGGTTATGTTTTCTAACCATAGACATGTGTTGTCATTTGATCAATGGGATCACATCATTAGAAGAATGATGTGATGGACAAGACCCATTCGTTAGCTTAGCACTATGATCATTTAGTTTTATTGCCATTGATTTCTTCATGACTTATACATGTTCCTCTGACAATGAGATTATGCAACTCCTGAATACTGGAGGAACACCTTGTGTGCTATCAAACATCATAACATAACTGGCTGATTATAAACATGCTCTACAGGTGTTTCCGAAAGTGTTTGTGGTGTTGGCATAGATCAAGAATAGGATTTGTCACTCTGAATGTAGGAGAGTTATCTTTGGGCCCTCTCAGTAATACACATCATAATAAGCCTTGCAAGCAAATGAAAAATAAGTTAGTCATGAGATGATATATGATGGAACGAGTAAAGTGACTTGCCGGTAACGAGATTGAACTAGGTATGATGATACCGACGATCGAATTTCAGGCAAGTACACATATCGATGACAAAGGGCTTGCCTGATAAAGATCTTAATAGAATGTCTACATAGTTCTCAAACCCGTAGGGTCCACACGCTTAACGTTCGATGACAATTTATATTATGAGTTATGTGATTTCATGACCGAAGTTTGTTCGGAGTCCTGGATGAGATCACGGACATGACGAGGAGTCTCTAAATGGTCGAGAGGTAAAGATTCATATATTGGAAGGCTATATTCAGACTTCGGAAAGGTTCCGAATGATTCGAGTATTTTTCGGAGAAGTAAATGGGCCTTATTGGGCCATGCGGGAATAGAGGTGGCAGGCCAAAGGGGAGGTGCCGCACCCCCCCCCCCATGGGTCCGAATTGGACTAGGGGAAGGGGGCGGTGCCCCCTTGCCTTTTCCTTCTCCCTCTCTCTTTCCCTCTTTCCTTCTCTCATACTGCGAATATGAAAGGGTTTCCTACTAGGACTTGGAAGTCCTAGTAGGACTCCCTACTCATGGCACGCCCTAGGAGGCCAGCCTCTCTCCCTCCCTCCTTTATATACGTGGACAGGGGGCAACCCAAAGGCACAGCACACAATCTCTTAGCCGTGTGTGGTGCCCCCCTCCACAGTTACACAAGTCGGTCATATTGTCGAAGTGCCTAGGCGAAGCCCTGCGCCGGTAACTTCATCATCACCGTCACCACGCCGTCGTGCTGATGGAACTCTCCCTCGTCCTCAACTGGATCAAGAGCTCGAGGGACCTCATCGTGCTGAACGTGTGCTAAACATGGAGGTGTCGTACGTTCGGTACTTGGATCGTGAAGACGTTCGACTACATCAACCGTGTTACTAAACACTTCCGCTTTCGATCTACGAGGGTGCGTGGATGCACTCTCCCCGCTTGTTGCTATCCTTTTCCTAGATAAATCTTGCATGATCTTAGGAAATTTTTGAAATACTACGTTCCCCAAAAGTGGCATCATGAGCTAGGTCTATGCGTAGATGATATGCACTAGTAGAACACAAAGAGTTGTGGGCGATAATAGTCATACTGCTTACCACCAACGTTATACTTTGATTCAACGGTATTGTTGGATGAAGCGGCCCGTACCGACATTACATGACTGCGTTCATGAGACCGGTTCTACCGACGTGCTTTGCACATAGGTGGCTGGCTGGTGTCAGTTTCTCCAACTTTAGTTGAATTGAGTGTGACTACGGCCGGTCCTTGTTGAAGCTTAAAACAACACACCTGACAAAAAATCGTTGTGGTTTTGATGCGTAGGTAAGAAAGGTTCTTACTAGAAGCCCGTAGTAACCACGTAAAATTTGCAACAACAAAGTAGAGGATGTCTAACTTGTTTTTGTAGGGCATGTTGTGATGTGATATGGTCAAGACGTGATGAGTTATACGTTATTGTATGAGATGATCATGTTTTGTAAATTACCGGCAACCGGCAAGAGCCTTATGGTTGTCTCTTTATTGTATGAATTTTGATCGCTATGCAATTGCTTTACTTTATCACTATGAGTTAGCGATAGTAGTAGAAGCAATAGTTGGCAAGCGACCACGACGCTACGATGTAGATCATGCTGTCAAGCCGGTGATGATGGAGATCATGACGATGCTTTGGAGATGAAGATCAAAAGCACAAGATGTTGATGGCCATATCATGTCACACATTTTGATTGCATGTGATGTTTATCTTATTATGCTTCTTATTTTGCTTAGAACGACGGTAGCATTATAAGATGATCCCTTACTAAAATTTCAAGGTACAAGTGTTCTCCCCGAGTATGCACCGTTGCGACAGTTCGTCGTGCCGAGACACCACGTGATGACCATGTGTGATAAGCTCTACGTTCAAATACAACTGGTGTAAGACAATTTTGCACATGCAGAATACTCGGGTTAAACTTGACAAGCCTAGCATGTACAGACATGGCCTCAGAACACTGGAGACCAAGGTCGAGCGTGAATCATATAGTAGATATGATCAATATAAGTTGTTCACCATTGAAAACTACTCCATCTCACGTGATGACCGGACATGGTTTAGTTGATATGGATCACGTGATCATTTAGATGACTTGAGGGATGTCTATCTAAGTGGGAGTTCGTTAGTAATATGATTAATTGAACTTTAATTTATCATGAACTTAGTCCTGATAGTATTTGCAAATTATGTTGTAGATCAATAGCTCGCGTTATAGCTCCCCTATGTTTTTGATATGTTCCTACAAAAAACTAAGTTGAAAGATGTTAGTAGCAATAATGCAGACTAGTTCCATGATCTGAGGATTATCCTCATTGCTGCACATAAGTATTATGTCCTTGATGCACCGCTAGGTGATAAACCTATTGCAGGAGCAGATGCGGAGGTTATCAATGTTTGACAAGCTCGGTATGAGGACTACTTGATAGTTTAGTGCGACATGCTTTACGGCTTATAACCAGGAATTCAAAAACGTTTTGAACGCCAAGGAGCATAAGAGATGTTCCAAGAGTTGAAAATAGTATTTTAGACTCATGCCCGCGTCGAGAGGTATGAGACCTCTGACAAGTACTTTGCCTACAAGATGGAGGAGAATAGCTCAACCCATGAGCATGTGCTCAGAATGTTTGAGTACTACAATCTCTTGAATCAAGTGGGAGTTAATCTTCGAGATAAGATAGTGAGTGACAGAATTCCCTAGTCACTATCACCAAGTTACTGGAACTTCGTGATGAACTATAGTATGCAAGGGATGACGAAAACGATTCCCAAGCTCTTCGTGATGCTGAAATCAACGAAGGTAGAAATCACGAAAGAGCATCAATTGTTGATGGTTAACAAGACCAATAGTTTCAAGAAAAGGGCAAGGGGAAGAAAGGGAACTTCAAGAAGAATGGCAAGCAAGTTGTCACTCCCATGAAGAAGCCCAAAGCTGGACCTAAGCCTGAAATTGAGTGCTTCTACTGCAAAGGAAATGTCACTTGAAGCGGAAGTTCCCCGAATATTTGGCGGATAAGAAGGATGGCAAAGAGAGCAAAGGTATATTTGATATACATGTTATTGATGTATACCTCACTAGTGCTCGTAGTAGCACCTGGGTATTGGAAAATAAACAGAGACTAGTTGAGGGTGAGGTCACGATGAGTGTTGGAAGTAGTTCCAATATTGATGTGATCACTATCGTACACTCCCTGTACTTTCGGGATTAGTGTTAAACCTAAATGAATGTTATTTGGTGTTTGCGTTGAGCATGAACAATATAGGATCGTGTTTATTGCAATACGGTTATTCATTTAAGTGAGAGAATAATTGTTATTCTGCTTACATGAATAAAACCTTCTATGGTCAAACACCCAAGGTAAATGGTTTATTGAATCTCAATCCTAGTAATACACATATTAATAATATTTGAAGCCAAAAGATGCAAAGTTGATAATGATAGTGCAACTTATTTGTGGCACTGCCGTTTAGGTCATATTGGTGTAAAGCGCATGAAGTAACTCCATGCTGATGGGCTTTTGGAATCACTTGATTGTGAAGCACTTGGTGCTTGCAAACCATGGGCAAGTTGACTAAGACTCCATTCTCCAGATCAATGGAGCGAGCAACTGACTTATTGGAAATCATACATACTGATGTATGTGGTCCGATGAGTGTTGAGGCTCGCGGCGGGTATCGTTATTTTCTGACCTTCACAAATGATTTGAGCAGATATGGGTATATCTACATGACGAAACACAAGTGTGAAACATTTGAAAAGTTCAAAGAATTTCAGAGTGAAGTAGAGAATCCTCGTAACAAGAAAGTAAAGTTCCTACGATCTGATCGCGGAGGCAAATATTTGAGTTACGAGTTTGGTATTCATTTGAAACAATGTGGAATAGTTTTACAACTCACGCCACTTGGAACACCACAGTGTAATGGTGTGTCCGAAAGTCATAACCATACTTTATTAGATGTGGTGCGATCTATGATGTTTCTTACCAATTTACCACTATCGTTTTTGGTTATGCTTCAGAGACTGTTGCATTCACATTACATAGGGCACCATCTAAATCCATTGAGACGAAACCTTATGAGCTGTGGTTTGGCAAGAAACCGAAGTTGTCGTTTCTAAAAGGTTGGGGCTGCGATGCTTATGTGAAAAAGCTTCAACCGGATAAGCTCGAACCCAAGTCAGAAAAATGTGTCTTCGTAGGATACCCAAAGGAAAATGTTGGGTACACCTTCTATCACAGATCCGAAGGCAAGATATTTGTTGCTAAGAATGTATCCTTTCTAGAGAAGGAGTTTCTCTCGAAAGAAGTGAGTGGGAGGAAAGTAGAACTTGATGAGGTAATTGTACCTTCTCCCGAATTGGAAAGTAGTTCATCACATAAATTAGTTCCGATGATTCCTACACCAATTATTGAGGAAGCTAATGATGATGATCATGAAACTTCAGATCATGTTACTACCGAACCTCGTAGGTCAACCAGAGTACATTCCACACCAGAGTGGTACGGTAACCCGGTTCTAGAAGTCATGTTAATATACCATGACGAACCTGTGAACTATGACGGAGCGATGGTGAGCCCAGATTCCGCAAAATGTTTTGAAGCCATGAAATCTGAGATTGGAACCATGTATGAGAACAAAGTGTGGACTTTGGTTGACTTGCTCTATGATCGGCAAGACATTGAAAATAAATGGATTTTTAAGAGGAAGACTGACGTCGATGGTAATGTTACTGTCTACAAAGCTAGACTTGTTGCGAAAGGTTTTTGACAAGTTCAAGGAGTTGACAACGATGAGACTTTCTCACCCGTAGCGATGCTTAAGTCTGTCCAAATCATGTTAGCAATTGCTGCATTTTATGATTGTGAAATATGGCAAATGGATGTCAAAACTACATTCCTTAATGGCTATCTCAAAGAAGAGTTGTATATGATGCAACCAGAAGGTTTTGTCGATCCGAAAGGTGCTAACAAAGTGTGCAAGCTCCAGCGATCCATCTATGGACGGGTTCAAGCATCTCGGAGTTGGAATATACGCTCCAGTGATCAAAGCATATGGTTTTGTACAGACCTTTTGAGAAGCCTGTATTTAAAAGAAAGAGAGTGGGAGCACCACAACATTTTCTGATAAGTATATGTGAATGACATATTTTTGATCGAAAATGATGTAGAATTTTCTGGAAAGCATAATAGATTGTTTAAAAGGAGTTTTTCAATAAAAGACCTCGGTGAAGTTGCTTACATATCGGGCACCAAGATCTATAGAGATAGATCATGACGCTTGGTAAGACTTTTGATTAGTACACACCTTGGTAAGATTTTGAAGTAGTTCAAAGTGGATCAGTCTTAGAAGGAGTTCTTGCCTGATTTGTAAGGTATGAAGTTGAGTAAGACTCAAAGCCCGACCACGATAGAAACATATAGAGAGAACGAAAGTCATTCCTTATGCCTCAGCCATAGGTTCTATAAAGTATGTCATGCTGTGTACCAAACCTATTTTGTACCTTGCCATGAGTTTGGCAAGGAGGTACAATAGTGATCCAGGAGTAGATCACTGGACAGCGGTCAAAATTGTCCTTTGTAACTGGAGGACTAAGGAAATGTTTCTCGATTATGGAGGTGATAAAGAGTTCGTCGTGAAGGGTTATGTCGATGCAAGATTTGACACTAATCCAGATTACTATGTATCAATCTGGATGCGTATTGAAAGTGGGAGCAATTAGCTAGACTGGCTCCAAGCAGAGCATTGTATACATAGAAATTTGTGAAATACATACGGATCTGAATGTGGCAGACGCGTTAACTAAACTTCTCTCACAAAGAAAAACATGATCATACCTTAGTACTCTTTGGGTGTTAATCACATGAAGATGTGAACTAGATTATTGACTCTAGTAAACCCTTTGGGTGTTGGTCACATGGCGATGTGAACTATGGGTGTTAAATCACATGGCGATGTGAACTAGATTATTGACTCTAGTGCAAGTGGGAGACTGAAGGAAATATGCCCTAGAAGGAATAATGAAGTTGTTATTTATATTTTCTTATATCATGACAAATGTTTATTATTCATGCTAGAATTGCATTAACCGGAAACTTAGTACATGTGCAAATACATAGATAAAACGGAATGTCCCTAGTATGCCTTTACTAGACTAGCTTGTTAATCAAAGACGGTTATGTTTCCTAACCATAGACATGTGTTGCCATTTGATCAACGTGATCACATCATTAGGAGAATGATGTGATGGACAAGACCAATCCGTTAGCTTAACACTATGATCATTTAGTTTTATTGCCATTGCTTTCTTCATGACTTATACATATTCCTCTGACTATGAGATTATGCAACTCCCGAATAACGGAGGAACACCTTGTGTGCTATCAAACGTCACAATGTAACTGGGTGATTATAAATATGCTCTACAGGTGTTTCCGAAAGTGTTTGGGGTGTTGGCATAGACCAAGAATAGGATTTGTCACTCCGAATGTCGGAGAGGTATCTTCAGGCCCTCTCAGTAATACACATCATAAGAAGCCTTGCAAGCAAATGACTAATAAGTTAGTCACTAGATGATGTATTACGGAACGAGTAAAGAGACTTGCCGGTAAAGAGATTGAACTAGGTATGATGATACTGACGATCAAATATCGGGCAAGTAAACATATCGATGACAAAGGGAATGGCGTATGTTGTTATGCGGTTTGACCCATAAAGATCTTCGTAGAATATGTAGGAGCCAATATGAGCATCCAGGTTCCTCTATTGCTTATTGACCGGAGATGTGTCTCGGTCATGTCTACATAGTTCTCGAACCCGTAGGGTCCGCACGCTTAATGTTTAATGACGATTTGTATTATGAGTTATGTGATTTGATGACCAAAGTTTGTTCGGAGTCCCGTATGAGATCAGGACATGACGAGGAGTCTCGAAATGGTCGAGAGGTAAAGATTCATATATTGGAAGGCTATATTCAGACTTCGGAAAGGTTCCGAATGATTCAGGTATTTTCGGAGTACCGGGGAGTTACGGGAATTCACCGAGAGCAGTAAATGGGCCTTATTGGGCCATGTGGGAATAGAGGAGGCAGGACAAAGGGGAGGTGGCCCGCAACCCCGCCCCCCCATGGGTCTGAATTGGACTAGGGTAAGGGGGCGGTGCCCCCCTTGACTTTTCCTCTCCCTCTCTCTTTCCCTCTTTCCTTCTCTCATACTCCGAATAGGAAAGGGTTTCCTACTAGGACTTGGAAGTCCTAGTAGGACTCCCTACTCTTGGCGCGCCCTAGGGGGCCAACCTCTCTCCCTCTCTCTCCTTTATATACATGGGCAGGGGGCACCCCAAAGGCACAAAAGACTATCTCTTAGCCGTGTGCGATGCCCCCCTCCACAGTTACACACCTCGGTAATATCATTGAAGTGCTTAGGCGAAGCCCTACGCCGGGAACTTCATCATCACCGTCACCACGCCGTCGTGCTGACGGAACTCTCCCTCGTCCTCAACTAGATGAAGAGCTCGAGGGATGTCATCGTGTTGAACGTGTGCTGAACACGGAGGTGCCGTACGTTCTGTACTTGGATCGGTTGGATTGTGAAGACGTTCGACTACATCAACCACGTCACTAAACGCTTCCGCTTTCGGTCTACGAGGGTACATGGACATACTCTCCCCGCTCGTTGCTATGCTTCTCCCAGATAGAAGGAAAAATTTGAAATACTACGTTCCCCAACAGTGACTCATTGTGTTTCCTTGATGCTTACTGCGGATACCATCAGATAAAAATGAAGGAATCCGACCAGGCCACGACGACGTTTATCACTCCGTACGGGCCCTTTTGCTTCAAAACTATGCCCTTTGGGATAAAAAACGCTGCTGCCACGTATCAACGCATGATTCAAACATGCTTGGAGAAACAAATTGGCAAGACAGTGGAGGCATACGTCGATGATGTAATCATCAAGACCAAACACGTCGAAACATTGGTGGATGATCTCCGCCTCACGTTCTATAACCTCTGGATATATGACATACGGCTCAATCCGGAAAATGCATCTTCGGAGTTCCGGACGGAAAGTTGTTAGGGTTCATCGTATCCCATAGAAGAGTTGAGGCAAACCCAGCTAAAATTTGGGCCTTGTCACAGCTGACTATGCCAACCGATCTAAAACAAGTCCAAAAGCTAGCAGGTTGCGTGGCGGCCTTAAGCCGCTTTATCTCCAGACTGGGAGAAAAAGCATTACCACTTTGTAGACTGCTGAGGCGCATAGACAACTTCGAATGGACGGATGCGGCCATGGCCGGATTGGAGGAGATAAAAACCCTATTAGCGGGCAACCCAAACCTAGCTACTCCAAGTGTTGGCGAGCCAATGCTACTTTATATCGCAGCCACTCACCGGATAGTGAGTGTGGTACTCGTCGTCAAACGAGAGGAAGAGGGACATAAATTCCCTATCCAAAAACCAGTATAGTACGTATCAGAGGTTCTCACACCCCTTTTGAGCATGAGACAGTGTGGTGGGTGAGGCGCGAAGGGAAGGCTCTCTTTGAAGAGGAGTCTCCCGGGTACTTACGTGGGAGGAAGGAAGACGGCGAGGGTAATCGGCTACAGTAGCCACTTCTGTGCCATCATGGCTCACCTGACGGAAAACTCCGTCCGTAAGCTCTATGAATATGTGCGGATCTTCTTTAAATCCGGGATGCATGTCTCGAACATGGTCCTTAGGCTGCAGACCGGGCTATGGACCCCTTCGATCATCTTCCTCCACTCCTATTGGAGATAGCCGGATTCAATTAGGTTAGCATGTCTCAGAAAATAAATTGAGCAAGACTAACGATTAAAGAAAGACTCACCCAGTCAATGGAGTTGTACATAGAGAAACCTGCCCGACATTTCAAGCGAAGAAATTCTTCCGTCTCCCCTTTGTAAAAGTCAGCTAGGATGGCGGCCAGGGCAGCAGGATTGTCCAGACCTTTGCGTAGACAGCGCGAGGCATCATCCTGCCCATTGTAATGCCACATGGCAAACCCTTTGGATTGAAGCGGCTGAACGCATCGCGTTATAGAGATAGCCATTACTTCGATTATTTTCAGCTTGGAGTAGGCAAGTACTCAGATCTTGCTTAATAGCCTTTTAACCTCCACACTGTCTTCTTCCTTGAGGCTTTGGGGACGTCAGTTGAAGTGTTTCTTCAAAGGAGCGCTGGAGAATTCGGGAAGGCCTCGCTGGATTGGGTCCGGAAGAACAACGTCTTCAATGTAAAACCATTCCGAGGGCCATTCTTCGGATGCCTTCTTCGGAGTGCTGGACAAGTAACCTGTCCCTGTTATGCGCCACACTTCAGCACCGCCCACCTCGAATATAGATCCCTTTTGGGAGCGGGGGACGAGGCAGAAGAATTTTCACCATAGCTCGAAATGAGCTTCACAGCCTAGAAATAACTCGCAAAGAGCGACGAAGCCCGTGATATGCAGGATGGAGCCTAGCGTAAGATCGTGCAGTTGGAGACCGTAAAACTCCAGGAATCCTCTAAGGAAAGGATGGATAGGAAATTCTACGCCTCTCAAAAGGAAGGAGACGAAGCACACCCGCTCCTCTTTAGTAGGATTGGGGAATTTTTCCGCCAAGGCTTCGTCGTCGATGGAAGTTAAGCCAGCCCAGACGGGGACTAGACCGTGGGTGGGAGATATCCCTGTGTCTGAAGTTTATTCAGATAGGCGTGGGACACTGAGCAGCTTTCCCAATCGCCTGCTTGAGGGCCGTGGGGGCGTAAGGAAGAGCTGGGAGCGCCGGCCATGTTTGGGAAATTTTCCATGGCAAGCTCTACGGATTTCCGCTTGGCGTGGAATGGCATCTGAGATTTAATTTCCTTAAATAGAAGCCTTCCTTGCATGGTCAAGGGGTAATTTGTAAAAATACCCGGACGGTTTGCATTCGTCTGACATGTGGAAGCTGAGGCGACGGCGGTAAGGAATCGACAGGATATAATATTAAATATGGAGCCGAACTATCATCTATTCCGAAGAACTTAACTTGCAAGACCGAAGACATGAAGCTGGATACAACCTCGTCATTGAAGGCAAGTTCGGGGGCTACTGAGGGAGTCCTGGATTTGGGGGTTCACGAGTATCTGATCCATCGAAGCTGGGTCGGATTGATGGACCGTGAAGATGAAGATAAACAAGCATCCCCGTGTCCGGTTAGGACTCCTGTGTATGTAGAAAGGCAGGATAGATGTTCAGGTGTAATGATTCCTTTCTTCCCAAGTAATCTTTGTAACCCTAGGCCTCCTCCGGTGGATATATAAACTGTAGGGTCTTGTCTGTAGAGAGCAGCAGAATCACAATTACATATGCTAGACTTCTAGGGTTTAGTCATTACGATCTCGAGGTAGATCAACTCTTGTAACCTCATATTCATCATGATCAATCAAGCAGGAAGTAGGGTATTGCCTCGATAGAGAGGGCCCGAACCTGGGTAAACATCGTTTCCCCAGTCTCCTGTTACCATCAATCCTTAGACACACAGCTTGGGCACCCCTACCCGAGATCTGCCGATTTTGACACCGACAACTATAAAATCACATTTCTAGAGAGAAAAATCAGGGAGGAACAATTATCTAGTTTCGTGATACGGAGCCGCCACCACCTCCTGTTCTTCATCGGGAGGCCAGATCTGGAGTCTGCTTGGGGCTCCGGAGAGGGGAATCTTCATTCTTCGTCATCACCAACCCTCCTCCATCACCAATTCCATGATGCTCTCCCCCAGGAGTGAGTAATTCCTTCGTAGGCTTGCTGGTCGGTGAGGAGTTGGATGAGATTCATCATGTAATCAAGTTAGTTTTGTTAGGGCTTGATCCTTAGTATCCACTATGTTGTGAGATTATGTTGTTATGACTTTGCTATGCTTAATGCTTGACACTTTGGGCCCGGGTGCCATGGTTTCAAATCTTAACCGTTTATGTTATCACCATTATATCTATATTCTAGATTCGATCTTGCAAGTTATAGTCACCTATTACGTGTTATGATCCGTAAACCCTGTAGTGACAATATGCTGGATACTTTTCGGTGATGACCGTAGTTTGAGGAGATCATGTATTCACTATGTGCTAATGCTTTGTTCCAGTACTCTATTAAAAGAAGGCCTTAGTATCCCTTAGTTTCCTTATGGACCCCGCTGCCACGGGTGGGTAGGACAAAAGATGCCATACAAGTTCTTTCTATAAGCACGTAGGACTATTTACGGAATGCATGCCTACATTACATTTCTGAACTGGAGCTATTGTCGTATCGCCCTAGGTTATGACTTTTACATGATGAATATCATCCAACAAATTGTTGATCCAATGCCTGCGAATTTCCTACCTATTGATCTTGCTAAGTTACTACTTCTGTTGTTACTATTGCTACTGCTACAAAACCACAACTATCATTGTTACCGTTACTATTGCTGCTACTGCTACTATCAAAACTATCATACTACCGTGCTACAGATCACTTTGCTGCAGATAATTAATCTCTAGGCGTGGCTGAATTGACAACTCAGTTGCTAATACTTGCAAACATTCTTTGGCTCCCCTTGTGTCGAATCTATAAATTTGGGTTGAATACTCTACCCTCGAAAACGGTTGCGATCCCCTATACTTGTGGGTTATCACTATGACATCAAGCTCATCGACAACGGCGGCTTTACACGCGCCATGTCATAGGTTAAGTGGTCCATCCACAACCCCTCTGGTTGAACCACCACTGATCTCTTCGAAGGCCCTGCCGTTGATCTTCTCTGCCACATGGTCAAGGATTTGTGTTTCCTGTACTCCATCGAGCCCATTTTGTCATTTCTAAAGGACACGTTCTACGATGGTTACTTGGGATCCTAAATTGCCAAGTCAGATCTCATCGACCGTGACCACGAGGAGGGCACCCACAAAGGTTCTTCCAAGGTGAAACAACCCATCTGCGACATCAGAGAGCGCACCATGGGTCTGTGCTCTTCCAACTGGAAGTTTCCCGTCCATGACAAGTGAGGCAACATCCTATCGGCAAATATTAATCTAGCTAGCCAACCTGCACTCTTTTTTGTAGTAGCTTTTTCCATGCGATATTTTAACTGTGTCGTGGTTAATTATTTTAGTTATGCAAAAATGTAATGTTCAATAGGTCTATGTGATGTTTAAGTATGAATTGTCCACTTCAGTTTCATGAATGGCTATATTTCGTTGTTTATAGTGAGTAGATGACTTGTTTATCTGTATTTGGTTTTTAGGTTGGTTGTAGTGAGCATTTGTCCAGTTATCAAGCAGATGCCTTGTTTATCTGTATTTGGTTGTTACATTGGTTGCAAAAGGCATTTGTCTAGTTTTGAAGCAGATGCCTTGTTTATGTGTATTTGCTTGTTAGGTTGGTTGCAGTGAGCATTTGTACAATTTTGAAGCATATGCCCTATTTATCTGTATTTGCTTGTTAAGTTGGTTGCAGGAACCCCTGCCTAGTTTTCAATGGCTATATTTGGTTGTTATACCGATCATTTATGCCTTGTTTATTTTAGTCATACACAATGTGATATTCATTATGTGCAAGTCAGAACTGTACAGCTCGATTTCATCAATACCAGTTTGAACGGCTATATTTGTTTCCAGTTATGCCTGGTGTAGTTACCACATGCCCTTTATTTCAGTTTTACACATTTATCCAATGTGATGCTTAAGCATGAGTTATGTTCTATTCATTTTCAACAATACCAACTTGAATTGCAATATTTGGTGGCTGTTAAGCCCATTTTAGGTAACATTCCCTTCCATTTTATATCTGCTTTAACAGCATGCTGAAACCAACACATTTAAGCTAGCGTTTGGAGATTATGTTGTTTACCTTGGATATATTTGTTTGATGTTAAGGTTGATGTACTTATCATGCCTTTCCACTACTTATGCAGGACAACAACGGGAATAGCCGGCATTTTCCGCCAAGGTTAGTTTCATCCCTCGGCTTGTACCCCCCTCGTCGTTCCATAATGTAGTGCATACAGATCCAGGCTTGGACACTTTTAGCTTGTAATATTGACTTGTTGCTTGTAGGTACATATGTCGTTGGCAAAGATCCACGCATCGATCCTTTTTGCATATGGGGCAATGAGATATTCATGAACCAGCATCAAGTGAGGAAGTTGATAAGGATTATTAGCAAGAAGATACAAACGGTGTCAATCAAATTATTTGTTTACGCTCTATCCAACACAACAGTGAGCTGTAGGATGGTAAGTACAAAATCTGTAGCCTTCTCTTTTTAATGCCCAAAATGAGTTGTTTGACAACAATGTCTGAATCTTTTTCATTTGAAGTGGTTCCCAAAGCAGTTAACTCAAGATTACTTCGCAAAGTACATGATTGGTGGACACGCAATGATGGTTAAAGAATTTCATCGAGACTACAAAGACCATCGAGAAGTCCTAATGAAGACAGTGAAAGATGGATGGGCAGCTATCACAAGGGGTTGGCCTATAGTATTGCACTCATTACGCATGGAGGAGGGCACAATATGGGCATTCCGCTTCACCATCTCCAGCAACCAGAATGCCATTCGCCTCTTTATTTACAGTCTTTAGTACAACTGTGGTCCATCATTCTTTAGTTGGTGCTTCTTTAGTTCTTCAGTATATCTACCCGTGCCTCGAATTATGCATTCGTGCTTGAACCTATATTTGTAATAAACATGATTCGATATGAAATAAGTGATTGCCTACTTTCAAATTCAAAATCTGTGATTTTTAAATGCAGGTATTAAATTAGCAATAAATTAGGTTCTGCAGGCCAGTACACTGCATATGGTTCGGGAAAGCTAAACGCTTGCAATAAATGTGGAGATCAGACACGTTTCTCAGATCCACTACGTGTGCGATGAATCTCTACTTCACACACGATCAGCGAAGAAAAAATGTGTGAGATTAACAACAACAGTGCACACAGTTCCTTATTATTAAATGTTTGCGAAAGTCACCTTATCACACATGCTTTGCAATTCTGGACTATTTATTATGCCGAGCGCATCATAAACGTTTGCTCATGGAAGAACATGTGTTATAGGCCCTCATCCGAAGCGGGTACGACGGATGAATCATGTAGGATATATTCAAGCTTCGCATACAGTTTTATAGGGACAACTGTGGGCACTCTTACATCAAATCACATACAATCAAGAAAAAGTAATGTGTGTGATTGTCTGCTTATCATATAGGTTCTAAAATCATGAACTGTTTGTGATGGGGCGCACATCATAAACGTAGCACCACGGAATACTGACTACGATGGCAATGCAAGCACAAACGAGCAACAAGGATGGATCGTTTGGCATATGCGAGATATCACAAATAGTTGTGTGAATAATCGCATTTGGGATACATGCCGGCAACGCATATGCTTAGTTATGCAAAACTAAGAGCATCTCCAGCTGGTCGCCCACCAGGGGCGTGAAAAATCGCCGCCTCGGGGCGAACTGGTGATAAAATTGGCTTGGGGCATCTGGTTTCCCATTCGCCACCCCAAGGTCGCCCCAGACGGCAGTTTTTTAAAACCAAACCTAACCGAAATTCGTCCAAACATAGCAGAACTTCGGCGATCCCAGGATATTGCATTGATATTTGTACAAAAACTAAATAACCATAATTTAAAACAACTAAAACGGCAACTAAAACTACTACTGTGTCGCCGCTGTCGCTGCCCACCTTCTACATATTGAGCAGCCAGTACATCTTGGCGTAGTCGCCGCCGTCGTCGTCGTCGCCGTCCCGCGGGCCGCCGCCATCCCTGCTACAGCCCTGGCCAGCGTCGTCGACACGTGTGGGTTGGACGTCCCGGGCGCCTCCACATCGCTATCATTGAGGACGACGATGTCGCCCTCCTCACGGCCGCGCCACTAAGCGTAGATCTCCACGAGGGCGCGGCATTGTGATACGTCCAAAACGTATCTATAATTTCTGCTTGCTCCATGCCTCTTTTGGGTGATATTGCTATGATATGTATACACTTCCATACACTTTTGATCATATTTGGACTAACCTATTAACTCAGTGCACCCCAGTGCCAGTTTCTGTTTTCGGCTGTTTTTGTATTTCAAGTTTTCACATTACAAGAACTGCCAGGAAAAATCCAGAAAAATTATATAAAAAATCAGCGTTCCAGAAACTACCGTGCGCCCGAAGGACAACCGGGGGGGCCACCAGGGCTCCAGGCGTCCTGGCGGCGCGCCCCCCCTGGGCCGCGCCGGGGGGGGGGGGGGGCCGGGCCCCCCGAGGCTCCTCCGATGCCCCCCTTTGGCATATATTTAAAGCGTCTCCCGAAACCCTTGAGGGAGAAACTCATTTCGCGATCCCATCTCTGTTCCGCCGCCGCCGCCGCTTCCAAGATCGGGAGCACCAGGAGAACTCTTCCCAGCATCCTGCCGGAGGGGAGGATCACCACCGGGAGCCTCTCCACCACCATGGACGCCTCCCGGATGAGTTGTGAGTAGTCTCCCTTGGACCATGAGTCCATGACCAGTAGCTATGTGATGTTCTCCTCCCGTTCTTGTGCTTCACTAATTAGTCCTCGTGAGCTGCCCTACATGATCGAGGCACATATGTAATCCTTCTGCTGTTGCTATGATGAGTTTGCTGGGATCCGATGGATTATGAGATTATGTTCAGATTGTGCTTGAGTAATATATTTGATCTACCTCTTTTATATTTATGTTCGTAAGTAATTCTTGCATGTTCTCCGTTGTTATTTATTGCTTTGGCCAAGTAATAGGTAGTGACTCCAAGAGGGAACGTTATGCTTGATTGTGGGTTCATGCCCCTCGATGACTAGTTTGAGTGACATAAACATGAGTCTAGGGGATGTGCTGTTGCCACAAGGGGGAAAACAACGGTGCTTGTGCCCGCGGGTGCAAGGATTGTTTACTTTACGCAAAGTTCTTTTAATGCAGTTGTCTGTTGCATTGAGTTTACACTATGGGTGGGACTCGCAACTTAATACCAGCGAGATGTTCTGGATAGATATCTCAAGGTGGATGATTAGTAGTAGATATTGATGGATTTCGGTCTACTTACTTTGGCGTACCGCCCATGCTTTGAACCTCAACCTTTCTTTCAATGTAGTCAGCATTGGTTTGCGCACATGGTCCTGTCAATTGCCCAGCTGTAATTCGTTTACCTCACATAGCTGTTTTATCGTCTTTTGGGAGAGAGACATCACTAGTGAACATCATGAGACTCCGGTCCATATTACCATCATTGATCACATCCGCTATTTACTTTTCGCTTTTATTTACTATTGCAATTATATCTATCACTACTATCACTTGCATTTAATCCTTTGTGAACTACAAGGCCGGAGGGATTGACAACCTCTCTGTACTCGTTGGGAGCAAAGTTATTTGTATCTGTGTGCAGGTCCACGTTGATTGCTAATATCTGGCGCCGTAGCAGTTGACACCTTCTTGTTGAACCTAGGAGTCTCTGGGGATTCGATCCTTGGTATCTTTGCCAAGGGAAAAACTTCCGCAACACTACATCTCACACCTTCCACTTGGGGTAACCAACGAGGGGCGAGAAGCCTAGCAAGAGTTTTTCAGGCGCCGTTGCCGGGGACTCCACTCTTCAAGATAGGGGAGTTGCACGCTATCTTTTACCTTTGCTTTTAGTCTTGTTAGTTTACCTTTCAGTTTTTTCTTTAGTACCTTTTTTATCGAAAATCACAAAAATAGTTATCTGGCTTGCTTGCTAGTATGGGTTCCACCGAGAACACCAAGTTGTGTGACTTCACTAGTCACAACAACGATGACTTTATCAGCACACCTATCACTACACCTGCCACTTCAGCACCTTCATATGAAATTAAACCTGCTTTACTGAATCTAGTTATGAAAGATCAATTCTCCGGTGCTGGAGATGATGCTGCTTTACACTTGAACAACTTTGTTGAACTTTGTGATATGCAAAAGTACCAAGAAATAGATGGTAATATTGTTAAGCTTAAGCTTTTTCCTTTCTCCTTGAGAGGAGGAGCTAAAATTTGGTTTCAGTCTTTGCCTAGAAATAGCATAGATTCATTGGACAAGTGCAAAGATGCTTTTATTGGAAAATACTATCCACCTGCTAAAATTATCCAACTGAGAAGTAACATAATGAATTTTAAACAATTGGATAATGAACACGTTGCCCAAGCTTGGGAACGTATAAAATCTCTTATCAGGAACTGCCCTACTCATGGTTTGACTACTTGGATGGTTATCCAAACTTTTTATGCAGGCTTGAACTTTACCTCGCGGAACTTGCTAGATTCGGTCGCGGGAGGAACCTTTATGTCAACTACACTTGGTGCTGCCACGAAGCTTCTCGATGAGATGATGACCAACTATTCCCAATGGCACACCGAACGCGCTCCAACAGGTAGGAAGGTAAACTCTATCGAGGAAATTTCCTCCCTTAATGAAAAAGTTGACTTGATCATGTCTCTACTTTCGAAGCAATCCTCGTGATGTTCCTTTAAATTCTTTGATTGCTCAAGAACAAGTAGACGTGAACTTTATTTCTAGAAACAATTTTAACAACAATGCTTATAGGAGTAATTTTTGTAGCAATCCTAGACCGTTCCCCTCTAATTCTTATGGGAACAACAATGCTTATCTTAGCACCAAGAACTCCAATACTGAACTAGAGATTATGCTTAAAGATTTCATCACTACCCAAAAAGCCTTTAGTAAGAGTTTAGAAGAAAAACTACATAAACTAGATGATCTCTCTTTGAAGGTAGACCATTTAGCCAATGAGATAGAATTGCTTAAAATTAAAACTTCTCCTCTTGAGGAGAGGAAGGTCACTCCTATTAATGCTACTCAAGTGCAAATTAATGAGAATATTAGGATAATGGCTAAACTTAAAGAAAGATGGGCTAGAGAAAGGGAGGAAGAGGATAGAATTAAGAGCCTTCCTACCCACCACACTGTTGCTACTATCCAAGTTGTTGAGGATATCCAAACTCTTAGCACCCAATGTACTCCTGGTCCCATTGGACCTATTAATGGTGATGCTATGACTATAGAAACTACCAAACATGTGAACCTAAAGGACACCACTACCACTTTACTTGATGCTAGTGACCTTGATTTTGATAATTGCACTCTTACCGAAGTTATTGATTTCCTTCACAGGATGTCTAGAGATCCCCGCACTAGCACGCTTAACCTTGCCTTCACAGAGCATATCACTAATGCTCTCATCAAAGCTAGGGAGGAGAAACTTAGAGTAGAAGCCTCCATACCTAGAAAGCTAGAAGATGGTTGGGATCCTATGATAAAAATTAAATTGAATGACTTCTCTTGCTATGCATTATGTGATGTTGGAGCTAGTACCTCTATTATGCCCAAAAGAATATATGATATGCTTAAATTGAAACCTTATGATTCTTGTTCTTTTGGTGTTCGTCTCGTTGATTCTTCCATAAAGAAACCTTTGGGGAGGATCGACGATGTTCTTATCGTTGTCAATGATAATTATGTTCCCGTTGATTTTACTATTATGGATATTGAATGTGATCCTTCTTGTCCAATTATTTTGGGACGTCCCTTTTTACGCACCGTTGGTGCTATCATTGACATGAAAGAGGGGAATATAAAATTTCAGTTTCCTCTCAAGAAAGGGATGGAACACTTCCCTCGAAAGAAGATCAAGTTACCTTTTGAGTCCGTTGTACGGGCTAGCTATTCTTTTACTCTTGATAAAACTTGATCTATATGCATTATGCCTAGCTTAAAGGCATAAAAGAAAGCGCTTTTGGGAGGCAGCCCACATGAATAAATTTATTTTGCTTTTGTTGTGTCTTGATGTTGTTACTACTGTAGCATCATCATTGTATCTTTGCTTTTCAATTTTGTGCCAAGTGTAGCCTCTGATTGCTAGAAAGTTCAAAAGTTGTGAGGTGCTGTCCAGGAAACAGATTCTGTCCTTGGATAGAAAAATTCGTATAAAATCATCAGGACATCTTTTTGGTCTAAATTTTTTCGACAGCGTGCTCTATATAATTGTCTTTCATGTGTCTGTTCTGAGTTTTTTGATTAGAGTTGCAGAAGTGCCCCGAACAAATCAATTACTACCTGATGTTCTGTTTTCCACAGATTCTGTCCTGTTTTGCTTTTCCTTCATTTTGCAAACCAAGAGCTTGCTTTTTCTTCGCAAAAACCTTTTGGCAATCTTGAGAAACAGTAGACCTTCAAGAATATCCTTATTTCCAGCAAGGTACAATTATTTTATTATGGGTACTAACCTCGCTAATCAGATTATGATGAGTTATGTATGAAGGGAGTTTTCAAGTGTGCGAGGGAAGATGATAAAAAGATTCAGGAGTGTCAAGCGCTCAAGCTTGGGGATGCCCCCATGCACCCCCAAGAAATATTCAAGGAGACTCAAGCGTCTAAGCTTGGGGATGCCCCCGTGCATCCCCTTCTCCATCAACATTATCAGTTCCTCTTTCGTTTCACTATATTTTAATCACTTCATGTGTTATGTGCTATGCTTGGAGCGTCTTGCTTTTAGTTTTCTTTAGATTTCATAACGAGTCGGAACTCAGCTTTCTTTATGTGGGAGAGAAACACGCTCCACTTCTACCTAGAACATAACATAGAATTTTCATGACTATCTTTGCTGTGTGTGTTCTTTGTCTTTTAATAGCTACTATCATGCTCTGCTCTTAGTATTCATGCTTATCTTTTTAAAGAGCTTGTGTTTAGTTGGTTGCTTGAACTCTCTTTAATTATCATGCTTATCTTATTCAGAGAGTTTGCTTCCGTTGCATTGGTTAATATGTCTATGATAAAGATGCTACGTGCATAATGGCGCTTAGTAGTTCAGGTTTTCTTATGGTTAGTCTCAAATAGCTGGGGGATTCCCAATGTGTTAATGGAGTACCAACATGATTTGTTTGCCAATGATGTGGTATGGTTTAGTAATATCTTCCCTCAAGAATTTATTTTGATTGACTTGGCGTATGCTCGCGCATATTTAAGACTGTAAAGAAAGTCTGTCAAGCCTCGATGATCTTTTATTTCTGAGTAGCGATATAACTTCCATGCCTGATTCAATGTTGCTTTGTCGCTCTGCATGATTATGACCGTCATTGCTCTCTTAGTTGGTCGCTCCCAGTCTTTTGCTAACCTCCACCTGTACTAAGCAGACTGACTGCTTGTGCATCCACATCCTTTTAAACCAGTTATGCCATATGAGTCCACCATACCTACCTATATGTGGTATTTCACCGCCACTCCAAGTAAATTTACATGTGCTACCTTTAAAACCTTCAGTTTTTGCAATACATATCTCATGGGAAAGTAGCTTAAAAACTATTGTGGTAAAGAATATGTTGCTTATGTATCTTATTTTCTTATAAGTTGCTTGCTGAGCGGTAACCATGTTTCTGGGGACGCCATCAACTGTTACACTTTTGTTGAATATCATGTGAGTTGTTATGCATGTTCGTCTTGTCTAAAGTAAGGGTGATTTGCCATGGGTTGAATGGTTTGAGTATGCATATTGTTAGAGAAGAACATTGGGCCGCCAACCAAAGCCATGTATCATGGTGGAAGTTTTAGCTTGGACATTAATCCTCAATCTCTTATGAGAATATGCTTAAGCATTAAAGAGGAGTCCATTATCTATTTTCTATGTTGTCCCGGTATGGACGTCCTCAAGTTGAGATCTATCAAAAACGAGAAATCAAATGCGATCTATCTTCTTGGACCTTTGTACAGGTGACATAGAGGTACCCCTTTGTGACACTTGGTTGAAACATATGTAATGCAATGACAATCCATGGAAATACGAGCTAATTAGGACAAGGTGCGAGCACTATTGGTATTCGATGCATGAGGCTTGCAACTTATAGGATGTCTTATGCATAACACATATGAAGTACTACTACCGTTGACAAAATTGTTTCTATGTTTTCAAAATAAAAAGCTCTAGCACATGAGTAATCCCTGCTTCCCTCTGCGAAGGGCCATTCTTTTACTTTTATGTTGAGTCTCCACCTTCTTTCTTCAAAGCACCAACTACTGAGAGCATGATTGTCATTCTGAGTGTAATGTGCATTGTCCCAAAGTAGCATTGTCTTTTGCATGATTGTGATATCGTTTATTTTGAAATCATTGTATCTAGTCATCACTTAAACCTTGGAGGTGCCCCTGTATTTATGCTTCATTAAAGGGGGCAAGCTAGATATCACTTTATCATATTTGCACATCATGTTCATTACAAATCTTTTTGATGTATCAGTATCATATTGTAAAACTTTCAGTTCTTTGTGATTTTCTCATGAGGCAACTTAATTACTACAGATTCATTGTCTCAGTAAGCTTTTGTCATATAACTATGAAAAAGTCCTATATGGTTAATAGCATGTCACCACATAAATTATTCTTGTTATCATTTACCTACTCGAGGACGAGCAGGAATTAAGCTTGGGGATGTTGATACGTCCAAAACGTATCTATAATTTCTGCTTGCTCCATGCCTCTTTTGGGTGATATTGCTATGATATTTATACACTTCCATACACTTTTGATCATATTTGTACTAACCTATTAACTCAGTGCACCCCAGTGCCAGTTTCTGTTTTCGGCTGTTTTTGTATTTCAGGTTTTCACGTTATGAGAACTGCCAGGAAAAATCCAGAAAAATTATATAAAAAATCAGTGTTCCAGAAACTACCGTGCGCCCGAAGGACAGCCGGGGGGGGCACCAGGGCTCCTGGCGCCCTGGCGGCGCCCCCCCTGGGCCGCGCCGGGGGGGCGCCTGGGCCCCCCGAGGCTCCTCCGATGCCCCCCTTTGGTATATATTTAAAGCGTCTCCCGAAACCCTTGAGGGAGAAACTCTTTTCGCGATCCCATCTTTGTTCCGCCACCGCCGCCGCTTCCAAGATCGGGAGCACCAGGAGAACTCTTCCCGGCACCCTGCCGGAGGGGAGGATCACCACCGGGAGCCTCTCCACCACCATGGACGCCTCCCTGATGAGTTGTGAGTAGCCTCCCTTGGACCATGAGTCCATGACCAGTAGCTATGTGATGTTCTCCTCCCGTTCTTGTGCTTCACTAATTAGTCCTCGTGAGCTGCCCTACATGATCGAGGCACATATGTAATCCTTCTGCTGTTGCTATGATGAGTTTGCTGGGATCCGATGGATTATGAGATTATGTTCATATTGTGCTTGAGTAATATATTTGATCTACCTCTTTTATATTTATGTTCGTAAGTAATTCTTGCATGTTCTCCGTTGTTATTTATTGCTTTGGCCAAGTAATAGGTAGTGACTCCAAGAGGGAACGTTATGCTTGATTGTGGGTTCATGCCCCTCGATGACTAGTTTGAGTGACAGAAACATGAGTCTAGGGGATGTGTTGTTGCCACAAGGGGGAAAACAACGGTGGTTGTGCCCGCGGGTGCAAGGATTGTTTACTTTACGCAAAGTTCTTTTAATGCAGTTGTCTGTTGCATTGAGTTTACACTATGGGTGGGACTCGCAACTTAATACCAGCGAGATGTTCTGGATAGATATCTCAAGGTGGATGATTAGTAGTAGATATTGATGGATTTCGGTCTACTTACTTTGGCGTACCGCCCATGCTTTGAACCTCAACCTTTCTTGCAATGTAGTCAGCATTGGTTTGCGCACATGGTCCTGTCAATTGCCCAGCTGTAATTCGTTTACCTCACATAGCTGTTTTATCGTCTTTTGGGAGAGAGACATCACTAGTGAACATCATGAGACTCCGGTCCATATTACCATCATTGATCAAATCCGCTATTTACTTTTCGCTTTTACTTACTATTGCAATTATATCTATCACTACTATCACTTGCGTTTAATCCTTTGTGAACTACAAGGCCGGAGGGATTGACAACCTCTCTGTACTCGTTGGGAGCAAAGTTATTTGTATCTGTGTGCAGGTCCACGTTGATTGCTAATATCTGGCGCCGTAGCAGTTGACACCTTCTTGTTGAACCTAGGAGTCTCTGGGGATTCGATCCTTGGTATCTTTGCCAAGGGAAAAACTTCCGCAACACTACATCTCACACCTTCCACTTGGGGTAACCAACGAGGGGCGAGAAGCCTAGCACATTGGCGCGCCATTTCCTCGCGGATATAGTCCTCTCGTGCATACCTAAGGGCAATCTCGTCGTCGGCAACCATGCCCTCATACTCCTTCACGGGGAGCAGCCCCTGATGATGCCATGGACCTAGGGTAGGGTCACAGGCCTGACCTAGGTACCCTACCCAAGGTCACTGCCCTGGGATCGAAGATGTTCCAAGGATGATAAAAGATACCGACTGAAATGACCAAGGAGAGCAATCCACTCGACCATATACCTCACTCGGATATCCCAGTTCCATTCAACAACATGAAGCCACTCGACCGTACAAGAAACCACTCGACCCGTAGAAGGTCTAAGGTCACACAAGGCTAGTAACGGCCAGGCATTCACTCCGCAGTCTTAATGGCCTTTACTGCTCTTTATTACAAGCGTTATCAGTAATGTCCTATCTTTATGTACATTGAATCGTCTGTATCGTGGGACGGCTGGAGTCCTGGCGCACTCTATATAAGCCACCCCCCTCCTCCGGTACAAGGGTTCGCACCCCCTGTAACACACATACACCTATACTCCAGTCGACAGCCTCTGGGCACTGAGACGTAGGGCTTTTACCTCCTCCGAGAGGGGCCTGAACTCATAAAACTTGTGTGTACAACCTTGTCGTAGCTAGGACCTTGCCTCCTCCTACGTACCCCCTACTCTCACTGTTAGGCCTAGTACTACGACAGATGGCGCCCACCGTGGGGCGGTTGTCTTAGCGACTTCCGGCGAGGTTGCAAGTTTTTCTCCGATCTTCATCGGCATGGTTTCCGGTGGCGGTCTAGTGTTGGGCCGCGAGATCTGACTCGGCGCGCTCGTTTTCATCGCCGACGACTCCGCCTAGGTCCAAGAGCCCCTCCTCGATGTCGAGGCACTTCCCGTCCACGGGGCAGCGCACTTCCGCGCGAGTGCTTGTGGCGTCCTTCTCCAGCAGCCGTCGACCCAGTATCGGTCGGCTCCCTCGTCGTCTGTTCTCCCCGCTACACACCATTGCAAGCGATCTGGTCGGCCGCGGCTCCAGCGGTGGGTGAAACACGCAGTGGCTCGCTAGTCGGCCACCACCCATGTCGCGGCCATCGAGCCAGACGAGTACCACAACGGGCCGGTCTACCTGTCGACTGGCTCCGTGGACATGCCTTCCGAGTGCGGGAGCAGTGACCTCGTGGCGGAGGTCCTCGTGGTTGGCTCTCGGCGCAGTCCACCTGGGTACCCTCGCGGTGATGGCGGTGGCAACGACGATGGTCAGTCGTACGATCATGATGGGTATGTACCCGAGCCTCTCACTGCCGAGCAAAGAGAAGAGTTGCGTCGTCATAACGAAGAAGCACGGTATACCCCCATCTTGGGAGAGACTCGTGAGGCTCGGGTCCTAGAAGCCACGTGTCTGGCCACCGTGGCCGAGCGCGCGCATCTAGAGAACCTTCAGCGTTCACTCGACGATCGAGCCCGCCGACTGATTCCCGAATACAGTCGACGAACGCGACAATTGTTTCCTCCTAAGCCCCAGGTATTCCGCACACCAATCCAGAACCTCGCAGCTGTGGCCCGTATTGCAGAGTCGGTCCAGCCGTCCCAATTGGAAGCTGGAAGAGGTCTGCAGCAGATTCGAGCGTTGCTCCGAACAGCTGGTGAGCAAAATGCATCCGTGTCTCAGTCGCGCACCAGGATTCACAATAGGTCCATGGCAGCGGACACAGTCTGGTTGGCCCATAGCCCAAGATCTCCCCCGCGGCGTGAGGGTCATGGACCCCATCAAGAACAACATTTGGGTCGAGATCACGACAGGTATGACCGTCGACTCGGTCACAACGACCGCTATCGAGTGCCTACGCCACCTCCGGGGAGCGGATCATACTCGCCTCGGCGGTATGATGGCAGGCGCCCGCATGGTGACGAGCGAAGGATCCCGGCGGATCCCCAAAGGCCTGGCTTTGATGCGAGATCGATTCTTGTGCAAGGTCTGGTTGACAGGAACCGGGCGCACAGAGAAGGGCAGGACAGAGACCGTCCGAGTGGCAGCAGAGCGTACGTCTCTGGGCCCGAGTGTTTCAGCAACGCCATCAGGGCTGTAGAGATTCCCCCCAACTTCAGGTTGGCCGCGGGAGTGAGCAAGTTCACTGGTGAGTCAAAAGCCAGATACTTGGCTGGAGGATTACCGAGTGGCCGTGCAGATTGGTGGCGGCAATGATGATGTGGCCATGAAGCACCTCCCCCTGATGCTGGAAGGCTCGGCCAGAGCTTGGCTGAATCAGTTGGGCCCTGGTAGCATATTCAGCTAGGAAGAGTTGGCCCGAGTGTTTGTCAGGACCTTTGAGGGCACCTGCAAACGGCCTACCGGACTGGTGGAATTGCAGCATTGCGTCCAGAAGCCGAATGAGACTTTGAGAGATTACATCCAGAGGTGGACCACTCTACATCATAAATTGGAGAATGTGTCAGAGCATCAAGCAGTCTGTGCCTTTAAAAAGGACGTACTGTATAGGGAGCTAAACTTGAAATTCGGCCGGATAGGAGATATGTCCCTGACTCGGATGATGGAGATATCCGGTCGGTATGCGAACATAGAAGAAGCGGATCGACCCCGTAGTGGCAAGAAACCAGTCGCCCAAGATGATGGAAATTCCAATCGGAAACCGAAGCGCAAATTAGAACCCGCAGCTCCAGGAGAGGCCGCGGTTGTGAACCAGGGGAAAAACAAAGGGAAACCTAAAGGCCCCTGGGTTCCCAAGAAAGTGAAGGATCAAGCAGGGAACGATGTGCTTAATTTGTCGTGTCCTATACACACCAAGAAGGATGAAGAGGGGAATTTCATTTACCCCAAGCATACCACTCGACAGTGTCGACTCCTGATTCAGAACTTCCAGAAGGACCAGCCCAATGAGAAGGAGAAAGAATCTGAGGAGAACGAGGACAAAGAAGAAGAACATGGAGGTTACCCCCGTATCAACTCCACCTTGATGATTTTTGCTGACATTGAGAGCAAGAGTCAACTGAAATCTATTAATAGAGAAGTCAACATGGTTGCTCTGGGAACTACGACATATCTGAAGTGGTCAAAGACTCCCATTACATTCGATCAGTTCGACCATCCGACGCACATTGCTACCCCCGGACAGGAAGCGTTGGTTGTCGATCTAGTTGTTGATGGCACGCGTTTGACCAAGGTTCTGACTGATGGCGGCAGTGGTCTGAATATCTTGTATGCTGAAACCCTCCGTGGGATGGGCATTCTGATGTACAAGCTGAGTGATAGCAACATGAGGTTCCACGGAGTCATCCCCAGGAAGAAAGCCGACTCACTCGGTCAGATCACTTTTGACGTGGTTTTCGGTGATTCGACCAATTACCGCAAGGAGAAGTTGACCTTTCAAGTGGTGGATTTCCATAGTGCTTACCACGCTATCCTAGGCAGACCTGCATATGCCTATTTCATGGCTCGACCATGCTATGTGTATCTCAAACTAAAGATGCCAGGACCCAACGGCGTGATCACAATCATTGGGGACTAGCAGAAAGAAGAAGAGTGCTTATAGAAGGGCTCGAAAATTGCTGACGAGCAGATGGCAGCAGTGGAAATGGAAGAGTACCGGAAGAACGCAGATCCGAGTGATTTGTTGCGAGCCAAGAAACCTGCTTCCGAGTCAATGTTTCAGTCGGCCGGAGAAACGAAGCATGTGCACGTTCATCCGACTGACCCTAATGGTGCTCCGACTCACATCTCGACAACGCTTGACAGCAAATAGGAAGAAACGATCATCCAGTTCCTCCGTGAGAACCGGGACATCTTTGCATGGAAACCATCCGACATGATGGGTGTACCTAGGGGACTGGCTGAGCACCGTTTCTGAGTCGACCCAAAAGCAAAACCTGTCAAAGAGCACCTCCGTTGGTCCGCCGCGGAGAAGAGAAAATCAATTGGCGAAGAGGTGGTTCGGCTTCTGGTAGCTGAGTTCATCCGCGAGATATACCACTCTGAGTGGCTCGCCAATGTTATCTTGGTCCCCAAGAAGGACAACTCACTCCGCATGTGCATCGATTTCAAACATATCAATCGGGCCTGCCCGAAAGATCACTTCCCACTCCCCCGCATCGATCAAACTGTCGACTCGACCGTGGGTTGTGAGTGCCTGTCCTTTCTGGACGCATATTCCGGGTACCATCAGATCTGACTGTATGGGCCCGACGAAATAAAAACAACCTTCATCACCCCGTCTGGGTGTTTCTGTTACGTTACCATGCCTTTTGGTCTCAAGAATGCTGGCACAACGTTCATGCGCATGATTCAGAAGTGTCTGCTGAAGCAAATCAGTCGGAATGTGGAAGCCTACATGGGCAACATCGTAGTCAAGTCACGTAAAGGTTACGACCTACTGACTGAGCTTGCCAAAACATTTGCAAACCTACAAAGTTATGATATCAAGCTCAACCCATGGAAGTGCACATTTGGAGTCCTAGGTGGAAAGTTACTCGGTTTTCTCGTTTCTGAATGGGGAATCAATGCAAACCCAGAAAAGGTCAGTGCAATCCTCCGAATGAAACACCCTGTGCTTGTGCACGGTGTTCAGAAGCTTACTGGTTGCTTGGCTGCATTGAGTCGATTCATCTCATGTCTCGGTGGAAAGGCATTACCTCTTTACCGACTGATGAATAAGTCTGACAAGTTCGTGTGGAATTCTGAAGCTGAAGCAGTGTTTGAAGAACTCAAAACCCTGCTTTCCACCCAGTCGCTGCTTGCTGCCCCAATCAGCAAAGAGCCTTTGTTATTATATATCGCAGCCACAGACAAGTTGTCAGCACAGTGCTCATGGTCGAGCGGGAAGAAGAAGGCAAGGCCTATAAAGTTCAACGCCCAGTCTACTACATTTCTTAAGTCTTGACTCCATCCAAGCAGAGATATCCACATTATGAGAAGCATGTGTATGGGATCTACTTGACCGCCAAGAAATTTTAGTCGTCAGCGATGCTCCGTTATATGAAATTATGAACAATCGGGACGCAACTGGTCGAGTGGCCAAATGGGAGATTGAACTCCTACCACTAGATATCAAGTTTGAAGCAAAGAAAGCAATCAAGTCTCAGGCAATTGCAGATTTCGTCGCCGAGTGGATTGAGCAAGAACAACCGATTCAAGTACAGTCAGATCACTGGACTATGTTCTTTGATGGGTCGAAGATGTTGAGCGGGTCCGGTGCATGCGTGGTTTTGGTGTCCCCCAGAGGTGACAAGGTCACCTATGTCCTCCAAATTCACTTTGATTCTAAGAACAATGAAGCTGAGTATGAGTCACTTTTGTATGGGTTGCGTATGGCCATCTCACTCGGCGTCCGTCGCTCGATGGTATACGGCGACTTAGACTTAGTGGTCAATCAAGTGATGATAGAATGGGATGCAAGGAGCCCATCGATGACCGGTTATTGCAACGCAGTGAGAAATTTGGAGAAGAAGTTTGAAGGGTTGGAGCTCCACCATGTGCCTAGAATCAAGAACCAGCTTGCTGACGACCTGGCAACGATAGGTTCCACTCGGAAACCCATCCCCAGGAATGTGTTCTTGGAACATCTCCACACCTCATTAGTCAAGGAAGACCCCTTCACGGAAGAGCCCCCGCAACCGATAAGTGTATCCAACCCGACTGAGATTGAAGTCCCGGATGTAGTCGACTTGATCATGGAGGTTTTAGTGATCACACCCGACTGGACAATGTCGTATACCGCGTACCTGCTCAGAAAAAACTCCCAGAAGATGAGGATGAGGCTCGCCAAATTGTCCGTCGATCCAAAGCCTTCACGGTGATACGAGGGCAGCTCTACAGAGAGAGCGTCACGGGAGTCGCCCAGCGTTGCATTACCCCAGAGGAAGGTCGAATGATTATGAATGAGATCCACTCGGGGACCTATGGTCACCATGCGTCCTCTCGGACCATTGTTGCCAAAGCATACCGAGCCAGATTCTACTGGCCGCGTGCAAATGAGATGGCGAAAGATATAATCGACAAATGTGAAGGGTGTCAGTTCTACTTGAACATGTCCCACAAGCATGCGTCTGCCTTGAAGACTATCCCATTGGTCTGGACGTTAGCTGTTTGGGGATTGGACATGGTTGGACCCTTCAGGACTGGCAGAAGCGGCTTCACTCATTTGCTTGTGGCAGTCGACAAGTTCACCAAATGGATCGAAGCTAAGCCTATCAAGGCACTCGGTGCAGCCACCGCCGTTAGCTTCATCAAAGAGCTGATATTCAGATTTGGAGTCCCCCACAGCATCATCACAGATAATGGCTCCAACTTTGATTCAGATGAATTTAGAGCATTATGTGCTTCCCAGGGCACTCGAGTCGACTACGCATCCGCAGTCGAATGGGCAGGCAGAAAGGGCAAACGGCTTGATCCTTCAAGGGTTGAAACCACGGCTGATGTGCGATCTCAAGCATGCCGCTGGAGCTTGGGTGACAGAGTTGCCATCTGTTTTGTGGGGACTGAGAACGACTCCGAACCAGTCGAGTGATCGGACCCCCTTCTTCATGGTATTGGTGCAGAGGCCGTACTTCCGAGTGACTTACTGCACAATGCCCCTGGGTGGTACTCTTTTCAGAAGCTGAAGCAGAATAGGCACGCCAAGATGCAGTCGACCTCTTGGAGGAAGAGCGTGAGATGGCTCTGATCCGGTTGACCATATATCCACAAAACCTACGTCGATTCCACGCCCGCAATGTCCGAGGCCGAGCATTCCAGGAAGGAGATCTTGTGATCCGAGTACGACAGAAACGACCTCACAAGCTCGCTCCGGCTGGGAGGGCCCCTTTATCATCACCAAAGTGCTCCACAACGGGGCGTATCACCTCTACAATGTGGCCAAGAAAATAGACGAGCCACACTCATGGAATGCGGATCTGCTCCGCTACTTTTACACTTAAAGCACTCGAACAGACGAGTTGTAATAAGAATCCTTCAGTTTGCTTTTCAAAGACAAGTTCGTGGCAGTATCATAATGATTGTTGTTCCAAAGACACATGTGTTCAAATCCCCCAGTGGCTAAGTTTCAAAAACACTCCGAGTGAAGAGCAACCCTCTCACTCGGGGGCTTAGCTGCGACCACGTAATCGCCTAAGTTTCAAAAAACACTCCAAGTTAAGAGCAACCCTCTCACTCGGGGGCTTAGCTACGACCCCGTAATCGCCTAAGTTTCAAAAAACACTCCGAGTGAAGAGCAACCCTCTCACTTGGGGGCTTAGCTGCGACCACGTAGTCGCCTAAGTTTCAAAAACACTCCG
>LR738715.1:177525800-177537169 GCA_902687465.1 Secale cereale | reverse complement strand
TAGCTACGACGTCGTAATCGCCTAAGTTTCAAAAACACTCCGAGTGAAGAGCAACCATCTCACTCTGGGGCTTAGCTGCGACCCCGTAATCGCCTAATTTTCAAAAACACTCCGAGTGAAGAGCAACCCTCTCACTCGGGGGCTTAGCCGTGACCCCGTAATCGCCTAAGTTTCAAAAACACTCCGAGTGAAGAGCAACCCTCTCACTCGGGGGCTTAGTTGTGATCCCGTAATCGCCCAAGTTTACAAAATACTCCGAGTGAAGAGCAACCCTCTCACTTAGAGACTTGTTAGCACTCTGAGCTACGCCATAAGTACAACATACCTTGGCTCTCCGAGCTGCGCCATAAGTACAATGCACCTTGGCTATCCGAGCTACGCCGTAAGTACAATGTACCTTGGCTATCTGAGTTACGCCATAAGTACAACGTACCTTGGCTCTCCGAGCTGCGCCATAAGTACAATGTAGCTTGGCTCTCCGAGCTACGCCGTAAGTACAATGTACCTTGGCTCTCCGAGCTGCGCCGTAAGTACAATATCCATTCGGAACCAAAAGATCCGAAGGCAGCAGAAACAAAGCAAGCACATTCCTAAGAAAACCAAGTTCAGATAAATCCCGCAAGGTTCGGGTAGAAGTACTCCGGCGTCAGGCCCAAAAGAGTTTAATGGTTACAAAACCACTCGGCATTCCGAGGCAAATTGAATTAGGGCATAAAGTTTGTTCACTCCTGAGGAGGAGGAGGGCTTGTGGCCACAACATACGTCCAGGTCGATTCCATCAGCAATGCGATTGGCGGCGTCGAGGAGAGTCTCCATGAATGACTGGAATTGAAGCTTCTTGGTATTGGCGACCTTGAGAGCTGCCAACCTCTCTTCCTTGACCTCCTTGAAGTGTACACGGAGCAGAGATAGAGCCACGTTAGCGCCACACCGAGCAGATGACTTCTTCCATTCCTGCACTCGACCAGGGATCTCATTAAGCCGAGTCATCAGTGACTCAAGGTCGTTTTTGACCACCATTCCCCGCCAAAACGTCGTGTCGATCCGCGACATCACCGCCTTCAGCCATGCAAGATAACCCGTGGCGCTGGCAAGACGAGATTCCAGCCGCAAGACGTTCATCGCAACCTCATCCTTGACAAGAGAATTGACAGGATCTAGACCCGTTTCAATCCGTCCAGACTCTTCCGCGAAGTTTTGGCAGAGTTCTGCACATACAGAGATATGGTGAGTCGATAGTTTGAGGGTGAGTCGACAGTTATGATTCGGTCGGATAAAGGAACATACCTTCAAGCATGAGGAACATCTTTTTGGCAAGATCTCCTAGATAAGTCTCCAGCTCATCCCTCTTCTGGGAGAGGTCTCCAACCTTGTCGTCTAGAGCTAGCTTATCCTTCTTTAGTCGCGTCACTTCTCTATTGGCTTTGTCAAGGGCGATCTTCAGATTTGCATTCTCTTCTTCCAACTTGCCGACTGAAGCCAACTTCTGATCAACAAGTTTGGTCTTCTCCTGCGCCTTCTGCTGCGCCGCCGCCAAGTCGAGATCCTTCTGTTCCAAGGCTTTCTTCATTTGATCTGCAAGAGATGATGCTGGATAGATGAGCCTGAAGTGACCTGTTTTTCACTAGAGACGTTCATTCAAATGCAGTCGACAGGTTATGTAACTTCCATACCAGATGCTTCATCTCTAGCTTTCTGCAAGTTCTCCCTTGCCAATCCCAGATCAAGATTGAGTTGGGTCTACTTCTTCTCAAGATCCGCAAACTGAGCCCCGAACTCACAAGATTTCTACAGTCAACAAAACAGACAAGTCAGTTGACAAGGATAAAGACAGTTGTTTCCTCTCGAAGAAGTGTAGAGAGCGAATTGTTACAACAAAAGAGTTCTAAGACTACTACCGAGTCAAACACTCAATAGTAGCCTCAGGGACTACACCTAGTGGGTGCACTTGGCATGCCCCCACTGGTTCCCACTCGACTCGATCCGTCCAGTACGAGTGGAAGAAGTACAAAAGACAGCAACAACATTCATTCTTAGACCCCGGCCGACTGCCCGCAGTCGACCACGGTCTCGGGGACTACACCCAGTGGGTGCACTCTGCGTGCCCCCACTAGTTCAATCGACACCATTGAGCCGATTGAAATACAAAACTTACACAACAGAAGCTAGAACACCCAGTGGGTGAGTGAAACAAGGATAGTCTCAAGTTTTGAACGATCATCCATGGACATCATCTTACGAACAAAGCAGCGGTTTTCAGGTAGAATATCCTAACAGAACAACAACCAGTCGAAAAAGGACTCACCTAGACATTGGTCCGAAGGGCTGAACTGGCAGTATAAGTAGCCATGCTAGCCTCGTACTCTACCCTCATCTGCTCCATCATCAAACCTGCTTGACGAATAGATTCCTTAGCTGTGTTCATTGGGTCCTCCGGGACATGGTGGGTAGCAAAGAGCGAAGACGACGGAGCAGTCAGAGCAGCCAGAGGATCTGAAGCTTTGGGTTGCACAGGCGAGGCAGGAACTTGGGCAGTCGCCGCCGAAGGACGAGCAGTCGACACAGGAATGACAAAAGAAACTGCAGCCTGAGCCGTGTCGCCCTGTTGCTGAGCATCTGTAGCAGCAGGTGTCTTCCCGCCTCTCCTTCCTGCGTTCCTCCGAGGCACTTCTACATACTCATCATCATCATCATCAGTCAACTCGATGACGTTGAGTGGTGCTGCTAAACATTCGACCAAGAAGAGCCATCAGTCAACTGACATAGTGACGAACAAAGTAAAGACACGGCCAAGGAACTATACATGCACTGGAAGTGGCCATGTCCGCAGTCTCTTCATTGTTGTGGCCCTTGTCGATCTCCATGGAGGTCCCAGAAGTAGCAACACTAGAAGTTTCAGAACTCACTCGGTCAAACAGACAAATGAATCGACAAGATACGTAAGACCTCCAGAACAAGAGAAGAACAGGGAAAAATGACACTCACGTGGAAGCAATCGGAACGTCGGCCTTGATCTTGGGAAGAGCCTTCCGAGGTTTTGAAGCCGCGACCTTAGGCTGCTTCGGTGCCTTTTCGGTTGGATCGGGTGAAGTCGTCCGAGTGCGTTTATGTGCCCGAGCACCGAAGGGAGCTGTCTTGTCGCACGTGCTTTCTGGGTCGTGGGTCAGCTTGGAGCGCCTCTCGATGCGAGGCGGTGACTCGACCTCGTCATCACTGCTTGAGTCCTCACTCTCCTCGTCGGTCTCCGCGTCAGACCTCCAGTCGGCAACCTCACCAATGCCCTCCACCCCCTTCTGGACTTGCTCTCGATTGAGCACCGAATACATCTCAATATATATCTGCAGAACAAAGAGTTGATCAAACATCAATCGAATTCAGAGACAGCTGCAAATAAAACAGAAAATTCACTCAGAAACAGAAGTCAAACCTTATCTAGCTCGTGGTCTGCATCTAATGGACGGACTCTCCTAGTCCCCCTGTTGTTGTCCTTGTTCCCGGTGATGCTCTTCAACCATTGCTCCACCGTCTTCTCGGTGATCTCCTCCGGGTGGACCCGAGCGGTGTCATTGGTGCTCAGGTACGTCCACATCGGATGGTCACGGGCTTGGAGGGGCTGAATCCATCGACTGAGGAATACATCCAGCAGGTCCATCCCGGTCACGTCGTCATGAACTAGCTGGACCACACGCTCAACCAGCATATCCACTTCTACTTTCTCAGCCCGACTCAAAACCAACGAAGGAGGCTGACTGACTCGATCTAAGGTGAAAGGAGGAAGACCGGTCGACTGACCAAGGGTCGGAATATCCTTGCAGTAGAACCAGGTCGACTGCCACTCTCTCACCGACTCAGGAAGGGTCATAGAGGGAAAGGTGCTCCTACCCCTAGTTTGTATGCCTAAGCCACCGCCCATCTGGATTACGTGCGTCTTCTCGTCAGCCGGGTTCGCCTTCTTGACAGTTTGGGACCGACAAGTGAAAATATGTTTGAACAGACCCCATTGCGGTCGACATCCCAGGAAATTCTCACACAGAGAGATGAAGGAAGCAAGATACATGATAGTGTTGGGGGAAAAGTGGTGCAGCTAGGCACCATAGAAGTTCAAAAAACCTCGAAATAAAGGATGCAGAGGCATAGAGAAACCTCGGTCGGCGTGGGTCGCGAGGAGGATGCACTCGCCCTCTTGCGGCTGCGGCATGAGCCCGTCCCCCGGCAACTTCCAAGAATCGTGGGCGATCAGGCCCCCGTCCACCAGCTCCGCCATGTCCTCCAGCTGCATCGAAGACCGGATCCAGTCCCCCTAGATCCATCCAGGCGGCAGCCCAGTTCTCGATCCCCGCCGCCGGCCCCTTCTTTGCACGCTCCAGGGCTGCCGTCTTGTCCTTGCCCATGGTGGTGAGCTGCGTGCGGGCGGGGCAGCGGTAGGCGATGAGCAGTGATGCGGCGGAGAAGCAGAGGAAGAAGAAGAAGTATGAGCACACAGTGCATGCGCATTGGCCACGATGCCCTCTTATAGCCCAGCGGTCGAGTGACTGACTTGTGGGCCCGTGGAATCCTATCAAATCCCGCAACAGTCGCATGCCCGATACATGGCGAACAAGGTGAAGCGGGGATCGAGGCGTCCGTGTATATCCGGTCCGATTACCGCGGCTCATTTTGTCCCGCGCGCTTCCCCGAAATTCGAATCCCGCAAAATCAGGGAACCGCAGAGCAGCCAATCGCGCTGAAAACCTCGCGCCTCGTCGACACTCGAAAGTTACTCGCAAAAGTTCACTCGACGATTTCTGAATTAATCAAGGCGACTGAAATAAGGTTGAAGGATCAGCTCGATTCCCCGATTCAAAGAGGATGCCTCCGGGGCACCAGAATCGGGTCAGAATCAACTTCAACCCTCTTTTTCACTTGGATCTCAATCCATTCGGGGGCTACTGATGATGCCATGGACCTAGGGTAGGGTCACAGGCCTGACCTAGGTACCCTACCGAAGGTCACTGCCCAGGGATCGAAGACGTTCTAAGGATGATAAAAGATACCGACTGAAATAACCAAGGAGAGCAATCCACTCGACCATATACCTCACTCGGATATCCCAATTCCATTTGACAGAATGAAGCCACTCGACCGTACCAGAAACCACTCAACCCGCAGAAGGTCTAAGGTCACACAAGGCTAGCAACGGTCAGGCATTCACTCCGCAGTCTTAACAGCCTTTACTGCTCTTTATTACAGGCATTATCAGTAATGTCCTGTCTTTATGTACATTGAACCCTCTGTATCGTGGGACGGCTGGGGTCCTGGCGCACTCTATATAAGCCACCCCCTCCTCCGGTACAAGGGTTCGCACCCCCTGTAACACACATACACCTATACTCCAGTCGACAGCCTCCGGGCATTGAGACGTAGGGCTTTTAGCTCCTCCGAGAGGGGCCTGAACTCGTAAAACTCGTGTGTACAACCTTGTCGTAGCTAGGACCTTGCCTCCTCCTACGTACCCCCTACTCTCACTGTCAGGCCTAGTACCACGACAGCCCCGGCTCTGTCTTTGGCTGGACGAGGTGGGAAGAGGGAGGGGAGGGGCGACCGCCGCCCTCGTTGATGACCAGGGCACCGCCGCGGGTGCGGCGCCAGAGCGGCATCTCTTGCGGATCCAGCTTGACGGGGCAGAGCGGCGTCCCCTGCGGCTCCGGTTTGACAGGGCAGAGCACCGGCGATCCGGAGAACAGCGAGACCGACGATGAGGAGGTCACCGTCTCCATTCGCCGTGGCGACCAGTAGCAGCCGCGGTGGCGAGAGAAAGGGGAGGGGCCGGGTACTCCAAGCGCGGCGTGTTGCTGGACTCGATGTACTCGAGGACGACCTCAAGGGTCCGGCCAGGGATGCCCCACCATTGGTGCCTCCCGTCGGAGATGAGGCGGACGCGGGGCTCAACACCGTTGGTCGAGGCGAGCTGCTCCTCGTACCGGCGTTCGAAGAACGCCATCCATAGCATGGTGCTGTCGGGGTCATACCTCGGCTAGTTACGCGCCGCCGCTGGCAGTGACGACCGGATGCGGGCAATCTCGGCCCGTCATTCAGCTCCCGTGGGCGGTGGAGGGACCGGGACGCCACCGACGCAGAGCCTCCAGGTGCTCGGCACCCGCATGTCCGGTGCAACCGAGTAGTCGGCCTCGTAGAGGAGGCACGCCTAGTCCTCGTGCAGGTGGTAACGGCCAAAGCCGTTGGCCGCCACACTATCGCCTGGGTAGCGCTCGGCCATGCTCGTCGGAGTGGGAGAGAGGAGAGAAAAGCATCGGCGGCGAGAGGTCGAGAGGGGCGAGGGTTGCTACTTTTTGAGCTTGTGTTGATTTCCCCTTGAAGAGGAAAGGAGGGTTGTAGAAAGGTATAGATAAGTATTTACCTCAGTTTATAACTAAGGTATCAATCTAGTAGGAGGCACAAGCAAGTCTCCAATCTATGCACCTTGACAAACTAACAAACACTTGCACACAATGCAGAAAAGGGGTTGTCAATCCCTTCACGGTCACGAACAAGAGTGAGATCTAATAGAGATAGATTTAAAACTCAAGTAAGAGGCTAAATAAAGTAAACACAAAATAATTGCAGCAAGATATTTTTGGGTTTTTGGTTTTATAGATATGAAAATGTAAGATGGAAAATAGACCCGGGGGCCATAGTTTTCACTAGAGGCTTCTCTCTTGAAGAAAGCATACAGCGGGTGAACAAATTATTGTCGAGCACTTGATAGAAAAAACACGAAGTTATGATGATATCTAAGGCAATGATCATGAATATAGGCATCACATCCGTGATAAGTAGACCGACTCCTGCTTGCGTCTACTACAATTACTCCACTCATCGACCGCTATCCAGCATGCATCTAGAGTATTAAGTTAACAACAGAGTAACGCCTTAAGCAAGATGACATGATGTAGAGGGATAAACTCATGCAATATGATTTAAACCCCATCTTGTTACCCTTAATGGCAACAATACAATATGTGCCTCGCTACCCCTACTATGTCACTTGGTGAGGACACCGCAAGATTGAACGCATCACAAAGCACATATCCCATTGCAAGAAAAATCAATCTAGTTGGCCAAACCAAATCGATAGATCGAAGAGAAATACAAAGCTATCATAATCATTCATAAAAGTGTTCAGAGAAGACTCAAATAGTATTCATAGATAATCTGATCATAAATCCACAGTTAATCGGATCTGGACAAACACACAACAAAAGAAGATTACATCGAATAGATCTTCAAGAACATCGAGGAGAACATTGTATTGAAGATCAAAGAGAAAGAAGAAGACATCTAGCTACTAGCTATGGACCCGTAGGTTTATGGTAAACTACTCACAAATCATCGGAGGGGCAACAAGGTATAGGTAGATGCCCTCCATGATCGAATCCTCCTCCAGCAGAGTACCCGAAAAGTCCTCTAGATGGGATCTCATGGGAACAGAGACCTACAACGGTGGAAAAGTATTTTCGTCTGTCCTTCTACGGTTTCTAGAATATTTGAGAATATATAGGGCAAAGAGGCGGTGCAGGTGAGTCACGGGAACCCACAAGCCCAGGGGCGCTCCCTAGGGGACACCCCTATGGCTTGTGGCCACCCCGTGGATTTTTTGGCACCTACTATAAGTCACGTAGGTGTGTTTTGTCCTGAAAAATCATCACAAAAGTTTTATTCTGTTTGGACTCCGTTTGATAGTCATTTTCTGTGAAACTCGAAAACAAGGAAAAACAAAAACTGGCACTAGGCACTAGGTTAATAAGTTAATCCCAAAAACAATACAAAATAGCATATTCATGCATATAAAAAATCCAAAGTTGATAATATAATAGCATGGAACAATAAAATATATTGATACGTTGGAGACGTATCAAGGGTTCTTTGGCAATCGAGTGTGAGCTCCCCGGTGAGGGAAGGGTGGCTTTTTATAGCCGGGTGTGGGCGGCGAGCAGACGGACGGTGTGTCTACGTGTGGCACGCGAGGTGGGAGCTGGCGGGACGCGCCTTTTTCTTTCATTTTTTTAGACTCCTCTTTTTTGAGACTTTTTTCTTTTTTTTCTTTTGGGATCTTTGGCCTCTTTTATTATTTGGGCTCTTTGGCCTCTTTTATTTATAACCTCACACGGGACAATGTTCTAATAATGATGATCATCACACTTTTATTTACATACAACTCAAGGTGACTCAATCTCATAATGACGGAATGGTGGAGTTACATGGCAATATATCTCGGAATGGCTATGAAAATGCCATAATAGGTAGGTGTGGTGGCTGTTTTGAGGAAGGGTAAAATGTGGGTTTAATTCACTGGTGAAAGTTGCGTGGTACTAGAGTAGCTAGCAAGGTGGAAGGGTGACCGTGCGTATGATCCATGGACTCAACATTAGTCATAAAGAACTCACATACTTATTGCAAAAAAAAATTATTAGCGCTCGAAGCAAAGTACTACTATGCATGCTCCTAGGGGAGAGGTTGGTAGGAGTTAACCATCGCACGCTCCCGACTTTCACGCAAAGGAAGACAATCAAAAATAAATCGCGCTCCAACTTCATCACATAACTAGAAGACCATACGTGCATGCTATGAGAATCACAAACCTTAAAACAAGTATTTCTTTAACTACAGAATTCACTACTAGCATCACTCTAATATCACCATCTTCATATCTCAAAACAATTGCAAAGAATCAAACTTCTCATATATTCAATGCTCTTTATGGAAGTTTTTATTATATCTCTTTTGGATGCCTATCATATTAGGACTAAATTTACAACTCAGGCAAATTACCATGTTGTTGTTAGACTCTCAGAATAATATTAGTGAAGCATGAGAGTTCATAAATTTCTTCAAAATAACATCACCGTCGTGCTCAAAAAGATATAAGTGAAGCACTAGAGCAACTACCCTAGCTCAAAAGATATAAGTGAAGCACAAAGAGTATTCTAATAAATTCATGATTAATCCGTGTCCCTCTAAAAAGGTGTGTACAACAAGGATGATTGTGTCAAACTAAAAAGAAAATACTCAAATCATACATGATGCTCCAAGCAAAACACATAGCATGTGGTGAATAAAAATATAGCCTCAAGTAAATTTACCGATGGATTGAAGACAAAAGAGGGGATGCCATCCGGGGCATCCCCAAGCTTAGATGCTTGGTTGTCCTTGAATATTACCTTGGGGTGCCGTGGGCATCCCCAAGCTTAGGCTCTTACCACTCCTTATTCCGTAGCCCATCAAATCTTTACCGAAAACTTGAAAACTTCACAACACAAAACTCAACAGAAAATTCGTGAGATCCGTTAGTAAAACAAATCCAACCCTTGCTTGTAGATATTGTTGTGAACTCATTATTATTTTATATTTGTGTTATATCTAATGTATTCCAACTTTTCCATGGTTCATAACCCCGATACTAGCCATAGATGCATCAAAATAAGCAAACAACACAATGAAAACTGAATCTGTAAAAAACAGAAAAGTTTGTAAAGATGCAAATTAAAGTGAAAGCTCTGTATCTCTAAATTTTTTGAAAAATTATGACAATGTGGGCAATTTGTAGATCAGAAACGTGTAAAAAATTCAGAGTTTTTTCATGTTGCATCAAACACAAAGAATTATGGCACCGAAAGCAAAAGTTTCTGTTTTTCAGCAAAAACCAATATACTATCTTCCAAATCATCCCAAAGGTCTTACTTGGCACAAACACTAAATTAAAACATGAAAACACATCTAACCAGATGCTAGATGATATATTTATTCAAGAACAACAATAAAAAGATTAAAAAAATAAGGTTGCCTCCCAACAAGCGTTAATGTTTAACGCCCCAAGCTAGGCAAAAAAGCAATGATCTAGGTATTGTCATCTTTTGTATTCATCCCATAAGTAGTCCCCGATAACTTAATTTTCTTTCTTGGAAAGTGTTCCATGCCCTTCCTTAATGGAAACTGAAATTTAATGTTTCTTGCTTTGTTATTAATAATTGTACTAATCGTTCTAAGGAAAGGTCTACCAAGAATAATAGGGCATGTTGGATTGCAATCACTATCAAGAACAATAAAATCTACGGGTGCATAATTCCTCTTTGCAACAATAAGAAAATCATTAGTCCTTCCCACAGGTTTTTTAATAGTGGAATCTGCTAGATTAAAATTTAAAGAACAATCATCAAGTTTATGGAAACCTAGCACATGACATGTTTTTTTTGGAATTATTCAAATGCTAGCACCCAAATCACACAAAGCATTGCATTCATAATCTTTGATCTTGATTTTAATAGTAGGTTCCCAATCATCATAAAGCATTCTAGGGATTGAAACTTCCAACTCAAGTTTTTCTACAAAAGATATCATCATAGCATCAACAATATGTTTCGTAAAAGCCTTATTTTGATTATAAGCATGAGGAGAATTTAACATGGATTGCAACAAGGAAATACAATATATAAAAGAGCAATTGTCATAATTAAATTCCATGAAATCCAAAATAGTGGGTTCATTGCTGGTAAAGTTTTGACCTCTCCAATCCCACTTTTATCACTTTTTCACTAAGATCATTATTCTCCAAATTATCGGGACGTCTTTTATCTAAATTTGAATCACCTCCAGTCCCTTGCTTTTCACGATCTATATTAGCAAACAAAGATTCAATAGGAGTAAAACTAAGCATCTTAAGATCTTCATCATTGTTATCGCATAAACTAGAAGAACGCGTCTTTTCTAGTAATTCTCTTTTAGCACGCAACCTAGCCGTTCTTTCTTTACACTCATTAAAAGAGACTTGCATAACTTTGAGAGATTCATTAATATCATGTTTTGGTGGCTTAGATCTAATTTTCAAAGAATCAATCTCATGAGAAATCTATCTATATTTATAGCCAAAACATCAATCTTGAGCAATTTTTCTTCTACCGTAGCATTGAAAACCTTTTGGGAATTTATAAATTCCTTAATAGTACTCTCAAGATCACAAGGTATTTTATTATAATATACATAAGAATTTTTTTAGGAATTACCATAATTATTAGAGGAATTGCTAGTAAATGGCCCAGGGTTGAAATTACCTATATACGCGTTATTACCAAAATTGTTCCTACCAACAAAATTCACATCCATGTATTCATTATTTTCTTAAGCAACGTAGACAAAGGCATATCATTCAGATCCATAGAAGAACCCTTGCTAGAAATTAATTTCATATGATCATCCATCTTTTCACTGAAAGTATTAATTTCTTCGATTGCATGCACTTTTTTACTAATAGATGATATTTTGGTATGCTATTGAGAATAATTTGCCATAATATTATCTATGGGTTTAATAGCTTATACTAATGTGATTTCCATAAA
>LR738715.1:177409557-177525783 GCA_902687465.1 Secale cereale | reverse complement strand
CCCCCCCCCCCCCCACGGCTGAATCTAAAAGATCTCTAGATGCAAAATTCAATCCGGTATAAAAAAATTGTATGATCATCCATAAACTTAAACCATGAGTAGGGCAATTTGTTATCATTAATTTCATCCTTTCCCATGATTGAGCAACCTGCTCATGATCTAGTTGTTTAAAATTCATTATATCGTTCCTAAGAGAGATGATCTTGGCGGGTGGAAAATACTTGGAAATAAAGGCATCTTTACACTTATTCCATGAATCAATACTATTTTTAGACAAAGATGAAAATCAAGTTTTCGCACGATCACGTAGATTGAACATAAATAGCTTCTATTTAATGATATAATTATCCATATCTCTTTTCTTTTGCATATCACACAACTCCATGAGAGTATTTAGATGGGATGCAGCATCTTCATTAGGACTACCGGAAAAATATTATTTCATAACAAGATTCAACAGAGCGACATTTATTTCATAAGATTTCGCACTAGTGGCGGGAGAAATCTGACTACTAATAAAATCATTATTATTAGTATTGGAAAAATCACACAACTTAGTATTCTTTGGATTCATTGTGACAAAGCATGTGATCTAGCACACAAGCAAACAAAAAGACAAACAAAAAAAGGTGAATAAAAGGGTAAATATTTTTTAGTTTTTCTGAAAACGTTTTAGAAGTGGGGGAGAAGAAAACGAGAGTCAAATGGCAAATAATTTGAGTGCAAGAGATGAGAGTTTATGACAAGTACTTGGTAGGCTTGATGTAGAACCTCCCCGGCAAAGGCGCCTGAAATTCTTCCTGCTATTTCTTGAGCTTGCGTTGATTTTTCTCTTGAAGAGGAAAGGGTGATGCAGCAAAGTAGAGATAAGTATTTCCCTTAGTTGAGAACCAAGGTACCAATCCAGTAGGACGCACAAGCAAGTCTCCAATCTATCCACCCGCACAAACTAACAAACACTTGCACACAACTCGGAAAAGGGGTTGTCAATCCCTTCACGGTCACGAACAAGAGTGAGATCTGATTGAGATAGATTTAAAACTAAAGTAAAAGGCTAAATGAAGTAAACACAAAATAATAGCAACAAGATATTTCTAGTTTTTGCTCTTATAGATCTGAAAATATAAGATGGAAAATAGACTCGGGGGGGGGGGGGCATAGTTTTCTCTAGAGGTTTCTCTCTTGAAGAAAGCATATGGTGGGTGAACAAATTATTGTCGAGCAATTGATAGAAAAGCGCAAAGTTATGATGATATCTAGGGCAACGATCATGAATATAGGCATCACGTCCGTGACAAGTAGACCGACTCATGCCTGCATCTACTACTATTACTCCACTCATCGACCGCTAACCAGCATGCATCTAGAGTATTAAATTAAAAATAGAGTAACGCCTTAAGCAAGATGACATGATGTAGAGGGATAAACTCATGCAATATGATTTAAACCCCATCTTGTTACCATTAATGGCAACAATACAATATGTGCCTCGCTACCCCTACTATGTCACTGGGTGAGGACACCGCAAGATTGAACGCATCAAAAAGCACCTCTCCCATTGTAAGAAAATCCAATCTAGTTGGCCAAACCAAATCAATAGATCGAAGAGAAATACAAAGCTATCTTAATCATGCATAAAAGAGTTCAGAGAAGACTCAAATAGTATTCATCGATAATCTGATCATAAATCCACAATTCATCGGATCTCGACAGACACACCGCAAAAGAAGATTACATCAAATAGATCTCCAAGAACATCGAGGAGAACATTGTATTGAAGAACAAAGAGAGAGAAGAAGCCATCTAGCTACTAACTATGGACCCGTAGGTCTGTGGTAAACTACTCACACATCATCAGAGGGGCAGCAAGGTTGATGTAGATGCCCTCCATGATCGAATCCCCCTCAGGCAGGGTACCGGAAAAGGCCTCCAGATGGGATCTCACGGGAATAGAGACATGCGGTGGTGGAAAAGTATATTCGTCTGTCCTTCTAGGGTTTCTGGAATATTTGAGAATATATAGGGCAAAGAGGCGGTGCAGGGCAGCCATGGGGGCCCCACAAGCCCAGGCCCCTCTAGGGCGCACCCCTATGGATTGTGGCCACCTTGTGGCTTTCCTGCCCCCTACTCCAAGTCACATAGGTGTGTTTTTGTCCAGAAAAAATCACCGTGAAAGTTTTATTCCGTTTGGACTCTGTTTGATATTCCTTTTCTACGAAACTCAAAAACAAGGAAAAAACAGAAACTAGCGTTGGGGACTAGGTTAATAAGTTAGTCCCAAAAATAATAGAAAATAGCATACTCATGCATATAAAACATCCAAAGTCGATAATATAATAGCATGGAACAATCAAAAATTATTGATACGTTAGAGACGTATCAAGGGTTCTTTGGCGATCGAGTGTGAACTCACTCGCGAGAGAAGGGTGGCTTTTTATAGCCGGGTGTGGGTGGCAAGCGGATGGCCGGTGTGTGTATGCGTGGCACGCGAGGCGGGAGCTGGTGGGACGCACGTCGGCGTGCGCCTTCACTGCATCGCCCTTGAGGCACCAATGGAGGCTAACCTGCGCGGCAGCGCGACATCCTTCACATTGCTTCCCGTGAGAACTGAGGTGATGAGGACGACGATGGCGCTGAGTCGCTGATTCGGTGAGCCCACCGGCGCTTTTGCGCCAAAGTTTTCCCCGGCGACCCTCGGCGCGGCAGGTTCGGCCAAGCTCCGCCGGTGCCAATTTCGGCCCTAGCCGACAAAAATTGGGCTTCTAGAGGCGTGGTTGGGCCGTTTTTGTGCACCAGCGATGAAAAAGGGCCTTGTGGGGGCTGTTGGGGCCGCGAGTGGAGTCGCTCCAAGCATCAGGAAAAACTGGACTAAAAAAAGCATCAGGAAAAACATCGGGGGTACTCACATACTACTTACACTTGCTCCAATCCAACTTCTGACTAATAGTTGACTTGGGTGCCTTGAGCAGAGGAGGAGTTGGAGGAAAACTTAACTTTGACTCCTTGGTCATTGGTCAGGATGACATTCCGGTTGGCACAATCTAACAAGCCTTGGTTCTTGATGAGACAATCCATTCCTAAGATCACATCCAATCCTTGTAATCTCAACTCCTCTACACCCTATCTTGGTTCTCATCTTCGATCCAGGGGTTTGAACCACCATGGGGCTACTCATGGGTGTAGGTGTCATGCCAGTTTCTAATGCAAACTTCTGAGTGACAAATGAAAGCTAAGCTCCATAATCAAACAAGATAATACCAGGTACTGAGTTGACGAGGAACATACCTAGCACGACGTCCGAGTCTTCCTGGGCTTCTTGAAGGAAATATGCCCTATAGGCAATAATAAAATTGTTATTTATATTTCCTTATATATAATGATAAATGTATACAATTCATGCTAGAATTGTATTAACCGGAAACTTGATACACGTGTGAATACATAGACAAAATAGAGTGTCCCTAGTATGCCTCTACTAGACTAGCTCATTGATCAAAGATGGTTGTTTTTCCTAACCATAAACGTGTGTTGTCATTTGATACATGGGATCACATCATTAGGAGAATGATGTGATGGACAAGACCCATCCGTTAGCTTAGCACAATGATCATTTAGTTTTATTGCTATTGCTTTCTTCATGACTTATACATGTTCCTCTAACTATGAGATTATGCAACTCCCGAATACCGTAGGAACACCTTGTGTGCTATCAAACGTCACAATGTGACTGGGTGATTATAAAGATTCTCTACAGGTGTTTTTGAAAGTGTTTGTGGTGTTGGCATAGATCAAGATTAGGATTTTTCACTCCGAGTGTCGGAGAGGTATCTCTGGGCCCTCTCGGTAATACACATCATAATAAGCCTAGCAAACAAATGACAAATGAGTTAGTCACAAGATGATGCATTACGGAACGAGTAAAGAGACTTGCCGGTAATGAGATTAAACTAGGTATGATGACATCGACGATTGAATATCGGGCAATAACATACCGATGACAGAGGGAACAACATATGTTTTTATGCGGTTCGACCGATAAAGATCTTCGTAGAATATGTAGGAGCCAATATGGGCATCCAGGTTCCACTATTGGTTATTGATCGAAGAGATGTCTCGGTCATGTCTACATAGGTCTCGAACCGGTAGGGTCCGGACGCTTAACGTTCGTCAACGATATAGTATTGAATGAGTTATGTATGTTGATGGCCGAATGTTATTCGGAGTCCCGGATGTGATCACGGACAAGACGAGGAACTCCGGAATGGTCCAGAGATAAAGATTGATATATGGGATAATAGTGTTTGGCCTTCGGAAGGGTTCCGGATGTTTCCCGAAATGTTTGGGTATGAGGACACTTTATTTGGGCCAAAGGGGAAAGCCCACAAGGTTTTTGGAAAGCACAAAAGGAAGTTTAGTGGAGTGTAGGGGCCAGACGCCAGGGTCCCTGTCGTCTGGGTCCAGACGCCGGGAACCCTGGCGTCTGGGTCCAGACGCCGGGAACCCTGGCATCGGGCCCTGGAGTCCGAGAAGGACTCTTGCCTTTCGGGTGAAACCGACTTTGTGGAGGCTTTTACTCCAAGTTTCGACCCCAAGGCTCAACATATAAATAGAGGGGAAAGGCTAGCACCCAAGACACATCAAGATACACCAAGCCGTGTGCCGGCAACCCCGACCCTCTAGTTTATCCTCCGTCTAGTTTCTGTAGTGCTTGGCAAAGCCCTGCAGAGATTGTTCTTCATCACCAACCGTCACCACACCGTCGTGCTGCCGGAACTCATCTACTACTTCACCCATCTTGTTGGATCAAGAAGGCGAGGATGTCATCGAGCTGAATGTGTGCTGAATGCAGAGGTGCCGTACGTTCAGTACTAGATTGGGATGGGTCGTGAAGGTGTACGACTACATCAACCACGTTGATAAAGGCTTCCGCTTTGTGATCTTCAAGGATATGAAGATACACCCCCCTCTTGTTGTTATGCATCTCCTAGATAGATCTCTAGTGATCGTAGGAAAAAAAATTAGAAATACGACGTTCCCCAACAGTGGCATCTGATACGTCTTCAACGTATCTATAATTTTTTATTGTTCCATGCTATTATATATTCTGTTTTGGATGTTTAATGGCCTTTATTATACACTTTGATATTATTTTTTGGGACTAACCTACTAACCCAAGGCCCAGTGCAAATTGTTGTTTTTTTTTTGCCTATTTCAGTGTTTCGCAGAAAATGAATATCAAACGGAGTCCAAATGGAATGAAACCTTCGGGAGAGTTATTTTTGGAACCGTATCTACACAAAAGACTTGGAGTACACGCGAGGGAATGAAAGAGGTGGCCACGAGGGCAGGGGTGTGCCCCCCACCCTCGTGGGCCCCCTCTGGCTCCCTCGGTGCCCCTCTTCCTCCTATATATATCCTTGTACCCTGAAAACATCGAGGCAACAGACGAAACCCTAATTCCACCGCCGCAACCTTCTGTTCCCGTGAGATCCCATCTTGGGGCCTGTTCTGGAGCTCCACCGGAGGGGGGATCGATCATGGAGTGCTTCTACATCAACACCATAGCCTCACCAATGAGTTGTGAGTAGTTTACCACAGACCTTCGGGTCCATAGTTATTAGCTAGATGGCTTCTCCTCTCTCTATGGATCTCAATACAAAGTTCTCCTCGATCTTCGAGGATATCTATTCGATGTAATCTTTTTGCGGTGTGTTTGTCGAGATCCGATGAATTGTGGGTTTATGATCAAGATTATCTATGAACAATATTTGATTATTTTCTGAAATCTTTTATGTATGATTATAATATCCTTGCAAGTCTCTTCGAATTATTGGTTTGGTTTGGCCTACTAGATCTATAGTTCTTGCAATGGGAGAAGTGCTTGGCTTTGGGTTCAATCTTGCGGTGTCCTTTCCCAGTGATAGTAGGGGCAGCAAGGCACGTATTGTATTGTTGCCATCGAGGATAAAAGATGGGGTTTATATCATATTGCTTGAGTTTATCCCTCTACATCATGTCATCTTGCTTAAGGCGTTACTCTGTTCTTATGAACTTAATACTCTAGATGCATGCTGGATAGCGGTCGATGTGTAGAGTAATAGTAGTATATGCAGAATCATTTCGGTCTACTTGTTACGGACGTGATGCCTATATATAATGATCATGCCTAGATATTCTCATAACTATGCACTTTTCTATCAATTGCTCGACAGTAACTTGATCACCCACCGTAGAATTCTGCTATCATGAGAGAAGCCACTAGTGAAACCTATGGCCCCCGGGTCTATTCTCATCATATTAATCTTCCATCCACTTTACTTTGCTTTATTTACTTTTTGTTTCTATACCAAAAAATACCAAAAATACTATCCTATCATATCTATCAGATCTCACTTTCGTAAGTGACAGTGAAGGGATTGACAACCCCTTATCACGTTGGCTGTGAAGTTCTTATTTGTTTGTGCAGGTGCGAGGGACTCGCGCGTTGTATCCTACTGGATTGATACCTTGGTTCTCAAAAACTGAGGGAAATATTTACGCTACTATGCTGCATCACCCTTTCCTCTTGAGGGAATACAACACAAGCTCGAGAAGTAGCAAGAAGAATTTTTGGCGCTGTTGCCGGGGAGATCTACGCAAAAGTCATACACCAAGTACCTATCACAAACCCTTATCCTTCGCATTACATTATTTGCCTCTCATTTTCCTCTCCCCCACTTCACGCTTGCCGTTTTATTCGCCCTTCTTTTTTTCCGTGTGTTTACCATTTGCTTGCATCTTGTTTGCTTGTGTGTTGGATTGTTTGCTTGTCACTATGGCTCAAGATAATACCAAATTGTGTGACTTTTACAATACCAACAATAATGATTTAATCAGCACTCCGATTGCTCCTATTACCGAAGTTGAATCTTGTGAAATCAATGCTGCTCTGTTGAATCTTGTCATGAAAGATCGATTTTCTAGCCTTCCTAGTGAAGATGCCGCTACCCATCTAAACAACTTTGTTGATTTGTGCGATATGCAAAAGAAGAGGGATACGGATAATAATATTGTTAAATTGAAGCTATTTCCGTTTTCACTTAGAGATCGTGCTAAAACTTGGTTCCCCTCTTTGCCTAGAAATAGCATTGGTTCATGGAATAAGTGCAAAGATGCCTTTATCTCTAAGTATTTTCCTCCCGCTAAGATTATCTCTCTTAGAAACGATATTATGAATTTTAAGCAACTAGATCATGAGCATGTTGCACAAGCTTGGGAGAGAATGAAATTAATGATACGCAATTTCCCTACACATGGTTTGAACTTATGGATGCTTATACAAAAACATTATGCTAGCTTGAATTTTTCTTCTAGAAATCTTTTAGATTCAGCCGTGGGGGGCACTTTCATGGAAATCACTTTAGGAGAAGCTACCAAACTCCTAGATAATATTATGGTTAACTACTCTCAATGGCACACCGAAAGTTCTACTAGTAAAAAAGTACATGCTATGAAGAGATTAGTGTTTTGAGTGGGAAGATGTATGAACTTATGAAATTATTTGCTGCTAACAGTGCTTGTTCTGATCCTAATGATATGCATTTATCCACGTTGACTGAAAATAATAATGAATCTTTGGATGTGAATTTTGTTGGTAGGAATAATTTTGGTAACAATGCTTATAGAGGAAACTTTAATCATAGGCCTTTTCCTAGTAATTCCTCTAATAATTATGGTAATTCCTACAATAACTCTTATGGAAATTTTGGTAAGATGCCCTCTGAATTTGAGACTAGTGTTAAAGAGTTTATGAATTTGCAAAAGAGTTTCAATGCCTTGCTTGAAGAAAAATTGCTTAAGATTGATGAGTTGGCTAGAAATATGGATAGAATTACTCTTGATGTTGATTCTTTGAAACTTAGATCTATTCCACCTAAGCATGATATCAATGACTCTTTCAAATCCATGAGAATTTCCATTGATGGGTGCAAAGAAAGAACTGCTAGGATGCGTGCTAAAAGAGATTGCTTTATGAAAGCGTGCTCTTCTAATTATCATGATAATAAAGATGAAGATATGAAAGTGATTGATGTGTCTCCTATTAAATCCTTTTTTCTAGTATGAATCTTGATAACGATGGGACTGGATATGAGTCTACTTTAGTTAAAAGGCATCCCAATGATTCGGAGTTTTTAGATCTTGATACTAAAATTGTTAAAAGTGGGATTGAAGAGATCAAAACTTTGCATAGCGATGAACCCACTATTTTGGATTTCAAGGGATTCAATTATGATAATTTCTCTTTACTAGATTGTATTTCCTTGTTGCAATCTATGCTAAATTATCTGCATGCTTATAGTCAAAATAAGGCTTTCAACAAACACATAGTTGATGCTTTAATGCAATCTTATGAAGAAAAACTTGAATTAGAAGTTTCTATCCCTAGAAAGCTTTATGATGAGGGGGAACCTACTATTAAAATTAAAATTAAAGATCATGAATGCTTTGCTTTGTGTGATTTGGGTGCAAGTGTTTCTACAATTCCAAAAAACTTTGTGTGATATGTTAGGTTTCCATGAGCTTGTTGATTGTTCTTTAAATTTGCATCTTGAGGATTCTACCATTAAGAAACCCATGGGAAGGATTAATGATGTTCTTATTGTTGCAAATAGGAATTATGTGCCCGTAGATTTCATCGTTCTTGATATAGATTGCAATCCTTCATGTCCTATTATTCTTGGTAGACCTTTCCTTAGAACGATTGGTGCAATTATTGGTATGAAGGAAGGAGATATTAGATTCCAATTTCCATTAAGGAAAGGCATGGAACACTTTCCTAGAAAGAAAATCAAATTACCTTATGAATCTATTATGAGAGCCACTTATGGATTGCATATCAAAGATGGCAATACCAAGATCTATTTGTGTATCGTGCCTAGCTAGGGGCGTTAAACGATAACGCTTGTTGGGAGGCAACCCAATTTTATTTTCTTTGTTTTTGTTTCTGTTTAGGAATAAATATTGCACATAGCTTCTGTTTAGATGTGGTTTTGTGTTTTAATTAGTGATTGTGCCAAGTAGAACCTTTGGGAAGACTTGTGTGAAGTTTATGTGACCATGCTGTAAAAAACAAAAACTTTAGCGCTCACGAGATTGGTTGTCATTTTTACTGGAGAGTGCTTTTTAGTTGATTCTTTTTGCAGATGATTAATAGACAAATTCCTCACGTCCACCATTTTATTTTAATGTTTTTTGAGTTACAAAAGTATTCAAAAGTTACAGATTGCTACAAACTGTTCTGTTTTTGAAAGATTCTCTTTTTCGTGTGTTGTTTGCTTATTTTGATGAATCTATGAGTAGTGTCGGGGGGTATGAATCATGGAGAAGTTGGAATACATTCGGTTTAACACCAATATAAACAAAGAATGATTTCATTACAGTACCTTTGAGTGGTGGTTTGTTTTCTTATACTAACGGAGCTCATGAGATTTTTGGCTAAGTTTTGTGTTGTGAAGTTTTCAAGTTTTGAGTATGGCTTTGATGGACTAAGGAACAAAGAGTGGAAAGAGACTAAGCTTGGGGATGCCCAAGGCACCCCAAGGTAAAATTCAAGGACAACCAAAAGCCTAAGCTTGGGGATGCCCCGGGAAGGCATCCCCTCTTTCGTCTTCATTTATCTGTAACTTTACTCGGGACTATATTTTTATTCACCACATGATATGTGTTTTGCTTGGAGCATCATGTATGATTTGAGTCTTTGCCTTTTAGTTTGCCACAATCATCCTTTCTGGTCACACCTTTTGAGAGAGATACATATGGTTTAGAATACTCTATGTGCTTCACTTATATCTTTTGAGCTAGATAGTTTTGCTCTAGTGCTTCACTTATATCTTTTAGAGGACGGTGGTGGTTTTATTTTGTAAAAATTATTAATCTCTCATGCTTCACTTATATCCTTTTGATAGTCTTTTAAAACAGCATGGTAATGTGCTTTGGTTATAAAACTAGTCCTAATATGATAGGCATCCAAGATGAGTATAGTAAAAACTTTCACATAAAGTGCATTGAATATTAAGAGACGTTTGATACTTGATGATTGTTTTGAGATATGAGGATGGTGATATTAGACATGCTAGTAGAGTAGTTGTGAGTTTGAGAAATACTTGTGTTGAGGTTTGCAAGTCCCGTAGCATGCACGTATTGTAACCGTTGTGTGACAAATTTGAAGCATGAGGTATTTCATTGAGTGTCATCCTTTGTGTGGAGGTCGAGATTGCGCGATGGTTAACTCCTACCAACCCTTCCCCTAGGAGAATGCGTGTAGTACTTTGTTTTGATGACTTGTAGATTTTTGCAACAAGTATGTGAGTTCTTTATGACTAATGTTAAGTCCATGGATTATACGCACTCTCACCCTTCCACCATTGCTAGCCTCTCTTGTACTGTGCAACTTTCACCGGTACCATACACCCACCATATACCTTCCTCAAAGAAGCCACCATACCTACCTATCATGGCATTTTCAGAGCCATTCCGAGATATATTGCCATGCAACTTTCCATCGTTCCGTTCATATGACACGCTTCATATTGTCATATTGCCATGCATGATCATGTAGTTGACATCGTATTCGTGGCTAGGCCACCATGCACAATTTTTCATACATGTCACTCTTGATTCATTGCACATCCCGGTACACCGCCGGACGCATTCATATAGACTCATACTTTGTTCTAGTATCGAGTTATAAATCAATAAAAGTGTGATGATCATCATTATTAGAGCATTGTCCCAAAGAAAAATAGGGAAATGCCAAAGAAAAAAAAAGGCCAAAAAAGGGAAAAAAGAAGAAAAAAAATAAAAACAAAGAAAAGAAAAAAGGGACAATGCTACTATCTTTTTTTCCACACTTGTGCTTCAAAGTAGCACCATGATCTTCATGATAGAGAGTCTCTTGTTTAGTCACTTTCATATACTAGTGGGAATTTTCATTATAGAACTTGGCTTGTATATTCCAATGATGGGCTTCCTCAAATGCCCTAGGTCTTCGTGGAAAGCAAGTTGGATGCACACCCACTTAGTTTCTTTTGTTAAGCTTTCAAACATTTATAGCTCTAGTGCATCCATTGCATGGCAATCCCTACTCACTCACATTGATATCTATTGATGGGCATCTCCATAGCCCATTGATACGCCTATTTGATGTGAGACCATCTTCCTATTTTCTCTTCTCCACAACCACCATTCTATTCCACCTATAGTGCTATATCCATGGCTCACGCTCATGTATTGCGTGAAAGTTGAAAGAGTTTGAAAAAATTAAAGTATGAAACAAGTGCTTGGCTGAAACCGGGGTTGTGCATGATTTGAGTATTTTGTGTGACGAAGATGAAGCATAGCCTAACTATATGATTTTGTAGGGATGAACTTGCTTTGGCCATGTTATTGTGAGAAGACATGATTGCTTCGTTAGTATGCTTGAAGTATTATTATTCTTATGTCAATATAGACTTTTGTCTTGAATCTTTTAGATCTGAACATTCATGCCACAATAAAGAAAATTACATCGAGAATTATGTTAGTTAGCATTCCACGTCAAAAATTCTGGTTTTATCATTTTCCTACTCGAGGATGAGCAGGAATAAAGCTTGGGGATGCTTGATATGTCTTCAACGTATATATAATTTTTTTATTGTTCCATGCTATTATATATTCTGTGTTGGATGTTTAATGGGCTTTATTATACACTTTTATATTACTTTTTGGGACTAACCTACTAACCCAAGGCCCAGTGCAAATTGCAGTTTTTTGCCTATTTCATTGTTTCACAGAAAAAGAATATCAAACAGAGTCCAAACAGAATGAAACCTTCGGGAGAGTTATTTTTGGAACCGTATCTACACAGAAGACTTGGAGTACACGCAAGGGAACGAAAGAGGTGGCCACGAGGGCAGGGGCGTGGCCCCCACCCTCGTGGGCCCCCTCTGGCTCCCCCGGTGCCCCTCTTACTCCTATATATATCCTCGTACCCTGAAAACATCGAGGAAACAGACGAAACCCTAATTCCACCACCGCAACCTTCTATTCCTGTGAGATCCCATCTTGGGGCCTATTCCGGAGCTCCGCGGGAGGGGGGATCGATCACGGAGTGCTTCTACATCAACACCATAGCCTCACTAATGAGTTGTGAGTAGTTTACCACAGACCTTCGGGTCCATAGTAATTAGCTAGATGGCTTCTTCTCTCTCTTTGGATCTCAATACTAAGTTCTCCTCGATTTTCGAGGAGATCTATTCGATGTAATATTTTTGCGGTGTGTTTGTCGAGATTCGATGAATTGTTGGTTTATGATCAAGATTATCTATGAACAATATTTGATTCTTTTCTGAAATCTTTTATGTATGGTTATAATATCCTTGCGAGTCTCTTCGAATTATTGGTTTGGTTTGGCCTACTAGATCTATAGTTCTTGCAATGGGAGAAGTGCTTGGCTTTGGGTTCAATCTTGCGGTGTCCTTTCCCAGTGTTAGTAGGGGCAGCAAGGCACGTATTGTATTGTTTCCATCGAGGATAAAAAGATGGGGTTTATATCATTGCTTGAGTTTATCCCTCTACATCATGTCATCTTGCTTAAGGCGTTACTCTGTTCTTATGAACTTAATACTCTAGATGCATGCTGGATAGCGGTCGATGTGTGGAGTAATAGTAGTAGATGCAGAATCGTTTCGGTCTACTTGTTACGGATGTGATGCCTATATATAATGATCATGCCTACATATTCTCATAAATATGCGCTTTTCTATCAATTGCTCGACAGTAATTTGTTCACCCACCGTAGAATTCTGCTATCATGAGAGAAGCCACTAGTGAAACCTATGGCCCCCGGGTCTATTCTCATCATATTAATCTTCCATCTACTTTACTTTGCTTTATTTACTTTCTATTTCTATACCAATTAATACCAAAAATACTATCCGATCATATCTATCAGATCTCACTTTCGTAAGTGACCGTGAAGGGATTGACAACCCCTTATCGTGTTGGCTGCGAAGTTCTTATTTCTTTGTGCAGGTGCGAGGGACTCGCGTGTGGTCACCTACTGGATTGATACCTTGGTTCTCAAAAACTGAGGAAAATACTTACGCTACTGTGCTGCATCACCCTTTCCTCTTCGAGGGAATACAATGCAACCTCGAGAAGTAGGAGCATCATGAGTCAGGTCTATGCGTAGATGATTTGCATGAGTAGAACACAATGAGTTGTGGGCGATAATAGTCATACTGCTTACCAGCATGCCATAATTTGATTCGGCAGTATTGTGAGATGAAGCGGTCCGAACCGACATTACGCGTACGCTTACGTGAGACTGGTTTCACCGTTACGAGCACTCATTGCTTAAAGGTGACCGACGGGTGTCTATCTCTCTTACTTTAGTTGAATCGAGTGTGACTACGCCCGGTCCTTGTGAAGGTTAAAACAACACACTTGACAAAAAATCATTGTGGTTTTAATGCGTAGGTAAGAATGGTTCTTGCTAAGCCCGTAGCAGCCACGTAAAACTTGCAACAACAAAGTAGAGGATGTCTAACTTGTTTTTGCAGGGCATGTTGTGATGTGATATGGTCAAGACATGATGAGTTATACGTTATTGTATGAGATGATCATGTTTTATAAATTATTGGCAACCGGCAGGAGCCTTATGGTTGTCTCTTTATTGTATGAATTGCGAAAGCCATGTAATTGCTTTACTTTATCACTATGAGTTAGCGATAGTAGTAGTAGCAATAGTTGGCGAGACGACCACGACGCTATGATGAAGATCATGGTGTCAAGCCGGTGATGATGGAGATCAGGACGATGCTTTGGAGATGGAGATCAAAAGCACAAGATGACGATTGCCGTATCATGTCACATATTTTGATTGCATGTGATGTTTATCTTATTATGCTTCTTATTTTTCTTAGTACGGCGGTAGCATTATAAGATGATCCCTTACAAACTTTAAAGGTACAAGTGTTCTCCCTTAGTATGCACCGTTGCGACAGTTCGTCGTGCCGAGACACCACGTGATGATCGGGCGTGATAAGCTCTACGTTGAAATACAATGGGTGTAAGACAGTTTTGCACATGCAGAATACTTGGGTTAAACTTGGCGAGCCTAGTATGTACAGACATGGCCTCGGAACACTGGAGACCAAAAGGTCGAGCGTGAATCATATAGTAGATATGATCAACATAAGATGTTCACCAATGAAAACTACTCCATCTAACATGATGATCGGACATGGTTTAGTTGATTTGGATCACGTGATCATTTAGATGACTAGAGGGATGTCTATCTAAGTGGGAGTTTGTTATTAATATGATTAATTGAACTTTAATTTATCATGAACTTAGTCCTGATAGTTTTTGCATATCTGTGTTGTTGTAGATCAATGGCACGTGCTACCGTTCCCTTGAATTTTAATGCATTCCTAGAGAAAGCTAAGTTGAAAGATGATGGTAGAAACTACACGGACTGGGTCCGTAACTTGAGGATTATCCTCATGCTGCAATGAAGAATTATGTCCTCGAAGCACTGCTAGGTGACAGACCTGCTGTAGGAGCAACTCCGGATGTTATGAACGTCCTGCAAGCTCGTTCTGATGAATACTCGATAGTTCAGTGTGCCATGCTTTACGGCTTAGAATCGGGAATTCAAAGACATTTTGAACGTCATGGAGCATATGAGATGTTCCAAGAGTTGAAGTTAATATTTCAAGAAAATGCCCGAACTGAGAGATATGAAGTCTTCAATAAGTTCTATAGCTGCAAGATGGAGGAGAACAGTTCTATCAGTGAACACTTACTCAGAATGTCTGGGTACTACAATCACATGACTCAACTTGGATGCAAAGTTGATGAAGATAGTGTTATTGATAGAGTTCTTCAATCACTGCCACCAAGCTATAAAGGCTTCGTGATGAATTATAATATGTAAGGGGTGTAGAAGACAATTCCCGAGATCTTTGATATGCTCGAAGCTGCGGAGGTAGAAATCGAAAAGGAGCATCAAGTGTTGATGGTTAACAAGACCACTAGTTTCAAGAAAAAGGGCAAGGGAAAGAAGGGGGACTTCAAGAATAATAGCAAGCCAGTTGCTACTCCCACGAAGAAACCCAAGTCTGGAGCCAAGCCTGAAACTGAGTGCTTCTACTGCAAAGGGACTAGACACTGGAAGCAGAACTGCCCCAAGTATTTGGCGGATAAGAAGGATGGCAAAGTGAACAATGGTATATTTGATATACATGTTATTGATGTGTACCTTACTAATGCTCGTAGTAGCACCTTGGTATTTGATACTAGGTCGATTGCTAATATTTGTAACTTGAAACAGGGGCTACGGATTAAACAAAGATTAGCTAAGGACGAGGTGACGATGCGCGTGGGAAATGGTTCCAAAGTCGATGTGATCGCCGTTGGCACGCTACCTCTACATCTACCATCAGGATTAGTTTTAGAACTAAGAATTGTTATTTGGTGCTGATGTCTACACACGCTTCTACTCTTGTAGACTATGTTGGGCCTCCAAGCACAGAGGTTTGTAGGACAGCAGCAATTTCCCTCAAGTGGATGACCTAAGGTTTATCGAACTCAGGGAAGTAGAGGTTGAAGATGGTCTCTCTCAAGCAACCCTGCAACTAAGATACAAGAAGTCTCTTGTGTCCCCAACACACCTAATACACTTGTTAGATGTATAGGTGCACTAGTTCGGCGAAGAGATGCTAAATGGCAAGTGATATGGATGGCAAAACAAAGTAATATAAATCTGTAATAAAAAGTGCAGCAAGCAAACAAGTGGTAAACGTGAGCAAAAATGGTATTGCAATGGTGGAAACAAGGCCTAGGGTTCATACTTTCACTAGTGGCAACTCCAAACAACATTAACATAATCGAATCACATGATATTTCCCATAAAACATGCAATGGAGACGCACCCGGAGGTCATTCCTTTGTGGTCAAGAGAGGACGAGGATTATGTAGGGCTACAAAAGCACACCTCAAAGTTCGTAGTTCTCAATCTATGGATTTCCCAATGTCACCGCGGCCATCCGAAGAGAGTACCACAATCACCACAACATATCTAAAGGATAGTCAAAGACAAGCGCCAAGAGACTCTCAATCTTCAATCAACACACAAAAGAGGAAATCACTCATGAAAATATTCTTCTAATCCATGTCCAATAGACCGCTGTCACCTTGGTCTCGGGGATTATACTAGATAAAGACAAGTGAGTACATCAATCCAATACATAGAGGAAGGGGAAATATCATGGGATCACCCTAGATTAACATAGCCTATGATCACAACGAAGATCACATCATGGGAGAGAGAGATAACCACATAGCTACACGTACAAGCCCTCAGCCCCGGAGGAGACTAGTCACGCATGGACATGGTGAGGAGGAGGTTGATGATGGTGTTGATGGAGAGGTGCAGCTCCGCGAGGAGGAGACGGCCGGCGGCCCTAGGGGGCGGCGGCTCCTTGGCCCCCCTTCTTCCTTGTGGATGGTGCTGGTATGGTGCTGGTCCTCCCCTCCAAGACGGCGGCTTGGTAGGAGGAAAATTCGTGGCCCTTGGTGACCTAGGTTTCCTCTCTTTATATAGACTCTCGGATTCCCGTCATCAGATTTTGGGCCTCAGTAAAACGGGCTTTTCTCGGCGGTCCGGACTCCGATTTGGACGAATTTTATATCCAGAAGCATCCTCTCGAAATTCCCACAACTTTCGCAACTCGACTTTTTCCGTTTGACGTCGTCTTCGGGCCGGAACGTGACCATCTTTAAAAAACGTTCTCAGAAAGATTTTAGGAAAGTCAGAGTCCCACTCCAATACGACTCCTTTTGCGTTTTTGTCAATTTCCAAGTAATTCCTACACAATATAGTGTAAAACAAGAAAATTGTGCACTTTTGCAACCATTAGTAGGTTAGTCCAAATATGATCAAAAGTGTATGGAAGTGCATAAATATCATAGCAATATCACACAAAAGAGGCATGGAGCAAGCAGAAATTATAGATACGTTTTGGACGTATCAACATCCCCAAGCTTAATTCCTGCTCGTCCTCGAGTAGGTAAATGATAACAAGCATAATTTCTGTGGTGACATGCTATTAACCATATAAGAACTTTTCACAGTCACATGACAAGTGCTTACTGAGACAATGAATCTGTAGTAATTAAGTTGCCTCATGAGAAAATCACAAAAAACTGAAAGTTTTACAATATGATACTGTAATACTCAAAAGATTTGTAGTGAGCATGGTGTGCAAATATGATAAAGTGGCACCTCGCTTGCCCCCTTTAGTGAAGCAAAACATAAATGCAGGGGCACCTCCAAAGTTTAAGTGACGACTAGATACAATGATTTCAGAATAAACGATATCATAATCATGCAAAAGACAATGGTACTTTGGGACAATGCACATTACACTCAGAATGACAATCATGCTCTCAATAGTTGGTGCTTTAAAGAAGGTGGAGACTCTCGAACTGTGGCTTTTGTTGGCAAGGTTGAATATCCGTGGTCGGAAACAAAGACAAAACATGTACCAGAGCTCTTGGTTTTAAAAACAGAGGTAAAAATTATTATTATTTAGAATATGCATATTTCATCAACGAATGCTAGTAGATAACTCAATTACTTCTTGAGCTGGACAAGTTTCGAGGAACGGCTCCCGCATGAGGACGATCACATCCTCTTAATCTCCTTTGTTTATCACTGCCAAAGTTTTGTGATTTCTCATGAACAAAGCGTGAAGGAGGGTTTGTTTGTTGTATATTTTTTTTAATGAGCCGGGCGCACTCTTGCCAGTTCCTTCTCGTATTAGGGGTTTGCATATTAGACATGCAATCCCGGGGTGAAACTTGTCCAACTTAAAAAGATCATGAATTAACTACTACTTCCTCATGAGCTAAAATAGAGGCACGAAAGAGAAATGCCTTTTTTTGAATAATTTCGAGATGTTACATGAAAGTCTTCGTTAGGAATGGCAGGTAAATACCATGTATAGGAAGGTATGGTGGACTCATATGGCATAACTGGTTTAAAGGATTTTGGATGCACAAGCAGTCAGTCCGCTTAGTACAGGCGAAGGTTAGCAAAAGACTGGGAGCGACCAACTAAAAGAGCAATGACGGTCATAATCATGCAGAGCGACAAAGCAACATTGAATCGGGCAAGGAAGTTATATCGCTACTCAGAAATTAAAGATCATCAAGGCTTGATAGACTTTCTTTACAGTCTTAAATATGCGTGAGCATATGCCAAGTCAATCAAAATAAATTCTTGGAGGAAGATATCACTGAACCATACCACATCATAGGCAAACAAATCATGTTGGTACTTCAATAACACATTATGAACCCCCCAGCTATTTGAGACTAACCATAAGAAAACATGAACTACTAAGCACCATTATGCACATAGCATTTTTATCATAGACATATCAACCAGTGCAACAGAGGCCAACTCTCTTAACAAGATAAGCATGATAACTAAAGAGAGTTCCAGCAACCAACTAAACAAAAGCTCTTCAAACAGTAAAGCATGAAAACTAAGAGCTGAACATGACAGTAGCTATTGAAAGACAAAGAACACACACAGCAAAGATAGACATGAAAATTCTATGTTGTGTTCCAGGTTGAAGTGGAGCGTGTTTCTCTCCCACACAAAGAAAGATGGGTTCCAACTTGTTATGAACAGCAAGAAAAGCTAAAGAAAACTAAAAAGGAAACTAAAAGCAAGACGCTCCAAGCATAGCACATAACACATGAAGTGATAAAAATATAGTGGAACGAAAGACGAACTGATAATTGTTGATGGAGAAGGGGATGCACGGGGGCATCCCCAAGCTTAGACGCTTGAGTCTTTTTGAATATTTCTTGGGGGTGCACGGGGGCATCCCCAAGCTTGAGCGTTTGACACTCCTGAATCTTTTTATCATCTTCCCTCGCACACTTGAAAACTCCCTTCATACATAACTCATCATAATCTAATTAGCGAGGTTAGTACCCTTAATAAAATAATTTTTCCTTGCTGGAAATAAGGATATTCTTGAAGGTCTACTGTTTCTCAAGATTGCCAAAAGGTTTTTGCAAAGAAAAAGCAAGCTCAAGGTTTGCAAAACGAAGAAAAGGCAAAACATGGCAGAATCTGTGAAAAACAGACCAGCAGGTAATAAATAATTTTTTCGGGGCACTTCTGCAACACATATCAAAAAACTCAGAACAGACGCCCGAAAGACAATTGTATAGAGCACGCTGTCGAAACAATTCAGACCAAAAAGATGATCTGGTGATTTTATACGAATTTTTCTGTCCAAGGACAGAATCTGTTTTCTGGACTGCACGTCACAACTTTTGAACTTTCTTGCAATCGAAGGCTAAACTTGGCACAAAGCTGAAAAATAAAGATACAATGATGTTGCTACAGTAGTAACAAACATCAAGACCACTAAAAACTGAAAGAACAAACTGAAAGCAAGGATAACAAGGGTTGTCTCCCTAGAGCTCTTTCTTTATAGCCATAAAGATAGGCTTAAGACTTTAATGATGCTCTCGTAGGAATAAGAGTTGAAGAGCAAAAGAGAGCATCAAGAAGCAAATATCAAACACATTTAAGCCTAACATGCTTCCTATGCATAGGAATATTGCAATAGAATAATTCATTGAAGCACAAAGCAATAAGCATAGGAAGACAAAACAAGTGCAGCTTCAAAACCTTCAACATAAAGAGAGGGAACTTGATATTATTGAAATATCTATAAGCATATGTTCCCTTCTCATAATAATTTTCAGTGGGATCACGAATAAACTCAACAATATAAGCATCACATAAAGCATTGTTACCATGATCCACATGCAGAAAGGTACTCTTACTCTCCACATAAGCATCTTTGGGGAGCCCATGGTTAGGACTTTTTAGCATTAACGTTTTCAATCTCCCCCAAGCTTGAGCTACGCTCTCTCCATCATGAGGATAGAAATTATAAACATAATTCCTATTCTCATGGACTTCATGAAGAGGATAAAACTTGGAGTAAAAGAGAGACTGGATCTCTTCCCAATCCAGCAGGTGAGAGTCATCTAGTAGCCTATACCATTCCAATGCTTTTCCTTTCAGGGACAAGGCAAATAATTTCCTCATGACTCCATCTCTTGTCAAACCTGAAATCTTAAACAACTCACAAAGTTCTGTAAGTTTCAACAAATGAATACTAGGATTGACTGTCCCATCATAACGATCATTCATAATTATTTCAATTATCCCAAGTGGTATTTTGAACGGGATACATTCAGTAGGTGGAGGAGACTTCTCTACCACGGGTGTGGTAAAGCGGCCTTCCCCCAAGCAGCGAACTAAGATTACGGTTTTCCATAAACATAACTAGTGAAATAAAAACAAGAAACAAAAAGATTTAATTGCAAGATCTAAAGATATACCTTCAAGCACTCACCTCCCCGGCAACGGCGCCAGAAATAGCTTGATGTCTACACACGCTTCTACTCTTGTAGACTATGTTGGGCCTCCAAGCGCAGAGGTTTGTAGGACAGCAGCAATTTCCCTCAAGTGGATGACCTAAGGTTTATCGAACTCAGGGAAGTAGATGTTGAAGATGGTCTCTCTCAAGCAACCCTGCAACTAAGATACAAGAAGTCTCTTGTGTCCCCAACACACCTAATACACTTGTTAGATGTATAGGTGCACTAGTTCGGCGAAGAGATGTTAAATGGCAAGTGATATGGATGGCAAAACAAAGTAATATAAATCTGTAATAAAAAGTGCAGCAAGCAAACAAGTGGTAAACGTGAGCACAAATGGTATTGCAATGGTGGAAACAAGGCCTAGGGTTCATACTTTCACTAGTGGCAACTCCCAACAACATTAACATAATCGAATCACATGATATTTCCCATAAAACATGCAATGGAGACGCACCCGGAGGTCATTCCTTTGTGGTCAAGAGAGGACGAGGATTATGTAGGGCTACAAAAGCACACCTCAAAGTTCGTAGTTCTCAATCTATGGATTTCCCAATGTCACCGCGGCCATCCGAAGAGAGTACCACAATCACCACAACATATCTAAAGGATAGTCAAAGACAAGCACCAAGAGACTCTCAATCCTCAATCAACACACAAAAGAGGAAATCACTCATGAAAATATTCTTCTAATCCATGTCCAATAGACCGCTGTCACCTTGGTCTCGGGGATTATACTAGATAAAGACAAGTGAGTACATCAATCCAATACATAGAGGAAGGGGAAATATCATGGGATCACCCTAGATTAACATAGCCTATTATCACAACGAAGATCACATCATGGAAGAGAGAGGTAACCATATAGCTACACGTACAAGCCCTCAGCCCCGGAGGAGACTAGTCACGCATGGACATGGTGAGGAGGAGGTTGATGATGGTGTTGATGGAGAGGTGCAGCCCCGCGAGGAGGAGACGGCCGGCGGCCCTAGGGGGCGGCGGCTCCTTGGCCCCCCTTCTTCCTTGTGGATGATGCTGGTATGGTGCTGGTACTCCCCTCCAAGACGGCGGCTTGTTAGGAGGAAAATTCGTGGCCCTTGGTGACCTAGGTTTCCTCTCTTTATATAGACTCTCGGATTCCCGTCATCAGATTTTGGGCCTCAGTAAAACGGGCTTTTCTCGGCCGTCCGGACTCCGATTTGGACGAATTTTATATCCAGAAGCATCCTCTTGAAATTCCCCACAACTTTCGCAACTAGACTTTTTCCGTTTGACGTCGTCTTCTGGCTGGAACGTGACCATCTTTAAAAAATCTTCTCAGACAGATTTCAGGAAAGTCAGAGTCCTACTCCAATACGACTCCTTTTGCGTTTTTGTCAATTTCCAAGTAATTCCTACACAATAAAGTGTAAAACAAGAACATTGTGCACTTTTGCAACCATTAGTAGGTTAGTCCAAATATGATCAAAAGTGTATGGAAGTGCATAAATATCATAGCAATATCACACAAAAGAGGCATGGAGCAAGCAGAAATTATAGATACGTTTTGGACGTATCAGGTGCCAGCGTTGAGCATGAACATTATATCTGGATCGTGTTTGTTGCGAGACGATTATTCATTTAAATCAGAGAATAGTGGTTGTTCTATTTATATGAGTAATATCTTTTATGGTAAAGCACCCTTGATGAATTGTATGTTTTCGTTGGATCTTGATCGTAGTGATGCACATATTCATAATATTGAAGCCAAAAGATGCTAAGTTGATAATGATAGTGCAACTTATTTGTGCCACTACCGTTTAGGTCATATTGGTGTAAAGAGCATGAAGAAACTCCATTATGTTGGACTTTTGGAATCACCCGATTATGAATCACTTGGTGCTTGCGAACCATGCCTCATGGACAAGATGACTAAAACTCTGTTCTCCGGAACAATGGAGCGAGCAACTGACTTATTGGAAACCATACATATTGATGTATGCGGACCAATGAGTGTTGAGGCTCGCTGCGGGTATCATTATTTTCTAACCTTCACGAATGATTTGAGCAGATATGGGTATATCTACTTGATGAAACACAAGTCTGAAACATTTGAAAAGTTCAAAGAATATCAGAGTGAAGTAGAGAATCATCGTAACAAGAAAATAAAGTTTCTATGATCCGATCGCGGAGGCGAATATTTGAGTTACGAGTTTGGTCTTCACTTAGAACAATGTGGAATAGTTTCATAGCTCACGCCACCTGGAACATCACAGTGTAATGGTGTGTCCGAATGTCCTAACCGCACTTTATTAGATATGATGCGATCCATGATGTCTCTTACCGATTTACCACTATCGTTTTGGGGTTATGCTTTAGAGACATCTGGATTAATGTTAAATAGGGCACCATCTAAATCCATTGAGACGATGCCTTACGAACTATGGTTTGGCAAGAAACCCAAGTTGTCGTTTCATAAAGTTTGGGGCTCTGATGCTTATGTGAAAAAGCTTCAACCTGATAAGCTCAAACCCAAGTCAGAGAAATGTGTCTTCATAGGATACCCAAAGGAAACTGCCGGGTACACCTTCTATCACAGATCCGAAGGCAAGATATTCGTTGCTAAGAATGGATCCTTTCTAGAGAAGGAGTTTCTCTCGAAAGAAGTGAGTGGGAGGAAAGTAGAACTTGATGAGGTAATTGTACCTTCTCCCAAATTGGAAAGTAGTTCATCACAGAAACTAGTTCCAGTGATTCCTACACCAATCAGTGAGGAAGTTAATGATGATGATCATGAAACTTCAGATCAAGTTAGTACTGAACCTCGTAGGTTAACCAGAGTACGTTCCGCACCAGAGTGGTACGGTAACCCTGTTCTAGAAGTCATGTTACTAGACCATGATCAACCTACGAACTATGAGGAAGCGATGATGAGCCCAGATTCCGCAAAATGGCTTGAGGCCATGAAGTCTGAGCTGGGGTCCATGTATGAGAACAAAGTGTGGACTTTGGTTGACTTGCCTGATGATCGGCAAGCCATTGAAAATAAATGGATCTTTAAGAGGAAGACTGACGCTGATGGTAATGTTATTGTCTACAAAGCTCAACTTGTTGCGAAAGGTTTTCGACAAGTTCAAGGTGTTGACTACGATGAGACTTTCTCACCCGTAGCGATGCTTAAGTCTGTCCGAATCATGTTAGCAATTGCCGCATTTTATGATTATGAAATCTGGCAAATGGATGTCAAAACTGCATTCCTTAATGTATATCTCAAAGAAGAGTTGTATATGATGCAACCAGAAGGTTTTGTCGACCCTACAGGTGCTAACAAAGTGTGCAAACTCCAGCGATCCATCTATGGACTGGTGCAAGCATCTCGGAGTTGGAATATACGCTTTGATGAGGTGATCAAAGCATATGGTTTTATACAAACTTTTGGAGAAGCCTGTATTTACAAGAAAGTGAGTGGGAGCTCTGTTATATTTCTGATATTATATGTGGATGACATATTGTTGATTGGAAATGATATAGAATTTCGGGATGGCATAAAAGGATACTTGAATAAGAATTTTTCAATGAAAGACCTCGGTAAAGATGCTTATATATTGGGCATCAATATCTATAGAGGTTGATCAAGACGCTTAATTGGACTTTCACAAAGCACATACCTTGATAAAGTTTTGAAGAAGTTCAAAATGGATCAGTCAAACAAAGGGTTCTTGCATGTGTTACAAGGTGTGAAGTTGAGTAAGACTCAATGCCCGACCACTGCAAAAGATAGAGAGAAAATGAAAGTCATTCCATATGCTTCAGCCATAGGATCTATCATGTATGCAATGTTGTGTACTAGACTTGATGTGTGCCTTACTATAAGTTTAGCAGGGAGGTATCAAAGTAATCCACGAGTGGATCACTGGACAGCAGTCAAGAACATCCTGAAGTACCTGAAAAGGACAAAGGATATGTTTCTCGTTTATGGAGGTGACAATGAGCTCGTCGTAAACGGTTACGTCGATTCAAGCTTAAACACTGATCCGGATGAGTCAAAGTCACAAACAGGATATGTATTTTTATTGAACGGTGGAGCTGTCAGTTGGTGCAGTTCCAAGAAGAGCGTCGTGGCAGGATATACGTGTGAAGCGGAGTACCTAGCTGCTTTGGAAGCAGCAAATGAAGGAGTCTAGATGAATGATTTCATATCCGATCTAGGTGTAATACCTAGTGCATCGGGCCCAATGAAAATCTTTTGTGACAACACTAGAGCAATAGCCTTGGCGAAGGAATCCAGGTTTCACAAGAGAACCAAGCACATTAAGAGACACTTAAACTCCATCCGCGATCAAGTCAAGGAGGTAGACATAGAAATTTGCAAGATACATACGGAACTGATTGTTGCAGACCCATTGGCTAAGCCTCTTTCACGAGCAAAACATGATCACCACCAAGACTCCATGGGTGTCAGAATCGAGATTATTGACTCTAGTGCAAGTGGGAGACTGAAGTAAATATGCCCTAGAGGCAATAATAAAGTTGTTGTTTATATTTCCTTATATATCATGATAAATGTCTTTTATTCACACTAGAATTTTATTAACCGGAAACTTGATACATGTGTGAATACATATACAAAACAGAGTGTCCCTAGTAGGCCTCTACTAGACTAGATCGTTGATCAAAGATGGTTGTGTTTCCTAACCATAGACATGTGTTGTCATTTGATCAACGGGGTCACATCATTAGGAGAATGATGTGATGGACAAAATCTGTTAGCTTAGCACAATGATCGTTTAGTTTTATTGCTATTGCTTTCTTCATGACTTAAACATGTTCCTCTGACTATGAGATTATGCAACTCCCGAATACCGGAGGAACACCTTCTGTGCTATCAAACATCACAACGTAACTGGGTGATTATAAAGATGCTCTACAGGTGTTTCCGAAAGTGTTTGTGGTGTTGGCATTGATCAAGATTAGGATTTGTAACTCCAAGTGTCGGAGAGGTATCTCCGGGCCCTCTCGGTAATACACATCATAATAAGCCTTGCAAGCAAATGACAGATGAGTTAGTCATGAGATGATGTATTACGGAACGAGTGAAGAGACTTGCCGGTAATGAGATTGAGCTAGGTATGATGATATCGACGATCGAATATCGGGCAAGTAACATACCGATGACAGAGGGAACAACGTATGTTGTTATGCGGTTCGACCGATAAAAATGTTCGTAGAATCTGTAGGAGCCAATATGGGCATCCAGGTTCCGCTATTGGTTATTGACCGGAGAGATGTCTCGGTCATGTCTACATAGTTCTCCAACCCATAGGTTCCACACGGTTAACGTTCGTTGACGATATAATATTGAATGAGTTATGTATGTTGGTGACCGAATGTTATTCGGAGTCCCGGATGTGAACACGGACATGACGAGGAACTCCGGAATGGTCCGAAGATAAAGATTGATATATGGGATAATAGTGTTTGGCCTTCGGAAGGGTTCCAGAATTCATCGGAAGGGGTTCCGGATGTTTCCCGAAATGTTTGGGTACGAGGACACTTTATTTGGGCCAAAGGGGAAAGCCCACAAGGTTTTTGGAAAGTGCAAAAGGAAGTTTTGCGGAGTCCAGAGGCCAGACGCCAGGGTCCCTGGCGTCTGGGTCCAGACGCCGGGAACCCTGGAGTATGGCCCTGGAGTCCGAGTAGGACTCTTGCCTTTTGGGTGAAATCGACTTTGTGGAGGCTTTTACTCCAAGTTTCGACCCCAAGGATCAACATATAAATAGAGGGGCAGGGCAAGCACCCAAGACACATCAAGATACACCAAGCCGAGTGCCGGCAACCCCGACCCTCTAGTTTATCCTCCGTCTAGTTTCTGTAGTGCTTGGTGAAGCCCTGCAGAGATTGTTCTTCATCACCAACCGTCACCACACCATCGTGCTGCCAGAACTCATCTACTACTTCGCCCGTCTTGCTGGATCAAGAAGGCGAGGACATCATCGAGCTGAACGTGTGCTGAACGTGGAGATGTCGTACGTTCGGTACTAGATTGGGACGGATCGTGAAGGTGTACGACTACATCAACCGCGTTGATAAATGCTTCCGCTTTGCGATCTTCAAGGGTATGAAGATACAATCCCCCTCTCGTTGTTATGCATCTCCTAGATAGATCTCGTGTGATCGTAGAATTTTTTTTGAAATACTGCGTTCCCCAACACTTTTTCCACGGTGATGTGATTCACATGCCCCTTGGAGTTATTGGGCGGGTTGCAGGGAGCTTGGTTCCTTGGTGACATTCCGTGGCCTTGTCCTGGGTTCTATGCATTGCGGCGCGGAGCATCGAGCTTCTTGTTGGGGCACAACCTTGAGATGTGTCCTGGCTGACCACATCCAAAGCAAGTGACTTGGTTGGAGTTGTTGCTCTTGCCGCTATTGTTATTGGGGTTGTTGTGAGCTGGCCTGGGGTTGGCGTACTGATGAGGCTGATAGTTTGAGCAAGGTGAAGGAGCTCTTGGTTGGTGATAGGTTGTCCTGACTAGGGTTGGCTGCCATGGGCGAGGATTCTGTTTGATGGAGCTACCCTTGCTGATCAGCTTGCGCTTACGGGTATCATCCAAAGCATGTCACTTTTCATTAAGCATGAGTGCCTTATTCACCAGATCAAGAAAGGTTAGGTAGTCGCACACAACAAGCGAGTATTGCAGAGCCTGATTAAGACCTTCAATGAAGCGCTCCTTCTTGGCAGCATTAGTGCTAACATCTTCAGGGGCATACCTTGACAGGACAATGAACTTATGCATGTTAGCCATAACGGTGCCGATTCCTTGCTTCAGGGCACGGAACTCACGCTTCTTGATTACCATGAGTCCGTAAAGAATGCGGGCTTTGCGGTACTTTGCCTTGAAATCATTTGAAGTGATGACTTGCTCTGCGCACATGGCCTTGAATCTGTCCCACCATGCTCTAGCAGTTCATCCAAGATAGTGGGCCGCATAAGCCACCCTCTCATGGTTCTCATTGCAGCCGATCAGTTCCAGCACATCCCCAATGGTGCGGACCCAGTCGTCTGCATCCAGGGGTTCAGTAGTCTCGATGAAGGTTGGGGGCGCATGTTTCTTGAATACTGTCAGGATGGAACATTCACTGCCATTCCTCTCCTGCAGCGAGTTGTTGGTAATAGCTTGGGTAATCATTTGGAGGGCTGCAGTGTTGGCTTGGCTTTCCTCATGGAAGGCTTGGAGAAGCTGAGCCATATTCATGTTCTCCGGGGGTGGTGGTGTTGGAGCTTGTCTGTGGGCATGATCCTGACTGCCTTCTCCTTGGGTGGATCCTCCAGTTCTTTGTTGCTAGTTAGAGGTACTAGTACAGGTTACAACAGACATCCTATTGAAGCGGTCAAAGGTTCAAGAATTGGGATAGATGAAAGGGAAAGCGATATAGATGGGGTGCCTAGTAAGAGGGTTGGTACTACACAAATTGGTTTAACAAAGGCCGAAAGGCCAAACACATTCATTGAGAACCAAATGGGTGATGTAGCCGTTCACAAGTTCACACAGGGAAAGTACGGCTTACATAAAACACAAAAGCAAACACAAAATAGCATGGTTTCATTTGAAACATTATAAGGACTCGGCTTTGCATAGGGGATACATGAGCTATCCTACCTTAGGGATTACGGACTAGCACACCCTAGTATAGACCGGTGCCTATGTGGTGGAATGCTCGATCACATACGCTAGCTCTTATCTGGGTATTCCTCCTCATTGTCACCAGTCTGACTTTCTTCGTCACTCGAGGGAGTGGGGGAGTGGAGGAGCGTAACATGGTGTTCCTTTGTTGGTGGTGTGTTGAAGAGCTTGTGGTAATCCCTTGTGGTCAAACATTGTTGTTGTGATGATCCTCCATTCTTGGCAGGCGCATTCTCTGGGGGTCTTCCACCTCGGTAGGCTATTGCGGGTTGTCCATGCGGAGCACCTTCCTTCTTGATCATATCCATATTCCCTTGTGCTTGACGGAGAAGTGCCTTGGTCTTGTGAAGTTCCTTTCGGAGCTCCATCGACTCCGAGGCCAAGTGTTGTGCTAAGCTGTCGGCACAATGGTTGAAGTACGTCTGGAATCGGAGTGGGAGTCCTTCCTCCAGGGATAGAGATGGTGCACTGTTGTCATCCTCACCCTCCTTCCGATAAGTTAAGAAGCGGGTCGCTGGCTCGTCTGCCATCTCTGGAAGAAGTTCTCAGAGGCGAGTTAGTGCCTTGAGTGCGACTGTCTCGACAACAAGGACCAGTGTTTCCATCTAGGGCCCCTCTAAGAACCATCTCGTCGGAGGGTGATGAGCCTTCACGACTACTTCCACATGGTACTCCGTCTCAGTGTCGTTGATCCAATGCTCAAGGTAAGTGAAAGTTGGGGCTCGGTGAAACTGGCACTTCTGGAGGCTTTCCTAGAGAAGCACGGGGAATCCGGTGGCCAGGAAGTCTATGGGTACAGCAGCCCTCTACAAAAGTTTTTGAAGGGGATATGTTAATAAGAAGAAATATATCTCATTGTTGACACCTGATTTTAGCATGGTACAAAATGCAATTAAGATGGTCTCAAATGGAGAAGTGATCTACATGAAAAAGTTTTGTATTATTGACATGAACATCTTTTAAGTTTGAGCCATCGCCATCCGATCTCATCTCGAAGGCCGAAGTTATGTTCGAAATACTGAGATTTTGTATACAGAGCACTGTTCGGCCGATTATGCCTCAAGGGCGGCCACAAATGAGAAAACTTTCTAAACGGATTGTCTTCGTCTCGTCGAAATGGTTGATTTTGATATACAAATCGTCTCAATCTGAGATTGTATGTAAAAATTAGAACCACCCGAGTGCGGCCCTGTCACGAGCCAAAGTGGCGCCCCCCATCAGACATCATGTCTGATGGGTAGCGCGAGTAATAGTCTGTTTTGCACATGCGATTCCGCCCTGAAGACGGCCTCGAATCGAAAAACTTTCAGCATGAAAGTTGGTCGTATCGTCGAAATGGTTAAATTTTCTTCTTACGTGATTTTGATCTGAGATCGTTAACTACTCCAAAAATAACCCGCAAGGTGCATCCAATCTTTCGACCGAACAATTTAGAAAGTCCAGACCAAACAATCTGAATTGGACCTAAGTTAGGGTTTTGGACGCGAATTCTAACTTCTCCTTGCACGGGAAGTCCAGCCGCCTCTTATATACATGAGGGTGACAGCCGATTGAAAAAACAACACACAATTGATCAAATCTATCTACCACTTTTTACCTTTAGCTTTATATTCTCCCTTGTTCTGCTTCTTCCTTGTTCTTCGTTCATTCTTCTTATTGCAAGGCGGTGAACCTCTAGGCCCTAGGGGCGACCAGGTTGACCTAGGGCAGCCCATAGCCACAGCGCGACTTGACGGGGTCCCTCCCGGGTGTGTGGGGCTTCGGATTCTCAAAAGCTTCTGTCGGATTGCTTGTGTACTGCGCTTCCGGACGGGTCTTGATGGCTTCTTGCCCCTCGTTGGTTACCCCAAGTGGAAGGTTGAGATGTAGCGTAGCGGCAAATTTCCCTTGGCAAAGATACCAAGGATCGAATCCCGTGAGACTCCGAGGGTCGACAAGTAGGTGTCAACGGCGCCAGAAACTTAGCGGTTGACGGGACCTGCACACAGATACAGATAACTTTGCTCCCAACGAGTACAGAGAGGTTGTCAATCCCTCCAGCCTTGTTGTTTACAAAGGATCAAACACAAGAGATAATAATGATAGCTATGACTGCAACTAGTAAATAAAAACAGGAAGTAAATAGAAGGTGTGATCAGCTGTGGTAATATGGACCGGGATCCCATGATGTTCATTAGTGATGTCTCTCTCCCAAAAGACGATAAAACAGCAAAGCGAGGAAAACAAATTACAGCTGGGCAATTGACAGGATTATGTGCGCAAACCAATGCTAACTATGCTGCAAAGAAAGGTAGAGGCTCAAAAGAATGGGCGGTACGCTAAGGCAAGTAGACCGAAATCCATATGCATCTACTACTAATCATCCACGTTGAGATATCTATCCAGAACATCTCGCTGGTATTAAGTTGCGAATCCCATCCAAAGTGTAAACTCAAAGCAACAGACAACTGCATTAAAAGAACTTTGCGTGAAGTAAACAATCCTTGCACCCGCAAGTACAAGCACCGTTGTTTTCTCCCTTGTGGCAACAGCACATCCCCCAGACTCATGCTTCTGTCACTCAAGCTAGTCATCAGGGGGCATGAACCCACAATCAAGCATAACGCTCCCTCTTGGAGTTACTACCTACTACTTGGCCAAAGCAATAAACAGCAACGGAGAACATGCAAGAATTACTCAAGAACAAAGATATAAAATAGGTGAATCAAATATATTACTCAAACACAATCTGAACATAGTCTCATAATCCATCAGATCCCAGCAAACTCAGCAAAGCAACAGCAGAAAGATTACATATGTGCCTCGATCATGTAGGGCAGCTCACGAGGTCTAAACCATGAAGAGCAAAGAGGGGAGGAGAACATCACATAGCTACTGATCATGGACCCATGGTCCAAGGTGGACTAACGACTCATCCGGGAAGCGTCCATGGTGGTGGAGAAGCTCCCGGTGGTGGTTCTCCCCTCCGGCAGGGTGCCGGGAAGAGTTCTCCTGATGATCCCGATCTTGGAAGCGCTGCGGCGGCGGAACAGAGGCGAGATCGCGAAAAAGGGTTCTGTCCTCGAGGGTTTCGGGACGAGAGGGATATATAGGCGAAGGGGGGAAGCCAGAGGCGGAGCAGGGGCCCCAGGCGCCCCCCCTGGCGCGACCAGGGGTGGGGCCGCGCCAGGTGGCCTCCTGGGCCTCCCCTGGCTCCCCTCTGGCCCATCTTTGGTTCTTCGCGAAGCTTCCTATACGCTGATTTTTCCTATATTTTTCTTGGAATTTTTGGAGCACTTTTAATATGGGGGGCACTGTGGTGCACTGAGTTAATAGGTTAGTCCAAATATGATCAAAAGTGTATGGAAGTGCATCAATATCATAGCAATATCACACAAAAGAAGCATGGAGCAAGCAGAAATTATAGATACGTTTTGGACGTATCAACATCCCCAAGCTTAATTCCAGCTCGTCCTCGAGTAGGTAAATGATAACAAGCATAATTTCTGTGGTGACATGCTACCAACCATATAAGAACTTTTTAAGTAAAGCAATCAAGGCATGTAATTCAATTCAAGTCATAACAAGCAAGAGTCTATATTAGCATTGTAACAAGCAACATAAGAACATAAAGGTGCAAGAGCTCTCGCTGTCCGTGACTCGAATGTCTCCAAATGGTGTTTGCGTGCAAGAAAGGGGATAGGGATATACGAGAGAGTAAAACATAGTTTTTGTATTGTTGAGAACTTAATCTACTAAATTTTCACACTTGGTCTTCTTTGTAATCTTATCTTGACTCATCCCCAGACCACTAGCCAGGTACAAGTCAAAATGATCCACTCCCTTTCGATATTTTGAGCACTCATGCAATGGATGAGCGTAAGCAAGAATGTTGACACTTAGGATGGCAAAGAGAGAAAAATGATGAAGGGGGAAGACAAAAAAGGTGTGAAAGGCTCACATCAATGAGGACAATCATAGGCAAGAGAAAGCCAAATGATAGATATGATGTGAGGAGTAGGGATTCTCATGCAACGGATGCACATATGAGCTAAGGTAAGCTCTCCAATGGAACTAGTGGGGGTGCATCCAACTTGCTCACTCAAGAAGACCTAGAGCTCTTTTGAGGAGGCTCATCATTGGAATATACAAGCCAAGTTCTATAGTGTGAAGGTCCCCACATAGTTATATGCATGAATGATAATCTCTATGGAGTACAAGGTATAAGATGAAGTACGAGTGTGGATCTCTCAAAAGGAATAGTAGTGTGCCCCCTTCTCTCTTTTTATTTCTTTTTTTCTTTTTTTCTATTTTTTTATTTTTTGTGGCCTCAATGGCTCTTTCTATTTAACTCTCATTTGTCCTCTTTGGGATCTTTTGATTTTGTCCTCTTTGGGATCTTTTCCTCACTTTAGGGGCAACACTCTATGTATTACAAGAAGTATAGAAGTTCTTTCACACTTTACAAAAGTACTCAACATAAATAAAATGAAACTATCATGATGTATGCAAATGTATGCCTCTGCCGGTGTAGCAGGATATGCAATGATACTAGCGCGTCATGTAGCAATGATTAGGGCAAGGCCCAACTAGCATGCGGCTCATCGATCAAGCAAAAAGCATGTATGACATGAAGATCAAGTCATGAGAAGATGGATATTCCATGGCAATGTATCTCGGAAAGGCTATGGAAATGCCTTGATAGGTAGGTATGGTGGCTATTTTGAGGAAGGATATAATGAGGCTTATGATGACAGAGCGTATCGTGCCAAGGATTTGGATGCACCGGCGAAGTATGCGCCAACTCTCGAGGTGAGAAAGGGCAATGCACGGTACCGAAGAGGCTAGAAAAATATGGCTAGGTGGAAGTGTCAACTTTCGAATACTCATATTAGTCCGAAGAACTCATGCACTTATTATCGGTAACTCTCAATCTAATTAGGAGGTCACAAAGAGACAAGTACCCCGAGGAGGAGTGTATGGGGGTTTGGTTATCCTTGCGCATCCTCGACTCATGGTACGTGAGTGTACTCTAATATTCGATCCCTCCAAAGATTAGTGATCCATCTAGTAGCTAAAGTTCTCAACTATTTTGTAGGTTTTCGAAAATAAACACGGATTGCCCAAAATACGACATCTATCACTAATAGGCTAAAGCTCTTGACACCAAAAGTTCAGACATTACTCATGGCAATACCTCCAACTATTGCAAGTTACTACTAAAATTAAATAGCAACCTCAATTACCTACTTTAAGTTAAGACACACAACTCAGTGCAACAGGCAAACTCTCTTAACAAGATAAACATGAAAACTCAAGAGAGTTCAGCAACCAACTAAACAAAAGCTCTTTAAAAAGAAAAGCATGAAAACTAAGAGCTAAACATGACAGCAGCTATGGAAAGACAAAGAACACACACAGCAAAGATAAGCATGAAAATCCTATGTTGTGTTCTAGGTTGAAGTGGAGCGTGTTTCTCTCCCACACAAAGAAAGCTGGGTTCTAACTTGTTATGAACAGCAAGAAAAGCTAAAGAAAACTAAAAAAAGAAACTAAGAGCATGACGCTCCAAGCATAGCACATAACGCATGAAGTGATAAAATTATAGTGGAACGAAAGACGAACTGATAATTGTTGACGGAGAAGGGGATGCATGGGGGCATCCCCAAGCTTAGACGCTTGAGTCTTCTTGAATATTTCTTGGGGGTGCACGGGGGCATCCCCAAGCTTGAGTGTTTGACCCTCCTGAATCTTCTTTTATCATCTTCCCTCGGACACTTGAAAACTCCCTTCATACATAACTCATCATAATCTGATTAGCGAGGTTAGTACCCACAATAAAATAATTTTTTCCCTACTGGAAATAAAGATAATCTTGAAGAGCTACTGTTTCTCAAGATTGCCAAAAGGTTTTTGCAAAGAAAAAGCAAGCTCAAGGTTTGCAAAACGAAGAAAAGGCAAAACTGGACAGAATCTGTGAAAAACAGACCAGCGGGTAGTAAATAATTTTTTCGGGGCACTTCTGCAACTCAAATCAAAAAACTAAAAACAGAAGCTCGAAAGCCAATTGTATATAGCACGCTTTCAAAAAAATTCAGATCAAAAAGATGATCTGGTGATTTTATTCGAATTTTTCTGTCCAAGGACAGAATCTGTTTTCTGGACAGCACGTCACAACTTTTGAACTTTCTTGCAATCGGAGGCTAAACTTGGCACAAAGTTGAAAAGAAAAGATACAATGATGATGCTACTGTAGTAACAAACATCAAGACACAACAAAAGCAAAATAAAACCTAATTCCTTGTGGGCTGCCTCCCAAAAGCGCTTTCTTTTATGCCTTTAAGCTAGGCATGATGCAAAAAGAGAAGATCAAGTCTTATCAAGAGTAAGAGAATAGCTAGCCCGTGTAACGGACTCAAAAGGCAACTTAATCTTCTTTCTAGGGAAGTGTTCCATCCCTTTCTTGAGAGGGAATTGGAATTTTATATTCCCCTCTTTCATGTCAATGATAGCACCAACGGTGCGAAGAAAAGGACGTCCCAAAATAATTGGACATGAAGGTTCACATTCAATATCCATAATAGTAAAATCAACGGGAACATAATTGTCATTGAAAATGTTAAGAACATCGTCGATCTTCCCCAAAGGTTTCTTTACGGAAGAATCAACAAGACGAACACCAAAAGAACAAGGATCAAAAGGTTTCAATTCAAACATATCGTACATTCTTTTGGGCATAACGGAGGTACTAGCTCCAACATCACATAAAGCATAGCAAGAGAAGTTATTCAACTTAATTTTAATCATAGGATCCCAACTATCTTCTAGCTTTCTAGGTATGGAGGCTTCTACCCTAAGCTTCTCCTCCCAGCCTTTGATGAGAGCATTAGTGATATGCTCCGTGAAGGCAAGATTAAGTGTGCTAGTGTGGGGATCTCTAGACATCTTGTGAAGAAAACCAATAACTTCAGAAAGGGTGCAATTATCAAAATCAAGGTCACTACTATCAAGTAAAGTGGTAGTGGTGTCCTTTAGGCTCACTTGTTTGGTAGCTTCTATGGTCATAGGAGTTTCTTCTTCTACGGTTGAGGTCATAGCATCACCATTAATGGGTCCAATGGGACTAGGAGTGCATTGGGTGCTAAGAGTTTGGATATCCTCAACAACTTGAATAGTAGCAACAGTGTGGTGGGTAGGAAGGCTCTTAATTCTATCTTCTTCCTCCTTTTCTCTAGCCCATCTCTTTTTAAGTTTAGCCATCATCCTAATGTTTTCATTAATTTGCACTTGAATAGCATTCATAGGAGTGGTCTTCCTCTCCTCAAGAGGAGAAGTTCTAATTTTAAGCAACTCTACCTCATGGGCTAAATTGTCTACCTTTGAAGAGAGATTATCTAGTTTGTCTAGTTTTTCTTCTACACTCTTATTGAAGGCCTTTTGGGTAGTGATGAAGTCTTTAAGTATAATCTCTAGTTCAGAAGTGGAGTTCTTGGTGCTAGGATAAGTATTGTTGTTCCCATAGGAATTAGAGGGGAACGGTCTAGGGTTGCTACCAAAATTACTCCTATAAGCATTGTTATTGAAATTGTTCCTAGAGATAAAGTTCACATCTACTTGATCTTGAGCAATCAAAGAATTTAAAGGAACATCATGAGGATCAATAGAAGATTGCTTGGAAAGTAGAGACATGATCAAGTCAACTTTTTCATTTAGGGAGGAAATCTCCTCGACAGAGTTTACCTTCCTGCCTGTTGGAGCGCGTTCGGTGTGCCATTGGGAATAATTGGTCATCATCTCGTCGAGAAGCTTCGTGGCAGAACCAGGTGTAGTTGACATAAAGGTTCCTCCCGCGGCCGAATCTAACAAGTTCCGCGAGGTAAAGTTCAAGCCTGCATAAAAAGTTTGGATAACCATCCAAGTAGTCAAACCATGAGTAGGGCAGTTCTTGACAAGAGATTTCATGCATTCCCAAGCTTGGGCAACGTGTTCATTATCCAATTGTTTAAAATTCATTATGTTACTCCTTAATTGGATAATTTTAGCAGGGGGATAGTACTTCCCAATAAAGGCATCCTTGCACTTGTCCCAAGAATCTATACTATTCCTAAGCAAGGATTGAAACCAGATTTTAGCTCCTCCTCTCAAGGAGAAAGGAAAAAGCTTAAGCTTAACAATATCACCATCTACTTCTTTGTACTTTTGCATATCACAGAGCTCAACAAAATTATTTAAGTGCAAAGCAGCAGCATCTCCAGCACCAGAGAATTGATCTTTCATAACTAGGTTCAGTAAAGCAGGTTTAATCTCATAAGAAGGTGCTGAAGTGGCAGGTGTAGCAATAGGCGTGCAGATAAAGTCACTGTTGTTATGACTAGTGAAGTCACACAACTTGGTGTTCTCGGTGGAACCCATAGCAGCAGCAAGCAAGATAACTATTTTCGTGATTTTTGGTAAGGGACACTAAAGCAAAAACTGAAAGGTAAACTAACAAGACTAAAAAGCAAAGATAAAAGATAGTGTGCAACTCCCCTATCTTGAAGAGTGGAGTCCCCGGCAACGGCTCCAGAAACTTGCTTGATGGCTTCTCGCCCCTCGTTGGTTACCCCAAGTGGAAGGTTGAGATGTAGCATAGCGGCAAATTTCCCTTGGCAAAGATACCAAGGATCGAATCCCGTGAGACTCCGAGGGTCGACAAGTAGGTGTCAACGGCGCCAGAAACTTAGCGGTTGACGGGACCTGCACACAGATACAGATAACTTTGCTCCCAACGAGTACAGAGAGGTTGTCAATCCCACCAGCCTTGTTGTTTACAAAGGATCAAACACAAGAGATAATAATGATAGCTATGACTGCAACTAGTAAATAAAAACAGGAAGTAAATAGAAGGTGTGATCAGCGGTGGTAATATGGACCGGGGTCCCATGATGTTCACTAGTGATGTCTCTCTCCCAAAAGACGATAAAACAGCAAAGCGAGGTAAACAAATTACAGCTGGGCAATTGACAGGATTATGTGCGCAAACCAATGCTAACTATGCTGCAAAGAAAGGTAGAGGCTCAAAAGCATGGGCGCTACGCCAAGGCAAGTAGACCGAAATCCATCTGCATCTACTACTAATCATCCACCTTGAGATATCTATCCAGAACATCTCGCTGGTATTAAGTTGCGAATCCCACCCAAAGTGTAAACTCAAAGCAACAGACAACTGCATTAAAAGAACTTTGCGTAAAGTAAACAATCCTTGCACCCGCAAGTACAAGCACCGTTGTTTTCTCCCTTGTGGCAACAGCACATCCCCTAGACTCATGTTTCTGTCACTCAAGCTAGTCATCAGGGGGCATGAACCCACAATCAAGCATAACGCTCCCTCTTGGAGTTACTACCTACTACTTGGACAAAGCAATAAACAGCAACGGAGAACATGCAAGAATTACTCAAGAACAAAGATATAAAAGAGGTGAATCAAATATATTACTCAAACACAATCTGAACATATGTGCCTCGATCATGTAGGGCAGCTCACGAGGTCCAAACCATGAAGAGCAAAGAGGGGAGGAGAACATCACATCGCTACTGATCATGGACCCATGGTCCAAGGTGGACTACTCACGACTCATCCGGGAAGCGTCCATGGTGGTGGAGAAGCTCCCGGTGGTGGTTCTCCCCTCCGGCAGGGTGCTGGGAAGAGTTCTCCTGATGCTCCCGATCTTGGAAGCGCTGTGGCGGCGGAACAGAGGCGAGATCGCGAAAAAGGGTTCTGTCCTCGAGGGTTTCGGGACGAGAGGGATATATAGGCGAAGGGGGGCAGCCAGAGGCGGAGCAGGGGCCCCAGGCGCCCTCCTGGCGCGGCCAGGGGTGGGGCCGCGCCAGGTGGCCGCCTGGGCCTCCCCTGGCTCCCCTCTGGCCCATCTTTGGTTCTTCCCGAAGCTTCCTGTACGCTGATTTTTCCTATATTTTTCCTGGAATTTTTGGAGCACTTTTAATATGGGGGAAACCTGAAATAGAAAAACAGCAGAAAACAGGAACTGGCACTGTGGTGCACTGAGTTAATAGGTTAGTCCAAATATGATCAAAAGTGTATGGAAGTGCATCAATATCATAGCAATATCACACAAAAGAAGCATGGAGCAAGCAGAAATTATAGATACGTTTTGGACGTATCAGGTCTCCTTTGACATGAGCTGTGGTGCATCACCCTTGGTGTTGGAGGTACACGGTGACGTGTTCGTGTGTGAACACACTTTTTGGCGACTCCGCTGGAGAAGAAAGATCAAGAATCATCATCAACCATGTCTAATCTCCCCATGCCCTCAGAAGTTGACGCTGATAACATCATTATGCCCAATCTTGATGAACTATCGGAGGAACATCGCCAAGCCTACGAGGTGCGCAAGAAACAACATGAAGAGGCTTTTGAGGCATTCAAGAAGAAGTGCGAGGAGGAGAATTTCAAGGTGTTTCTTGCAAGTTTCAAGAAGGACCGTCAAGGCAATATTACTCCAGCTGGAAACGTCAATCTCCGTCCCCTCATTGATGAACAAGATGAAATCATTGTGAGTAAAGTTTTTTCTCCTGAGCAAGTGGATGTGATTGAAAGTCTTGTTAGTAAGGGTAATGTGATTACGTACAATTCTTTTGTGGCAAATACTAATGCTAAGAAAAATATGCCTCTGTCATCTAGTGGTACTCTTGGTATACCTGAAAACTCTAGTCCAACTTTACCTATTTGATCGGCACCTCCTATACAACAACAATATAGTATGCTGTTGAATTTTTACCCTAGTCAAACCAACCAGCTTGTGGCTGCACCTGCATATCCTAATCCTATTATGAGTGTGCCTAATTCGGTGTCAACGCCGAATCACTTTGTCACACCACCTATAGGCACAAGCACGTTTGGTCCTCCACCAATTATGGTTTGGCACCTATCCCACAAGTTGCACCACAGGCTAGTAGTCAGGTTGCTCCTATGTCATTGCCACAAACATCTTCATCTACCTTGGATCCAATTTTAACCAAATTGAGAGAGGATTTGCATAAGATGTTTCAAGAAACTTTCGAAAATGAGCTGAAATTAAAGTGGTACCAAAAGCCTTATCATGAACACTTTGATGCAATTTTGTACCCCCAAGGTTAAAAGGTTCTTGATTTTGTTAAATTTAGTGGAGAGGGCACGAAAACAACTTGGTAGCATGTGAGTCAGTATATATCACAGTTGGGTGAAGCAGGTTCCATAGAAGAGTTGAAAGTGCGTTTATTTCCCTTGTCTTTAACTGGCACCACATTTTCATGGTTTGCTGCCTTACCACATGGCTCGATTCTCTTATGGTCACAATTAGAGCAAAAGTTTCATGATCACTTTTATAGAGGCGATAATGAGCTTAAGTTCACACATCTTACATCGGTTAGGCAAAAATATGATGAATCGGTCACCGATTATGTCAAGAGATTTAGAGATATAAAAATCGGATGTTATAGCTTAGTGATAACTGAGAGAGACTTGGCAGATCTTGTTCTTAATGGTTTGAAAACTCACATTAAAGAGGTGCTAGAAAGTTATGAGTTTTGAGCATTAATCAAGTCTTACAAAAAAGCTTTGGCTCCAGAGAGTCGAAGTAAAGAGGTTCATAGGTCTACAACTAATCGTCCTAGAATGCATATGGTTGAAAACAAGAATGATAATTCGAACGATGAGGTTGATGTCTATACTACTGAATTTGTTTGGTCCTCAAAGGCCAAACCCTATATGTGCAATGCTCTTAAGCCGATTCGCAAGAATCGTGATGAGGAGATGAGGTTTACTTTTGATATATCAAAGTGTGATCAAATATTTGATGCTCTCTTGCAAGACAAGATGATTAGAATATCACACACCATACCGCCGTTTGAGGAGCTAAAACGGCATGCTTATTGCAAGCACCATAATTCATTTTCTCATGCTACTAATGATTGCAATGTTTTTTTACAACAGATACAATTGGCCATTAATGACGGACAATTGAATTTTATTGAGATGCAAGTTGATAAATAACCCTTCCCGATAAATACCATGGACCTGGAAGGGAAGAAAATGTTAATTCGACATAACATAGCCGAATCTGCTAATAAAGATAATGTTGTTATTGGTGAACCCGGGAAAGGCAAGGAGGGTGACAAATTCTTGGGAAGAGAGGTTGTGCTTGATAAGCAACCCAGTGGCAAGGAGGTATTGAAGATCACTATAAAAAATCCTACACTTGGGGGCAATGATGACCCACAAGTATAGGGGATCTATCATAGTCCTTTCGATAAGTAAGAGTGTCAAACCCAACTAGGAGCAGAAAGAAATGATAGGCAGTTTTCAGTAAGGTATTCTCTGCAAGCATTGAAATTATAGGTAACGGAAAGTTTTGTGATAAGGTAATTTGTAACGAGAAACAAGTAACACAAGTAAACAAGGTGCAGCAAGGTGGCCCAACCCTTTTTGTAGCAAAGGACAAGCCTGGACAAACTCTTATATAAGGAAAAGCGCTCCCGAGGACACAGGGGAATTATCGTCAAGCTAGTTTTCATCATGCTCATATGATTCACGTTCGTTACTTTGATAATTTGATATGTGGGTGGACTGGTGCTTGGGTACTTCCCTTCCTTGGACAAGCATCCCACTTATGATTAACCTCCCTCGCAAGAATCCGCAACTACGAAAGAAGAATTAAGGTAAACCTAACCATAGCATGAAACATATGGATCCATACCAGCCCCTTACAAAGCAACACATAAACTAGGGTTTAAGCTTCTGTCACACTAGCAACCCATCATCTACTTATTACTTCCCAATGCCTTCCTCTAGGCCCAAACAATGGTGAGGTGTCATGTAGTTGACATTCACATAACACCACTAGAGGAAAGACAACATACATCTCATCAAAATATCGAACGGATACCAAATTCAGATGACTATTTATAACAAGACTTCTCACATGTCCTCGGGAACAAACGGAACTACTCACAAATCTTATTCATGTTCTTAATCAGAGGGGTATTGATGTGCATAAAGGATCTGAACATATAATCTTCCACCGAATAGCTAGCATCAACTACAAAGAGTAATCAACACTACTAGCAACCCACATGTACCAATCTGAGGTTTTGAGACAAAGATCGGATACAAGAGATGAACTAGGGTTTGAGAGGCAATGGTGCTCGTGAAGATGTTGATGTAGATTGACCCCCTCCCGATGAGAGGATCGATGGTGATGACGATGGTGACGATTTCCGCCTCCCGGAGGGATGTTTCCCCGGCAGTACAGCTCCGCCGGAGCCCTAGATTGGTTCCGCCAAGGTTCTGCCTTGAGACGGCGGAGCTTCGTCTCGAAAGTTTTCTTCTTATTTTTTCAGGGCAAAAGTCACCTTATATTAGAAGATGGGCATCGGGAGTCTTCCAGGTGGCCCACGAGGCAGGGGGCGCGCCCTCCTCCCTCGTGGACGGTGGGTGGTCCCCCTCTGGTGCTTTCTTCGCCCAATATTTTTAGTATATTCCAAAACTAACTTTCATGGAGTTTCAGGACTTTGGAGTTGTGCAGAATAGGTCTGTAATATTTGCTCCTTTTCCAGCCCAGAATTCCAGCTGTCGGCATTCTCCCTCTTCATGTAAACCTTGTCAAATAAGAGAGAAAAGGCATAAGTATTGGGACATAATCCCATAATGCAATAAATATCGATATAAAAGCATGATAAAAAATGGACGTATCAACTCCCCCAAGCTTAGACCTCGCTTGTCCTCAAGCGGAAGCCGATATCGAAAAATATGTCCACATGCTTAGAGATAAAGGTGTCGATAAAATAAAATACGGACATGAGGGCATCATGATCATTCTTATAACAACAACATATATATATATATATATATATATATATATATATATATATATATATTGTCATATGATTTCTTATGATAAAGTAACAATCTATTCACAATGTCAAGTACGAATCGGAAATTTCATTGAAAACTAACAAACTATGATCTCGGTCATTGTAGCAGTTGCAATTTATCATAACATCGGAAAGAGTCAATATAAGAGCTTTTCAGCAAGTCTACATACTCAACTATCATTTAGTCTTTCACAATTGCTAACACTCATGCAATACTTATGGGTATGGAGTTTTAATCGGACATAGAGAAAGATAGGGGCTTATAGTGTTGCCTCCCAACCTTTTACCTCAAGGTTAACATCAACAATAATAGTTTATGATAACTTACATCCAATTGGGTATATATGTCAGGATCTTTCCAACACAATGTGCTTGCCAAAGGATAAAATGTAAAAAGGAAATGTGAAGATCACCATGACTCTTGTATAAGGTATAAGACAAGAATAAAAGATAGGCCCTTCTCAGAGGGAAGCAGAGGTTGTCATGTGCTTTTATGGTTGGATGCATGAAATCTTAATGCGAAAGAATGTCACTTTATATTGCCACTTGTGATAGGGACCTTTATTATGCAGTCCGTCGCTTTTATTACTTCCATATCACAAGATCGTATAAAGCTTATTTTTCTCCACACTCATAGATCATACATATTTAGAGAGCAATTTTTATTGCTTGCAACAATGAGAACTTACTTGAAGGATCTTACTCAATCCATAGGTAGATATGGTGGACTCTCATGGCAAAACTAGTTTAAGGATATTTGGAAGCACAAGCAGTATCACTACTTGGTGCAAGGAATTTGGCTAGCATGAGGCGGAAAGACAAGCTCAACATTTTGGATGATCCATGAGAATATAATTTATTTCGAATGTAAGAAAACATAACCCATTACGTTGTCTTCCTTGTCCAACATCAACTTTTTAGCATGTCATATTTTAATGAGTGCTCACAATTATAAAATATGTACAAGATAGTATATTTATATGTGAAAACCTCTCTTTATTTATTACTTCCTATTAATTGCAACGATGACCAAAACTATATTTGTCAACTCTCAACAACTTTTATTCATCATACTCTTTATATGTGAAGTCATTACTCTACATAAGCTCAATATGATCTCTTTATTTCTTTTTATTCTTTCTAGATCATAGCAAAATAACCAAGCCTCGACTCAACACTAATCTTTATTATATATAGCTCACGGACTTGATTACATAGATAAGGATCAACACAAAAACTCAAATCTAGATCATACTAAACTTTATTCTACTAGATCAAGATATAACCAAAAGGATCGAACTAAGAAAAACGGTAAAGATAGAACTGGGATGGTGATACGATACTGGGGCACCTCCCCCAAGCTTGGCAGTTGCCAAGGGGGGGTGCCCATACCTATGTGTTTATGTCTCTTTGTTCGGAGGTGGTGATGATGGAGTTGTTGATGATGTAGGCTTGTCGTCCATCTTCCAAGGCATAAGCTCACCATCGTAGAAGGATGATCGAGTCTCTGGGATCCTCAAATCTGCAGCCAAACTCATCCTCTTGAATCTATATTCATACTCACAGTTTTGGTTTGCAGGTCATAGATCTGGGCTTGGAGGTGCTCAATTTTCTCGTGAAGCTTGATGATGATCTCCCCAATGTTCTTGGCATCCAGCTTGTAGTTGTTGGTGAAATCCACGATCATCATGTGGTTGGCGTTGACTCCGCGTTCCACCATCCCGTGGCACTTGAAAACTTGTTGCTCCATTGCTTCGAGTCTTGTCTCCACGCTTCGGGTCCTCCTTGGTCCCTCAACATCGCGGATGTGCAGCACCCCCTCACGCATCTCAATGGTTTGAGGGTGTTGCGGCACCTCCGCAAGGTAGGGGTTGATGACCTTCTCGAAAAACTTGTCCTTGGGGGCGCTTGAAGACGTCATGGTGATCTAGATCTGTCAAAAAAACAGCTCGAAACAAAAGCACAAGATTTTGTCGTGGTACCATGGTCAAAACCTTGGGGAGATTATATAATGAATTTGTACCGACCAAAAGAAGTATCGTGCAAGAAAACGGAGTCCAGAGGGCACACGAGGTGTCCACGAGGCAGGCCCAGGGGGGTAGGGCGTGCCCTCCACACTCGTGGATGCCTCGTGTCCCTTTTGGACTACTTCTTATTTTCCTATTTTTTTAAACATTCCAAAACGGAGAAAATTTGATATTAGAACTGTTTTGGAGTCGGTTTACTTACCGTACCACATACCTATTCCTTTTTTGAGTCTGAAACATTCTGGAAAGTGTCCCTTATGTACTCTTCCGAGGTTACGGTATCAATAACATTAGTTTCAACATTTATGGGATTACCAGAGATATAATGTTTGATTCTTTGACCGTTCACCACCTTCGGATTTGTGCCTTTGAAGTTGTTGATTTTTATGGCACCGGAACGATAGACCTCCTTGATAACGTAAGGACCTTCCCATTTAGAGAGAAGTTTTCCTGCAAAAAATCTTAAAGGATAGTTGTATAGCAAAACATAATCACCTATATTAAACTCACGCTTTTGTATCCTTTTTTCATGCCATCTTTTAACTTTTTATTTAAACAGTTTGGCATTCTCATAGGCATGGGTTCTCCACTCATCAAGTGAGCTAATGTCAAATAGTCTCTTCTCACCGGCAAGCTTGAAATCATAATTGAGCTCTTTAATGGCCCAATATGCCTTATGTTCTAGTTCGAGAGGTAAGTGACATGCTTTTCCATAAACCATTTTATACGGAGACATACCCATAGGATTTTTATATGCAGTTATATAGGCCCATAATGCATCATCAAGTTTCTTGGACCAATTCTTTCTAGATCTATTAACAGTCTTTTGCAAAATTAATTTAAGCTCTCTATTACTCAGTTCTACTTGACCACTAGACTGTGGGTGGTATGGAGATGCAATTCTATGATTAACATCATAATTAGCAAGCATTTTACGAAAAGAACCATGAATAAAATGTGAAGCACCATCAGTCATTAAGTATCTAGGGACTCCAAACCTCGTAAAAATACCTTCTTTAAGCATCTTAATAGAGGTGTTATGATCAGCACTACTAGTTGGAATAGCTTCTACCCACTTAGTAACGTAATCAACAACAACTAAAATATGTGTATACCCATTAGAGCAAGGAAACGGTCCCATATAATCAAAGCCCCAAACATCAAATGGTTCAATAACAAGTGAATAGTTCATAGGCATTTCTTGACGTCTACTAATATACCAATTCTTTGACATTAATCGCAGGACAAGACAAACTTACGGGCATCCTTGAAGAGAGTAGGTCAATAAAAACCGGTTTGCAATACCTTATGTGCAGTTCTATATCCAGCGTGGTGTCCTCCATATGCCTCGGAGTGACACTTGCGTAGAATCTGTTCCTGTTCATGCTCAGGTACACAACATCTAATAACACCATCTACCCCTTCTTTATAAAGGTGTGGGTCATCCCAAAAGTAATGTCTTAAATCATAGAATAACTTTTTATTTTGCTGGTATGTGAAACTAGGTGGTATAAATCTAGCAACAATGTAATTAGCATAATCAACATACCATGGAGCAATGCGAGAAGAATTTATGACAGCCAATTGTTCATCGGGAAAACTATCATCAATAGGTAGTGGGTCATCAAGAACATTCTCTAACCTAGATAAGTTGTCTGCAACGGGGTTCTCAGCTCCCTTTCTATCAATAATATGCAAATCAAATTCTTGTAGCAAGAGAACCCATCTAATAAGTCTAGGTTTAGCATCTTTCTTTTCCATAAGATATTTAATAGCAGCATGATCAGTGTGAACAGTTACTTTAGAATCAACAATATAAGGTCTGAACTTATCACAAGCAAATACAACTGCTAAAAACTCTCTTTCAATAGTAGCATAATTTCTTTGGGCACTGTCTAGAGTTTTACTAGCATATTGGATAACATTTAATTTCTTATCAACTATTTGTCCTAGAATAGCACCTACAGCATAATCACTAGCATCGCACATAATTTCAAAGGGTAAATTCCAATCAGGTGGCTAGACAATAGGTGCAGAAATCGAGGCTTTCTTAAGTCTTTCGAATGCTTCTACACAATCATCATCAAAGACAAAAGGAACATCTTTTTGTAAGAGATTAGTCAGAGGCCTAGAAATTTTTGAGAAGTCTTTAATGAACCTCCTATAAAACCGGCATGACCAAGGAAACTTCTTATACCTTTAATGTCCTTGGGACACGGCATCTTTTCAATAGCATCAACTTTAGCTTTATCAACTTCAATACCCCTTTCAAAAATTTTATGCCTAGGACAATACCTTCATTAACCATAAAGTGGCACTTCTCCCAATTCAAGACAAGATTAGTTTCTTCACATCTCTGGAAAACTCGATCAAGGTTGCTTAAGCAATCATCAAAAGTAGTTCCATACACGGAGAAATCATCCATGAAAACCTCAACAATCTTTTCACAAAAGTCTGAGAAAATAGTAGTCATACATCTTTGAAAGGTAGCAGGTGCATTACATAAACCAAAAGGCATACATCTATAAGCAAAGGTAACGAAATGGTAGGTAAAAGTGGTCTATTCTTGATCCTCTTTTGACACAGGTATTTGAGAGAAACCAGAGTAACCGTCTAGAAAGCAAAAATGTGTATGTTTGGATAATCTTTCTAGCATTTGATCAATAAAAGGTAAAGGGTAATGATCCTTTCTAGTGGCTTTATTTAATTTGCGGAAATCAATTTCCATTCTATAAGCTGTAACAATTCTTTGTGGGATCAATTCATCTTTATCATTAGGAACAACACTAATAGCTCCCTTCTTAGGGACACATTGGACAGGACTTACCCACTGACTATCAGCAACAAGATAAATTATACCTGCCTCCACAAGATTTAGTATTTCATTTCTTACCACTTCTTTCATTTTAGAATTTAACCGTCGTTGGTGATCAACAACCAGTTTAGCGTCTTTCTCCAATTTTATTTTGTGCTGGCATAGAGTGGGACTAATGCCCCTAAGATCATCAAGAGTATATTCAATAGCAGCATGGTGCTTCTTCAAAGTTTTCAGTAATTTCTCTTCTTCCTGCTCTGAAAGGTTAGCACTAATAATAACAAGATATATCTTATTTTCATCAAGATAAGCATATTTAAGAGTATTAGGTAATGGTTTAAGCTCAAACACGGGATCACCCTTGGGTGGAGGAGGATCTCCTAGGATTTCAACAGGCAAGTTGTGTTTCAATAAGGGTCCCTGTTTAAAGAATACTTCATCTATTTCCCTTCCCTCATTCATAAACATATCATTTTCATGGTCAAGCAAATGTTGTTCTAAAGGATTATTAGGAGGCACGGCAATAGAAGCAAGACCAATAATTTCATCTTCACTAGGCAATTCTTTATCATGGGGTTGTCTATGAAATTTAACAAAATTAAAGTCATGTATCACAGCCCTAGAGTTTGTTTGCAATTAGTTGCATTGGCATCCATGCGTCATGTTAATCTTTCCTTGAACCTGAATTGGTGATGATCAAACCCTAGCACCAAAATAACTCAACTAGGTTTAACTTAAAAAAATTGACAATGGACCCAAAATGCTCTTCATTGATGTTTGATATTTTTGGAAAGGATTTTGATCCAAACCAAGAATGGTGAACATTTTGTGGAATATTTTGGGCAAAGATTTTAAATCATTATTGTATTGAATTTGGAAGTATATTCATAATATATAGAATATATTTTCAAATAACCCTGAATTATTTTATGTGCATTTTGCTAGGTCCTCATGTGCAACATAAAGTATTCCAGAAGATTTGGCATAATTTTGAATTCTTTTTGAATTTAAAACGATGGCAAAGAAAAAAAACAGAAACCAGAACAAAATAGAAAACAGAAAAGGATTAGAACAGAGAGAGAGAGAGAGAGAGAGAGAGAGAGAGAGAGAGAGAGAGAGAGAGAGAGAAGGACTTACCTGGCGCCCCACCACAGCCCAGAAGAGGCCCAGCCCACTGGCCTCTGCCCGCACCACCAACATCCCGCCAGGAGTGTCAGGCCCAAGATGCGATTCTATCCCGATCAGGTGACACTTACGTGATTAGGGCACAACCGCATTTCGGGCGCTTAGCAAGATGGATATCATTACATCGTACCATTACATTCATACATGGGGGATACAACAATACATACAAGTCACATGAATACAACAACATCAATACAAGGCATCCGACTACGGATGCAAACATGAAAAGAACAACGACATCCATCTGCTATCCCAGGCTGCCGACCCGGAACCTAACCCAAGACTGAAGAAGAAGAAGAAGAAGAAGAAAGAACTCCAACACAACGATCAACGCTCTCACGTCAAGACATCGGAAACCTGCACCTGCAACTGTTGTTGTAGTATCTGTGAGCCATGAGGACTCAGCAATCCCATAACCATGGGTAACAAGACTATCAAAGCTTAATAGGAAGGAAGAGGTAAAGTGGTGAGGTTGCAGCAGCGGCTAAGCAATATATGGTGGCTAACTTACGAGTACAAGAATAAGATGAGCATATACGCAAACAGTCGCAAACTAGTAGTGATCGCTAAAGATCCTGAACTACCTACGAGTCAAACATAACCCCACCGTGTTCTCTTCTCAAAGTGAAAAGAGACAGTCACAGTTACTCACACAGTTATGTGTTTTACTTCGGATCCTCTGTCAAGCTTTCTACAATCGGACATTAACAAATTCCAATCTGCCACATAACCGCGGGCACGGCTTTCGAAAGATCATAACCCTGCAGGGGTGTCCCAACTTAGCCCATCACAAGCTCTTACGATCAGCTGAAGTGATAAATATAATATCATCACCCCTTATCTTAGGGAAATCCGATCAGGCTCGGCATCTCGGTGCACAAGACATTTGGACAATGGTAAAACAAGTCAGCCAGACCTCCCGGCGTGCCGACACCCTAATAGTAGCCGCGCGTATCTCGTCTCAGGCCACGTCCGGATGAGCGAAGCGTACAGGAGCCAGATACCCCAAGTTGCCAAGGGGCGGTCCCGCACAGTGCTCTATTTGGGACCAACACCATCAGCACTGGCCCCCCTGCTATGTAGAAGAATCCCCGAGGATGCGATCCCCTATGCAATTTTAATTAATTAATTAAGTTGTTATTATGAGGCAAATTAAAACCAATGTTGGGCCTTGCTGGAGGAGTTTTATTCAAAGACGAAGTGTCAAGGGGTCCCCATATACCCAACCGTGTAAGGAACGCAAAATCAGGGAACATAATGCCGGTTTATCGGCGCCTAAGGTGGCATGAGTGGAACAAAACACCGAGCAAAAGGCCAAGCCTTCCACCCATGCCCAGTATATAGGTGTGTTATTATATATATAACATATTGTGATATTCCAACAACAAGTTCCCTCCTGGAACGATCTTCATCTTCACATGCAACTAACAACGCTATAAGAGGGGCTGAGCAAGCGGGTAACATAGCCAACCAATAGTTTTGCTAGGAAGGTTTCAAAGGTTAGAGGCTTCATGGCAACAAGGAGAGGGGCTGACAATAAAGATGGGTAGCGCGACATATAATGATAGCATCGAGACACTAAGCAAAGGCAATGATAGTAAAGGTATCCAAGGGTATGGTCATCTTGCCTGAGATCCCGCAAGGAAGAAGAACGGATCCATGAAGAAGACGAAGAAGAAGCCTTGAAGAAGAACCACGGGTAGACGAACGAATCCTCACGATCGCAACAGAACAAGCACTAACGAGAAGAAGCAAGCAATACGGTAAACACACCACACGAGCCATGACAATATGCTCAAACAAGTATGATGCAACACAAGTCTACATAGGATGCACTACAAGTCCATACAGGAAGCAAAACATGGCAAGGTAGGAAGCACAGGAGAACAACACAAGTGTATATGATGCAATACATGGCAAGGTATGATGCATGACAAGTCTATACACGAAGCAATATATGGCAAGGTAGGAAGCACAGAAAAACAACACAGGTCTATATGATGCAATACATGGCAAGGTATGATGCATGACAAGTCTATACATGAAGCAATACATGGCAAGGTAGGAAGCACAGAAAAACAACACAAGTCAACAAGTTTAAATGAGGCCGGAAACTACATAAGACAAATCCTGTAAGTCCTCATATGCATAATTTGAAATTAGTCCAGATCTGAACAAACCTTAAGTTAAAGTTGTTAAACAGCAATTTAACATGCACCATCATGATCTACACGAAATTCTAGTCAAGTTACATATAAAGTTTGTTTAATTCGGAGCTACGGCCTAGAAGATATGAGCAAAACAAGACAAGCATGGCAATGGTGCAAGATGCACCCAAACATCAAGCGAACTCAGTCCAAACATGAAAACAATATGATATTATGATTCTACATGCAAAATCACACAAGTTTCATGTAAGGCACACCCAAAACGGAGCAACGGGCTAAAAGATACACATGAAACAAGATATAACAACAAGCTGAAGTTAACAGCCACATAGCAACTTTGGAGCAAGAAACATATACTCTACAACACTCAAACATGGTGACAAGAAGCATGGACATGAAGTAGACATATCCTACAGCAAACAACTCCATTGGAGCATCTCCATAGGAGGCAAGGATCAATAGCAACATGCTACAACATTTTGATCATGACACTAAAAACCTAACAGTAATATTTTATAGCAAGTTGAGAGCAAAAAATAAATAAGCTACAGCAAGTCATATGAGCAAGTAAGGGCATGAATGGATAGACAATAACATGTACAACAAGGAATGATCAATGGCCACCCCAAAACTAACATGGATTTGCCCAGGGCATCAAGAAAACATAGCATCAGGATATGACAGATTCCAGACTTAGTGAAATTTCACTAAGTGTTAAAACAGTAACATTATCATGGCATGTTTGCAAGCACGTTTAAGTCACCTCAAGGCATATCCTAGCAAAAGGTTTGCACCACAGCAAAGAACACATCATGGAGATTCTAAACCATCTAGGCATGTGACATGGGGACAAACACATCAATAGCAACGAGCTCCTCAACAAGGCTTCTCGTAACAAGTTTCAGCACATAACAGCCAAATGCACTTTTGCAACAGATATTAACATGGCAAGATGAACTCTAACATGCATGCTATAGCAACCATCATGTAGTACACTTCACAAGGAACATTTTGACATATCATATGCATCATTTGGACAAACACACAATTATTTACGGGCATGCAAAGATGCAACAAAATGCTGACAGAAAAGACTTACCAGATTTTATAAGACTTAGGAAAAAACAACTAAGTGCAAGATAACTATATTATGTCGCGGGCGAGAGATAAGGCTGGGGAGTGTCCTCACCAGAGTGGGCCTCGGGCCCAGGACGGGGGGGGGGAGAAGACAGCTGGGCCGGGGCGGTCGGGCCGGGGCGGTCGGGCCGGCCCACGTGGCCAGGGGCTGGAAGGAGGTAGCAGACCGGCCGGGACTCGTGGCTGGGCTGCGGCCCACGCGGAGGCTGGGCCTGGGGCGATGCTCAGGAGCGAGGCAGGCCCAGTGGGAGGTCGGGCGCTCCTCGAGCCATCGTCGTTCCAGACCCGATCGCCGCGGCGTCGGGAGCACCTGGCTCCGGCGAGGGCCAAGGCAGCGGGGGAGGCCGGAGCAGGTCGTCGGCGTGTGGGGGAACGGCCGGATCCGAGCGGCCGGGGCCGGATCCCGCCGGATCTGGGCGTTTGGCGGCGCGGGAGCTGCAGGGAACCGAGGGAGGAGCGGGGCGGCTCGGCGGCGGGCGCGCTCCGGCGAGGCTCGCGCCGGCGACGCGGCAACAGCGGCGGGGTAGGAGCTGCAGGGCTCGCCAGCCGGTGGTCGAGGGCGGCAGAGCGAGGAGCAAGGGTTGGGGCGCTGCGGGAGCGGGAGGCAGCGGTGCTGCGGGCTCGCACCGGCGGCTGTTGGGCCCGGTTCGGCCCACGGCGGGTCGGATCCGGGCCCCGGCGGGCCTGGCGGCTGGGAGGCGGCCAGGGCGACATGGAGGACGCCAAGTGGCGGCCAGGGCTTGGGCAGGCACGGAAAAGGAGGTGGGGGTTGGGGAAGGCCAGAAATGGCATGGAGAGGGGCTATATATAGCAAAATGCTACGGTTTGGGGGGTTTGGAGGGATTTTAGAGCCCTCCGATCGCGATCCGACGGATCCGATCGCGAGGTGAGGTAGGATGGGCCTAGGTTAGGTAGTGGGTTGTGTAGGAGGGGTTGTGGGGAGAGTAGAGAAGAGGCCCGCGGAGGTTTTCAGGGACCGAAAAACGTCCGACAATTTAACCAGCGACTAGTGCCGCTGTATAATTCCGTAGGGCTATCAAACGAGCTCCGAATGCGATGAAATTTGGCAGGCGGCCTGTCTACACTATAACCAGACCACATGCCAAGTTTCAACCCATTCCGAGAACATTTTTCGGCCACTTATAAAATAATTATTCGGAGGCACCGCGGGCGCGTGCAAGTGTGTCTGGGCTCAGAACGGACAACGGAAAGGACGAGGGGAACCCGAACGGATGCAAGTTTTGAAAACATGATGATGCAAGCACACGATGACATGGCAAGATGCAACACGCAAGCAGATGACATGGCAAAGGCAACGAATAACTGGCTGACACCTGGCGCACCGGTCTCGGGGTGTCACAACACTCCCCTACTAACAAGAGATCTCGTCCCGGGATATTAGGAACGAGACGGAAGGGAGAAAGGAAGAACAAGGTTCTTCGAGGACAAAAGAGTGAAAGCAAAGAACCTGGAGAGGTTGAACAACTCGAAAGAAAGAACACAAAGGAGATGAACGAAGTTGCAAACACTTTGTTACACAAAAGGAACAAGGAATACGACGAAAATCAAGGAGGTTGACAGGCACGAAACAAGAGCTGAAGGAACAAGAACGAATTCGAAACCACTCTGTTTAAAAGAGATAGAAAGAAAACTCCACGAAGAAATTCGGGCAGCGCTCCGGCTGAAACTGAAAGAAATAGCACATCGGTTGGACATGAATGGAATGGAACAACAACTTGAGAATATGGAACGATCCATGACGAGATGAACAAGAAAATGCCTCCGGAAGAATTTAAAGAGAGTGGAATGAAATGAATGAAGAAGAAGATGACAACTTCCACCACGAATGAATTGAAAGTGAATCATCAAGAGAAAGGCTTGAACGGAGTTGTTGAGAAAATCAACAACAAAAGAATAAGCTTGTTGCGGACTTATTTAAACATCTCAATACTTGAGGTGAATGATGCCGCAACCAAAAGTATTGATGAGCTGAGAGGGTGAAGAATGCAAAACTCCACTTCAAAAGAATACGGAGAATTATTTGCACTCGAGAGGCAAAAGAATAATGCTTGAGCTGCTCCAGAAGAATTAGATGAATATTTGAAGAATGAATTAAATGATGAAGAACCAGCATGAAGAACTCGGGTAATGAAAGGATGATGATATAGAAATGACGAACGAAAGGAATACGATTAAAGCCTTCCGAAGATTTAGAAAGGGCCTCCGACTAGATAACCGAGAAAATTTGAACTCCGGAAAGGAAAATATTAAAGCACTTGGAGCTAGAATTTATTCCTTGAGAATAAACTCCGAAGGAAGGAATTAAATGAACTTGATGAAAAGAATAAGAATTATGTTATGCTTATCCTCCACCAATTAAATTGATGAGAAGCAATGGATTCGCATATCACTTATTCTCGTTGAAACGATTAAAGAGGGATATATCGCAAACTCGAGAAAGTCTTCTTGAACCACCGGTAGGATTGAAAGGACGATCGAATTGATATGATAACACCGGAAAAGAACTCTTGAGCGAATCACCGTAAAGAATTGGACCCGAGTGAAGAAAAGGAACGAACCACCGGGAATAATTAAAATCAACTGGTGAAAGAGAACAAACCACCGTAAGGAATGAAATTGAGTGAATACAAGAGAATGGATCGCCGGAATAATAAAGCACTTGCGGAAAATTAGAATGACGAGAACGAAGAGATTGTGAACTGATTAAAGAATACTTAAACAAGCATCGAACAAATGTGAGACGAACAAAGAGGCATCGATGAAGAATATTCGAAGGACGAATTTGAAAACTGAGAACAAATAAATCTTCTGAAATGATGGCCTTCGGAGGAACACAATGAAAAAGAATTCATGAAATACTCCGGATGGTTGAAGAAAGAATTTGACACGAATCGGAACAAGTAAGAAGATAGCATGAAGCTAGAACGACGAACAGTCGAGAGAACGGACAAGATTTTGAGGAACTCTTCGTCGGTCTTGAAATGATGACGAGAAATACCACCAAAATTATTTAGATACTCCGAAAGAATAAAAAGAAAAATGTTGAACCAACCATGAAAAGAATTGAAAGCGATCTTGGAGAAGGCATATGACTGATGGAATCCATACTTACGTCACATTTGAAAAGAATTACGGAACACTCCGGGAAAATTAGAAGAGTCAGGTAAGATCCTGGGAAAAGACCTGTGGTTTATGAGCCCACCGAAGAGAAAACACCATTGAAAAGGATTGTAAAGGAGATGATGCACCGGAACATTTGAAAAACTCGAATGAGGTGACAACCTCGAATTAATTGGAACACAGACAAATCTCTTGAGATTCCTTCGGAACTCCGGAATAATTAAAAGGCGAGAGGCGAACGAACAAGGGGAAATATCTGAGCCGAGGGAAAAGAATATGATGAACATCGAATCCTTGATTTGATTCCACCGGAAAGGAAAAGAGATGAAGAATGACGACGAGACGAGAATTCACCAATTGAAATAACTAAGGAAAGAATACAAAACTCTCCTCGAGTAGGATGGATACTCGATTAAGGACTCCGGTCCCGAGAAGAAAAAGGGTGGGTGGGTGGGAAAAAGAACGACAACATCGGACGGGGAAAATAACATCGGGTGGAAAGAACTAAGGATGAACTTGCAAATAAGAAGAGGGTTGAATCCACTTGACGAGAGATGCACCAGATGAAAGAACTAACAACGCAATGAACGAAAACTAACCACGAGATCCTAAAAAATATTTGAAGGGGAAGAGGAGTAATTCAAAACACCTACGTCAAGATTCCTCACCAGAGCGACGAAGGGGCAGGGGAGTAAAAAGAATTCCTACTCTCCGATATAACTAGACTCCGAAAAAGTATTCTGCTAGACTCAACAACGGCCAAGCTTCGAATCAATCAAGGGGGCTCCTATGGTCGGTCGAGGCTCTGATACCAACTTGTCAGGCCCAAGATGCGATTCTATCCCGATCACGTGACACTTACGTGATTGGGGCACAACCGCATTTCGGGCGTTTAGCAAGATGGATATCATTACATCGTAACATTACATTCATACATGGGGGATACAACAATACATACAAGTCACATGAATACAACAACATCAATACAAGGCATCCGACTACGGATGCAAACATGAAAAGAACAACGACATCCATCTGCTATCCCAGGCTGCCGACCCGGAACCTAACCCAAGACTTAAGAAGAAGAAGAAGAAGAAGAAGAAGAAGAAGAAGAAGAAGAAGAAGAAGAAGAAGAAGAAGAAGAAGAAGAAGAAGAAGAAGAAGAAGAAAGAACTCCAACACAACGATCAACGCTCTCACGTCAAGACATTGGAAACCTGCACCTGCAACTGTTGTTGTAGTATATGTGAGCCACGAGGACTCAGCAATCCCATAACCATGGGTAACAAGACTATCAAAGCTTAATAGGAAGGAAGAGGTAAAGTGGTGAGGTTGTAGCAGCGGCTAAGCAATATATGGTGGCTAACTTACGAGTACAAGAATAAGATGAGCATCTACACAAACAGTCGCAAACTAGTAGTGATCGCTAAAGATCCTGAACTACCTACGAGTCAAACATAACCCCACCATGTTCTCTTCTCAAAGTGTAAAGAGACAGTCACGGTTACTCACACAGTTGTGTGTTTTACTTCGGATCCTCTGTCATGTTTTCTACAACCGGACATTAACAAATTCCAATCTGCCACATAACCGCGGGCACGACTTTCAAAAGATCATAACCCTGCAGAGGTGTCCCAACTTAGCCCATCACAAGCTCTCACGATCAGCTGAAGTGATAAATATAATATCATCACCCCTTATCTTAGGGAAATCCGATCAGGCTCGGCATCCCGGTGCACAAGACATTTCGACAATGGTAAAACAAGTCCAGCAAGACATCCCGGCGTCCGGCACCCTGATAGTAGCCGCGTGTATCTCGTCTCAGGCCACGTCCGGATGAGCGAAGCGTACAGGAGCCAGATACCCCAAGTTGCCAAGGGGCGGTCCCGCACAATGCTCTATTTGGGACCAACACCATCAGCACTGGCCCCCTGCTATGTAGAAGAATCCCCGAGGACGCGACCCCCATGCAATTTTAATTAATTAATTAAGTTGTTATTATGAGGCAAATTAAAACCAATGTTGGGCCTTGCTGGAGGAGTTTTATTCAAAGATGAAGTGTCAAGGGGTCCCCATATACCCAACCGTGTAAGGAACGCAAAATCAAGGAACATAATGCCGGTTTATCGGCGCCTAAGGTGGCATGAGTGGATGGAACAAAACACCGAGCAAAAGGCCAAGCCTTCCACCCATGCCCAGTATATATAGGTGTGTTATTATATATATAACATATTGTGATATTCCAACAACAAGTTCCCTCCTGGAACGATCTTCATCTTCACCTGCAACTAACAACGCTATAAGAGGGGCTGAGCAAGCGAGTAACATAGCCAAACAATGGTTTTGCTAGGATGGTTTCAAAGGTTAGAGGCTTCATGGCAACAAGGAGAGGGGCTGACAATAAAGATGGGTAGCGCGACATATAACGATAGCATCGAGACACTAAGCAAAGGCAATGATAGTAAAGGTATCCAAGGGTATGGTCATCTTGCCTGAGATCCCGCAAGGAAGAAGAACGGGTCCATGAAGAAGACGAAGAAGAATCCTTGAAGAAGAACCACGGGTAGACGAATGAATCCTCACGATCACAATGGAACAAGCACTAACGAGAAGAAGCAAGCAATATGGTAAACACACCACACGAGACATGACAATATGCTGAAACAAGTATGATGCAACACAAGTCTACATAGGATGCACTACAAGTCCATACAGGAAGCAAAACATGGCAAGGTAGGAAGCACAGGAGAACAACACAAGTCTATATATGATGCAATACATGGCAAGGTATGATGCATGACAAGTCTATACAGGAAGCAATACATGGCAAGGTAGGAAGCACAGAAAAACAACACAAGTCTATATGATGCAATACATGGCAAGGTATGATGCATGACAAGTCTATACAGGAAGCAATACATGGCAAGGTAGGAAGCACAGAAAAACAACACAAGTCAACAAGTTTAAATGAGGCCGGAAACTACATAAGACAAATCCGGTAAATCCTCATATGCATAATTTGAAATTAGTCCAGATCTGAACAAACCTTAAGTTAAAGTTGTTAAACAGCAATTTAACATGCACCATCATGATCTACATGAAATTCTAGTCAAGTTACATATAAAGTTTGTTTAATTCGGAGGTACGGCCTAGAAGATATGAGCAAAACAAGACAAGCATGGCAACGGTGCAAGATGCACCCAAACATCAAGCAAACTCACTCCAAACATGAAAAAAATATGATATTATGATTCTGCATGCAAAATCACACAAGTTTCATGTAAGGCACACCCAAAACGGAGCAACGGGCTAAAAGATACACATGAAATAAGATATAACAACAAGCTGAAGTTAACAGCCACATAGCAACTTTGGAGCAAGAAATATATACTCTACAACACTCAAACATGGTGACAAGAAGCATGGACATGAAGTAGACATATCGTACAGCAAACAACTCCATTGGAGCATCTCCATAGGAGGCAAGGATCAATAGCAACATGCTACAACATTTTGATCATGACACTAAAAACCTGACAGTAATATTTTATAGCAAGTTGAGAGCAAGAAATAAATAAGCTACAGCAAGTCATATGAGCAAGTAAGGTCATGAACGGATAGACAATAACATGTACAACAAGGAATGATCAATGTCCACCCCAAAACTAACATGGATTTGCCTAGGGCATCAAGCAAACATAGCATCAGGATATGACAGATTCCAGACTTAGTGAAATTTCACTAAGTGTTAAAATAGTAACATTATCATGGCATGTTTGCAAGCATGTTTCAGTCACCTCAAGGCATATCCTAGCAAATGGTTTGCACCACAGCAAAGAACACATCATGGAGATTCTAAAACATCTAGGCATGTGACATGGGGACAAACACATCAATAGCAACGAGCTCCTCAACTAGGCTTCTCGTAACAAGTTTCAGCACATAACAGCCAAATGGACTTTTGCAACAGAGATTAACATGGCAAGATGAACTCTAACATGCATGCTATAACAACCATCATGTAGTACACTTCACAAGGAACATTTTGACATATCATTTGCATCATTTGGACTAGCACACAATTATTTACAGGCATGCAAAGATGCAACAAAATGCTGACAGAAAAGACTTAGCAGATTTTATAAAACTTAGGAAAAACAACTAAGCGCAAGATAACTATATTATGCCGCGGGCGAGAGATAAGGCTGGGGGTGTCCTCACCAGAGTGGGCCTCAGGCCCAGGACGGAGGGGAGAAGACAGCTGGGCCGTGGCGGTCGGGCTGGCCCACGTGGCCAGGGGCTGAAGGAGGTAGCGGACCGGCCGGGCCTCGTGGCTGGGCTGCGGCCCACGCGGAGGCTTGGCCTGGGGCAATGCGCAGGAGCGAGGCAGGCCCAGCGGGAGGTCGGGCGCTCCTCGAGCCATCGTCGTTCCAGATCCGATCCCAGCGGCAGCGGCAGCACCTGGCTCCGGCGAGGGCCAAGGCGGCGGGGGAGGCCGGAGCAGGTCGTCGGCGAGCGGGGGAACGGCCGGATCCGGGCAGCCGGGACTGGATCCCGCCGGATCTGGGCGTGTGGCGGCACGGGAGCTGCAGGGAACCGAGGGAGGAGCGGGGCGGCTCGGCGGCGGGCGCGCTCCGGCGAGGCTCGCGCCGGCGACGCGGCAACAGCGGCGGGGTAGGAGCTGCAGGGCTCGCCGGCCGGTGGTCGAGGGTGGCAGAGCGAGGAGCGAAGGTCGGGGCGCTGCGGGAGCGGGAGGTAGCGGTGCTGCGGGCTCGCGGCGGCGGCTGTTGGGCCTGATTCGGCCCACGGCGGGTCGGATCCGGGCCCCAGCGGGCCTGGCGGCTGGGAGGCGGCCAGGGCGACGTGGAGGACGCCAAGTGGCGGCTAGGGCTTGGGCCGGCACGGAAAAGGAGGTGGGGGTTGGGGAAGGCCAAAAATGGCATGGAGAGGGGCTATATATAGCAAAATGCTAGGGTTTGGGGGGTTTGGAGCAAAATGCTAGGGGCATGGAGAGGGGCTATATAATCAAAATCCTAAGCTTGGGGATGCCCCGGGAAGGCATCCCCTCTTTTGTCTTCATTCATCGGTAACTATACTCGGAGCTATATTTTTATTCACCACATGATATGTGTTTTGCTTGGAGCGTGTTGTATAATTTGTGTCTATGCTTGTTAGTTTGCCACAATTATGCTTGCTGGACACACCTATTTTAGAGAGTTAAATATGGCCTAGGAATTGATAGAACACTCTATGTGCTTCACTTATATCTTTTGAGTTGAATAGTTTTTGCTCTAGTGCTTCACTTATATCTTTTAGAGCATGGTGGAGATAATATTTTGAAGAAATTGTTGAACTCTCATGCTTCACTTATATCCATTTGAGAGTCTATTAAAACAACATCGTAATGTGTTTAGGCTAAAGAAACTAGTCTTCACATGATAGACGTCCAATGTCAATGTAGTAAAAAAATCACACTAAGTGCATTGAATAGAATGAGATGTTGGATGCTTGATAATTGTTTTGAGACATGAGGATAGCGATATTAGAATCATGCTAGTGGAGTTATTATGAAATTGAGAAATACTTGTGTTAAGGTTAGTGATTCCCGTAGCATGCACGTATGGTGAACCGTTGTGTGACTAAGTTAAAGCATGAGGTATTTGTAAAGTGTAAACCTTTGTGTGGAGGTCGGGGGCGCGCGATGGTTAACTCCTACCAACCTCCCCCCTAGGAGCATGCGTTGATTGCTTTGTTTTGATGACTCGTAGATTTTTGCAATAAGTATATGAGTTCTTATGACTAATGCTGAGTCCATGGATTATACGCACTCTCACCCTTCCACCATTGCTAGCCTCTCTTGTATCGCACAACTTTCGCCGGTGCCATAAACCCACTATATATCCTTCCTCAAAACAGCCACCATATTGTTCCTCAAAACAGCCACCATACCTACCTATCATGGCATTTCCATAGCCATTCCGAGATATATTGCCATGCAACTTTCCACCGTTCCGTTCATATCACACGCATCATATTGTCATATTGCCATTGCATGATCATGTAGTTGACATCGTATTTGTGGCAAGGCCACCATGCATAATTTTTATACATGTCACTCTTGTTTCATTGCACATACCGGTACACCGCCGGAGGCATTCATATAGAGTCATACTTTGTTGTTGTAGTATCGAGTTGTAATGAAAGTGTGATGATCGTCATTATTAGAGCATTGTCCCATGGGAGGAAAGGCTAAATCTGAAAAAAGAAAGGCCAAAGTAAAAAAGAAAGGCCCAAAAAAGGGGAAAAGGGAAAAGAAAAAGGGACAATTGCTACTACCTTTTTTCCACTTGTGCTTCAAAGTAGCACCATGTTCTTCATTGTAGAGAGTCTCATGTTTAGTCACTTTCATATACTAGTGGGAATTTTCATTATAGAACTTGGCTTGTATATTCCAACGATGGGCTTCCTCAAATTCCCTAGGTCTTCCTGAGCAAGCAAGTTGGATGCACACCCACTAGTTTCTTTTGTTGAGCTTTCATACATATTTAGCTCTAGTGCATCCGTTGCATGGCTATCCCTACTCACTCACATTGATATCTATTGATGGGTATCTCCATAGCCCGTTGATACGCCTAGTCGATGTGAGACTATCTTCCTCTCTTTTGTCTTCTCCACAGCCACCTCTATTCCACCCATAGTGCTATGTCCATGGCTCACGCTCATGTATTGCGTGAAAGTTGAAAGGTTTGAAAACATAGAGTATGAAAACAAGTGCTTGGCTGAAATCGGGGTTGTGCATGATATGATTATTTTTGTGTGATAACGAGGGAGCATAGCCGACACTATATGCTTTTGTAGGGATAACTTTCTTTAGCCATAGTATTTTGAGAAGACATGATTGATTTGTTAGTATGCTTGAAGTATTGTTATTTCTTATGTCAATATAGACTTTTATCTTGAATCTTTCAGATCTGAACATTCATGCCACAATTAAAAGAATTACAGTTAAAAACTATATTGGTTAGCATTCCACATCAAAAATTGTTTCTTTATCATTTACCTACTCGAGGACGAGCAGGAATTAAGCTTGGGATGCTGATACGTCTCCAACATATCTATAATTTTTTATTGTTCCATGCTATTATATTATCCTTCTAGGATGTCTTATGGGCTTTATTATACACTTTTATATGATTTTTGGGACTAACCTATTAACCCAGAGCCCAGTGCCAGTTTATGTTTTTCTCCTGTTTTAGGGTTTTACAGAAAAGGGATATCAAACGGAGTCCAATTGACGAGCCAATTTTTTATGATTTTTTCTGGACCAAAAGAAGCCCCCGAAGCAAAAGAGTTGGGCCAGGAGAGCCATGGGCGGGGCGCGCCCTAGGAAGGTGGTGGCGCCCTCCTATCTCGAGGACGGCCCGTATCCCCCCTTTGCTTGGCCCCGACTCCAAAAAATCCTATAAATACTGAAACCTGAATTAACCTAGATGGGGAGTTCCACCACCGAAAGCCTCTGTAGCCACCGAAAACCAATCTAGACCCCGTTCCGGCACCCTGCCGGAGGGGGGAAACCTCATCGGTGGCCATCTTCATCATCTCGGCGCTCTCCATGACGAGGAGGGAGTAGTCCACCCTCGGGGCTGAGGGTATGTACCAGTGGCTATGTGTTTGATCTCTTTCTCTCGTGTTCTTGAGATGGCACGATCTTGATGTATCGCGAGCTTTGCTATTCTAGTTGGATCTTATGATGCTTCTCCCCCTCTACTCTCTTGTAATGGATTGAGTTTTCCCTTTGAAATTATCTTATCGGATTGAGTCTTTAAGGATTTGAGAACACTTGATGTATGTCTTGCGCGTGTTCATCTGTGGTGACAATGGGATATCATGTGATCCACTTGATGTATGTTTTAGTGATCAACTTTTGGGTTCCGTGACCTGGGGAATCTATGCATAGGGGTTGTCACATGTTTTCGTCTTGACTCTCCGGTAGAAACTTTGGGGCACTCTTTGAAGTTCTATGTGTTTGTTGAATAGATGTTTCTGAGGTTGTGTGATGCATATCGTATAACATGCCCACAGATACTTGAGGTGACATTGGAGTATCTAGGTGACATTAGGGTTTTGATTGATTTGTGTCTTAAGGTGTTATTCTAGTATGAACTCTATGATAGATTGAACGTTACTACGGACTCTTGAATAGATCGATCAGAAAGAATAACTTTTAGGTGGTTTCGTACCCTACCATAATCTCTTCATTTGTTCTCCGCTATTAGTTACTTTGCAGTGACTCTTTGTTGCATGGTGAGGGCTAGTAATATGATCCAATTATGTTATCCTTGTTGAGAGAACTTGCACTAGTGAAAGTATGAACCCTAGGCCTTGTCTCCTATCATTGCAACACCATTTATGCTCACTTTTACCACTTGCTACCTTGCTGTTTTTATATTTTCAGTTTACAAAAACCAATATCTACCATCCATATTGCACTTGTATCACCATCTCTTCGCCAAACTAGTGCACCTATACAATTTACCATTGTATTGGGTGTGTTGGGGACACAAGAGACTCTTTGTTATTTGGTTGCAGGGTTGCTTGAGAGAGACCATCTTCATCCTACGCCTCCCACGGATTGATAAACCTTAGGTCATCCACTTGAGGGAAATTTTCTACTGTCCTACAAACCTCTGCACTTGGATGCCCAACAACGTCTACAAGAAGAAGGTTGTGTAGTAGACATCATCTGTACCCAGACATGTTATGCTTATGTTGCTTGTATGCTCTGTATGTTGGGTCATGAGACCCATGTTTGTAATATCTGGCTCCTCGGAGCCTAATGAATAAATACTTTGACTCATAGAGTTTTGTTGTGATGACATGTTGTTTTTGCACATATTGAGCATATTGTGTGTATGTTATTGAAATGCTTGTATGTGTGGGATCCGACACCTAGTTGTTTACCATTGGTAGCCTATCTTATGGGGAAATGCCTCCTAGTGCTTCCACTGAGCCTTGGTAGCTTGCTACTGCTCCGGAACACATGGATTAACCGGCATGTGTCCTTCCTTGCTCCTGTGTCTGTCCCCTATGGGGAAATGTCACGCGGTGTATACCGGAGTCCTGTTAGCTTGCTACAGCCCGGCAACACTCGCTGCTGACCGACACATGTATTGTTGGGTCATGTATGCCTATCCTTATAATTTAGCGCCACTTTTGGTTTATAACTAGTCATGTCGGCCCTGGTTCTTTGTCATATGGATGCTAGCGACATTATCATATACGTGAGCCAAATGCGCAAACGGTCTCGAGACAGGTAAGGTGGAACCTGTGGGGATATCCTGCGTGAGGTCGCAAAGTGATATGATGTGTTACATGCTAGATCGGTGTGACTTAGGATCGGGGTCCCGACATCATGAGACATTGTCGGATTCAGGGCTCTGCAAAACCCGTTAAGTTCGAACACAGGGGCGTGAACGAAGATCTCTTCCACTCACGTCTACCTAGCACCTCGCTCTCGTTTCGGTGGAAAGATTCAAGCAAACAACGAACAAGCACACAAGAGTTTACCCAGGTTTGGGCCACCGTGTGGTGTAAGACCCTACTTCCTGCTTTGGTGGATTGGCTCTGGGCGAGCTAGAATATGAGCTAGTACAACGGTTCCTGGGCTCAGGAGGCGAGCTCCGAAGGGTCAGGAGGCTAGTGTCCTTGCTCCTTGTGCGGTGGCAAAGTGTGTTCTCTCCCCTTTGAAGTGGGAGTCCTAGCTACTTATATAGGCGGCCACGGTCCTCTTCCCCCGAAATGTTTAGGCGGGAAGGGATCCCACAACGGCCATTTTTGAGCGGGAACACAAGGACGTTCTTATCCTGATAAAAGCGGTCTTCGCCTGCAAAAGGATCAGGCGGTGACACGGTGGTGGGATCGACGGTGAGATCCTCCTTATCGTCCTTGCGGTCTTCGGTCTTGTTGCACCAAAGAGGAAACCTTTGCCCCACTCCTTGGGAACCAACGGCTGCGCTGTCTCCTTTGCACCAAAATGGCAACTGCGCCGCTGGTGGACGCTGACACCTGCTGGCGTGGTGCATCACTACTGACATCACTGCCTCCTCCTGAGGCAGGCTCGGCCTTGGATTCTCCACCCCAACGGAACGCCTTGCCGAGGCCACTCCCGAGGAGGTCTTGACGTCGTTCTCCTTGCGAGGCTTGGCCCCCTCGCGAGGGTGCTGGGCAGCTGGTTGATTACCTGGGCCGTACCGGGCCGCTTGTAGGAGCGCGTCGCGGCCCGCAGACATGCATGTCTGGGTACCCTGGTTCCCAGGACGCCGATAGTAGCCCCCGGGCCCAAGGCGCGCACGGAGTTGGCTTCAGGGCGAAGCCTTAGTCGAGGACGAAGCGCCGCAGGCCCCAAAAAGGATGCGGGCCAGGCTGGCGCGTGACGGTTGGATGGGACGCGAGCGACCCCGCTCCCCACACCGTCTCGATAACCGTGCATCTTGACAAAAAGGGGCCTTCTCTGTTGGGGGAGTTATCACCCTCTTTCCTTCTTGCTCGGATTTCTCCCTTTGCGCCTCTTGCCTCTCTGCACCCTTCGGCTCCCTTGACCATGGCGAAGAAGAACAAGGGCACCGCGCTGGCGTCTGGATCTACTTCTTCTCTTGATGCGGCGCTTGAGGAGTCCTCCATTATCAGGGAGGAGGACTACTCAGAGGTCCAGCCGTTCCTGTCGAGCTCCCACAATTAGCACGGCCCGACGCGGATCTGGGCTGGATCCACCATGGCGCAGACCTTGTCAAAGTCATGCTACCCCTTCTTCCTCCATAGCATCTCCGTGGGGCTCGTGCCCCCTTTCTCCGAGTTCTTCTACGCCATCCTGGAACATTACCAGGTGCATGCTCTCCATATCCAACCTCGCTCCATCTTCGTCTTGTCGCTCTTCGCCTTCTACTGTGAGGCGTTCATGGGGGTGAGGCCGACTGTCGCCCTCTTCCGCCACTTCTTCTCCATGCGTCAGTACGATGATGGCCCATGCTCGGGCTGCGTTTCCTTCGTCTTCCAGCGCCAGGGCTGTCGCCTGATGACGGCCGGGAAGAAGATAGAGTCCCACCGGAAGAGGTGGGTCTATCTGGACGCCCAGCGCACCCATCCTCTGCTGGCACTGCCTAGTGCCCGTCCGGAGAAGCTTGCCGGCTGGCGCCACGCGAAGCTCACCGGCCCTCTTGTAGGGCCCATCTTGGCGAAGATTGAGTCCAACCTGAGATCGAGGCTCGAAGGGGGCCAGATCATGAAGGAGTTCTTGAGGCAGCTGAAAGCACATTTGCTCCCTGGGTGGTTTTGGTAATTAATGACAACATACTCTGTGGTTGGACTAATGCTTTTATCAAGTATGTTTCAGGAAATTCAATCACATTGGCATGGCAAGAAGACTGAAGAAGTGGACCCCTCAAAATGCTAAGGCAAGCATTGACAAAAGCTCAAGACTCCATTTTTGGTTTAGTGATCCAAGATCACATTGAGTCCATAGGAAAAGCCAATACTATTAAAAGGGGATGAGGTTGTGTTGATGATCTGGTTGCTCAAGTGCTTAGTGATATATCTCCTTCAACTATCAGCAACTTTCACTACAATACACACTCATAAGTAATCTCGGACCAACCGATTTTCCAAACTCAGTCCCACCGAGATGAACCACCTCAGCCATAAGCCAAACCCTAGAAAAATCGGTCACTCCGAGTTTGAGATCGGTCTCACCGAAACACGGGCTGCCAAGCTTCTGTAACCGTTTGTCCTCAAATCGGAATAACCGAGTTGATGATTTCGGTCTCACCGAAACTGGTAAGTTCCTATCTTTACTCAAATCGGACAAACCGAGATGGTATTTTCGGTCCCACCGAAAACCCCAACGTTCACTATATTTGAACTTTCGGTCTGACCGAGTTGTCAACTTCGGTCTCACCGAGATTGCTCAATTATGTGTGTAACGGTTGGATTTTGTGTGGAGGCTATATATACCCCTCCACCCCCTCTTCATTCGTGGAGAGAGCCATCAGAAAGAACTACCACTCCTACCTTACACTTTCTGAGAAGAGAACTACCTACCCTTGTGTTGAGATCAAGTTGCTCCATTCCTACCATATGAAACTTGATTTCTAACCTTCCCAAGTTGCTTTCCACTCAATCCTTTCTTCCACCACAGCCAAATCAGCGAGGAGAGTTGAGTGTTGGGGAGATTATCATTTGAAGCACAAGAGCAAGGAGTTCATCATCGTCTACAACATCTATTACCTTTTGGAGGGTGGTGCCTCCTAGATTGGTTAGGTGTCGCTTGGGAGCCTCCGTCATCGAGATGTGGAGTTGAACCAAGAAGTTTGTAAGGGCAAGGAGATCGCCTACTTCGTGAAGATCTACCCCGAGTAAGGCTAGCCCTCTGTGGGCGTAGGCCATGATGGAATAGACAAGGTTGCTTCTTCGTGGACCCTTCGTGGGTGGAGCCCTCCGTGGACTCGCGCAGTCGTTACCCTCCGTGGGTTGAAGTCTCCATCAACGTGGATGTACGATAGCACCACCTATCGGAACCACGGGAAAAATCACCGCGTCTCCAAATTGCGTTTGATCTTCTCCACTTCTCTTTACTACTTGTGCAAATTACTTTCCGCTGCCCATACTCTAGAATTGCATGTGTAGTATGCTAATTGACTTGTGTGTTATGCAAAATCTGCCAAAATCTGTCCTTGATAAAAGACAGAATTTTTTATCTTGTCGAGTAGGCTAATCCCCCCCCTTTTAGACACTCTCACCTTCTTCGATCCCTCAATTGGTATCGGAGCTTTGGTCTCCATTGCTTTGGTTTACACACCATTGGAGGAAGATGGACGTGTCTACGTTTGGGAGTGTTAGCCATAGAGTGCCTATTCTTAATGGAGTGTCCTATAACTCGTGGAGGGTTGATATGCTTAGTATCTTTAAGATGTACAATTTGTGCAAATATGATGAGACCCCCTATGTGCCTCCTTTTGACCCCTTGCACCCTACCATGGATGAAGAGCTTGATTTGCTTCGTAACCTTAGGACTGTAAATCTTATCATTAGAGGGTTACCCGATGATTTGCTTAAGCTTGTTACAAACTTTGAGTGTGCCTATGCTATATGGAAGTTCTTGGAAGAACTTTATCCGGACTACTCTATGAGAGGTCTTGATAAAATTCTATACAAGACTATTGAATTTGATAAGATGCACCCCAATGATCCCAACTTTGATAAATGCTTCTTTGAGCTTCGTGATCTTATGAAAAAGAAGGGTGATCCCGCTCTTATCAATGCTTTAATTAGAAAAGCTCTCGTATTGCATTCCGAAGATTATTGTCACATTGACAAAACTAATGCAAGAAGTTTTTATCAAATTGACCTAGGTGTTGATGATGAACAATCTATGGGTCAATATGATGATGAGCATGAGCATGATGATGATTACTCCGATTCGGACACCGAGCTAGACAAGATCATGAAGAGTCTCAATCTTATGGCAAATCTGAGAGACTACATGTCCGGCGGAAAAGAGTGGATTCTTGATAGTGGATGCACCGACCACATGACCGGAGACAAAGACATGTTTCGAGAGCTTGCAAAGAACGATGGTCCACGCAAGTATGTGACTTTTGGAGACAACTCCAAGGGTAAGGTACTTGGCCTTGGTAAGGTGGCCATATCTCATGATAGCTCTATTCAAAATGTCATGCTTGTAGAATATCTTGGATACAATTTACTTTCCGTGTCTAGATTAGCTGACTTTGGATTCAATGTGCTATTCATCAAAGTAGATTGCCAAGTCTTTCGTCGTGACAATCAAAACATGGCATTTACCGGTATCCGTAGAGGTGATCTATATATTGTTGATTTCACTAAGAAAGCCCAACCTAGAGCTTGTTTCATTGCTAAATCCTCTAAAGGTTGGTTATGGCATAGAAGGCTAGGACATGTTGGTATGCGTAATCTAGACAAGCTGATCAAAGGTGATCATATTCTTGGTGTTAAAGATGTTTTCTTGGACAAAGATAGACTTTGTAGTGCTTGTCAAGCAGGAAAACAAGTTGGTGGAAGTCATCCCGTGAAAAACATCATGACCACAAGGAGACCGCTTGAGCTTCTTCATATGGATCTCTTCGGTCCCAATGCTTACAAAAGCCTTGGTGGTAACTCCTTTGGTCTAGTTATAGTTGATGATTATTCCAGATTTACGTGGGTATTTTTCCTTGATGATAAATCGCAGGTTCAGAGAATCTTCAAAACCTTTGCCAGAAAGGCCCAAAATCAATTTGAGGTGAAGATCAAGAAAGTTCGGAGTGACAATGGAACGGAGTTCAAGAACGCCAATGTAGACTCTTTTCTCGATGAGGAAGGGATTATACATGAGTTCTCAGCTACGTACACTCCTCAACAAAATGGAGTTGTTGAGAGGAAGAACCGAACGCTCATAGAGATGGCAAGAACGATGCTTGATGAATACAAGACACCGAAGCATTTTGGGGGAGAAGCATTCGAGACAGCTTGTCATGCTATCAACAGGCTTTATCTTCATAAGCTCCTCGGCAAGACATCATACGAGCTCCTCACCGGTAACAAACCCCAAGTGGGATACTTTCGTGTCTTTGGTTCAAAATGCTATATCCTTGATAAACATCGTCGGTCCAAATTTGCTCCTAAATCTCATGAAGGCTTTCTCCTTGGTTATGGATCAAACTCCCACACCTACCGTGTCTACAATAATTTCACCCGAAAGGTTGAAGAGACGGTAGACGTGAAGTTTGATGAATCTAATGGCTCGCAAGTAGAGCAAATGCCTATTGATGTAGGAGACAAGGACCCATCGGAAGCTATCCAAGATTTATCTATTGGAAAGATCCGTCCCATGGAGGTGAAGGAGAGTACCTCATCTACATATGTGGAGCCCCCTACCTCACGGAGAGATGAACCTCAAGGCAACATGGAGGCCTCCACAAGTGGAACTCACCAAGATGAGGAAGTGCAACAAGAAGATCCACCACAACCTCCTTCTCCACCGCCTCAAGACAACACCAACAACAATGAAGAAGAAGAAGAGGAAGACGAAGATGATGAGGAAGCTCAGCCACAACCTCAACAAAAGCTATCCCGAGTCCGAGCAAGAGTCAAGAAAAATCATCCCGTGGAACAAATGATGAACGACATCAACTCCGGGAGAATTACTCGCTCTAAAACTCGCTTAGCTAACTTTTGTGAGCATTACTCATTTATCTCTAGTATTGAACCTATGAAGGTAGAAGAAGCACTTGAAGACCCGGATTGGGTGAACGCTATGCACGAAGAACTACACAACTTCGAGAGGAACAAGGTATGGACTTTGGTAGAGAAGCCCAAGGATGATCAAAACATCATTGGAACCAAATGGGTGTTTCGGAACAAGCAAGATGAAGATGGACAAGTCATCCGCAACAAGGCTCGTCTCGTAGCTCAAGGTTACACACAAGTCGAAGGTATGGACTATGGTGAGACCTATGCCCCCGTTGCTAGACTTGAGTCCATTCGCATTCTTCTTGCTTATGCCAATCACCATGATATTACTCTCTATCAAATGGATATCAAAAGTGCTTTCTTAAATGGTGAAATTGAGGAAGAAGTATTTGTGAAACAACCTCCCGGATTTGTGAATCCCAAAAAGCCTAATCATGTTTACAAGTTGCACAAAGCTCTTTATGGTCTTAAACAAGCTCCTAGAGCTTGGTACAAATGCTTGACTAGCTTTCTTCTTGAAAAAGGCTTTGAGATTGGAAAGATAGACTCAACGCTGTTCACGAAAAGGGTTAATGGTGAACTATTTGTGTGCCAAATATATGTTGATGATATTATCTTTGGTTCAACTAACCCTCATTTTAGCAAGAAGTTTGGACAGCTCATGTCGGAGAAGTATGAGATGTCCATGATGAGTGAACTCAAATTCTTCCTTGGGTTGCAAATCAAGCAATCTAAGGAGGGTACCTTTGTCTCACAAACAAAGTACACCAAGGATCTCTTCAAGAAGTTCAACATGCAAGAAAGCAAAGGTATGAGTACCCCCATGCCTACTAGTGGACATAATGACTTGACAAAAGATGGAGAACCCGTTGATCAAAGGGTTTACCGATCTATGATTGGTTCTCTACTATATCTTTGTGCTTCTCGTCCTGACATAATGTTGAGTGTATGCAGGTGTGCGCGATATCAAGCAGCCCCTAAAGAATGTCATCTTAAAGCTGTTAAAAGGATAGTGAGATACTTGATACACACACCAAACTTTGGCATTTGGTATCCTAAGAGGGCCTCTTTCGACCTTGTTGGCTATTCCGACTCGGACTATGCCGGTGACAAGGTCGATAGAAAGTCAACTTCGGGTACGTGTCAATTTCTTGGTCGATCCCTTGTATCTTGGTCCTCCAAGAAACAAAATTCGGTATCATTATCCACTGCCGAAGCGGAATATATTGCTGCTGGTTCGTGTTGTGCTCAATTGCTATGGATGACACAAACGCCTAAGGATTATGGGATACATGTGAGACATGTTCCTTTGCTTTGTGACAATGAGAGTGCAATTAAAATTGGACACAATCCAGTGCAACACTCTCGAACAAAGCATATTGAAGTTCGTCACCATTTTATTCGTGATCATATTGCCAAGGGTGACATTAATCTTAAGCATGTTCGTACTGACAAACAACTTGCTGATATCTTTACAAAACCTCTTGATGAGAAGGTGTTTTGTCGCTTAAGGAGTGAGTTGAACATCATTGATGCTTCAAACTTGGAGTGAGAACTCCATTGATGCATGCAAGGCATGAGCCCACTTGACTAATCCTTGATATTTCTCTTATGATGGTGATCATATGTCTTGGACACATTTGCCTCTTTGTATTGCATCTAACTCCTTGCAAGTACTTGGATGATCTACATTCCACAAGATTACCACACACTCAAATCATGAGTAATCTTGTCATTGACCAAGTATCTAGCCCTTTGGGATGTTGAATTCAAGGAACAAATTTCTACATATCCTTTTTGACATCTTATACATCTAGTATTTCACTCTTGTCATCTTGGATATTCTTGAGTATTTCCTTGCTTGCCTAACCCATGTAGGAAGATGAACTACACAAGTAGAAATGGCGCTCCAACTTCACATTCAATGAGCACCTACATCAAGTTCACCTACATGAGCAAAGCAACAACAAGCCCAAGGTATGTTCTTCACATCTTTAAGGAGCTTTGCTCAAAGTCATGAGTACAAGCAGCTTCATAAGATGTGATCACATCAAATGCTTAATCGAAAAATGGCAACCCCATTTTGAGCTCAAATGATGAGTATGACCTATGATCAAATGTCTTCATTTGACTCCTAAGTCAATATACTCAAACATAGGTGACCTTGTCGCCGACCTTTATCTAGATGAAGTACATATGCTTTTGGAGTCTTTTCTGTTTTCTCTTATGTTCTCTCATTGAGTTTTCTTTAAACAAAAAATCAAAAAAAACTTCATCTAGGAATCTTTTTATTTCTATTCTTATGTTTCTTTGAATATCCTTATGGCTCTGATCAATTCCCCGAAAATCTTTAACAAATTCATTGCAAATCCTTTGAAACATTCCTTGCAAGTGAGCTGAATTATTTCTGTATTTTCTTGGAATTAACCTTGGCGTCACCGATTTAAATTTTTCGGTCTAACCGAAAAGGATTCGGACCCACCGATTCATCTAATTCGGTGTCACCGGTTTATCTCTTCCAGGATATCAACTTCTGCAGCTCCACTCAATGTTTCTCTATGCATGTTTCTATTTGCCCTGTTGTGATTCTTAAGGATCCCACTTCTTTCTTTCCATCTTTTCTGCCCTACCTAGTTTGCTGTCCTTTTCGGCACTTGATGTCAAAGGGGGAGAAGACTTAGGGGGAGTAGAGGGAGAAGAGAAGACTTAGGGGAAGAAGAAAAGCAATCTTATCTTAAGGGGAGAGAATCACATCAAAGCTTTGCCGTGTTTTACTTTGGACATTACAATTGGCATCATTCTTTTGATTTTGCCCTTTCCATCAAACCCCTTGTTCTGAGAGAACTCAAAGGGAGAGGAATCTTCACAATTGATATCTTATGGAAAGCAAAATCTCTCAGAGTTCATTGAAAATCTTTTAGTTTCGGAGACATGTTTGCTGATTCAAGCTTGTGCTCAATATGAGACACTCTTTATACATGTCATCCCTGGCTTGGTACTCTTGATGTTCTTGCAGTTGGTTGAAGGAATACTCTTGTGTTATCTAACCTTGTTTTCCCAAGTTTATTCCCTCAGGTACAATGCCAAGGAACCTCAAGGTAAGTATATGCACCTTGCAGGATGTGCATGATGGTGACTTGCTTGTAAATACTTGTTTGCAAGAAATCACCATGCACATATGCATTATCACTCACTTCTTTTCATCTGCTCTGATGCATATAGCCAAGTTGCATGTAGCACATCTTGCTTATCTCTCTTGTGTGCTTGTGGTAGTCCAAAACCAAAATCTATGAAAATCTTGCACACTTGTAGGGGAAGCCTGTGTACTACATGCTTGTCAAAGCTTTCGTGATAATTCTATCTTTCTTTCAATAAGCTTTGATGTATTGTTTAGTGTGATTTTAGTGTGTTGCCATCAATTACCAAAAAGGGGGAGATTGAAAGCACATTTGCTCCCTGGGTGGTTTTGGTAATTAATAACAACATACTCTGTGGTTGGACTAATGCTTTTATCAAGTATGTTTCAGGAAATTCAATCACATTGGCATGGCAAGAAGACTGAAGAAGTGGACCCCTCAAAATGCTAAGGCAAGCATTGGCAAAAGCTCAAGACTCCATTTTTGGTTTAGTGATCCAAGATCACATTGAGTCCATAGGAAAAGCCAATACTATTAAAAGGGGATGAGGTTGTGTTGATGATCTGGTTGCTCAAGTGCTTAGTGATATATCTCCTTCAACTATCAGCAACTTTCACTACAATACACACTCATAAGTAATCTCGGACCAACCGATTTTCCAAACTCAGTCCCACCGAGATGAACCACCTCAGCCATAAGCCAAACCCTAGAAAAATCGGTCACTCCGAGTTTGAGATCGGTCTCACCGAAACACGGGCTGCCAAGCTTCTGTAACCGTTTGTCCTCAAATCGGAATAACCGAGTTGATGATTTCGGTCTCATCGAAACTGGCAAGTTCCTATCTTTACTCAAATCGGACAAACCGAGATGGTATTTTCGGTCCCACCGAAAACCCCAACGTTCACTATATTTGAACTTTCGGTCTGACCGAGTTGTCAACTTCGGTCTCACCGAGATTGCTCAATTATGTGTGTAACGGTTGGATTTTGTGTGGAGGCTATATATACCCCTCCACCCCCTCTTCATTCGTGGAGAGAGCCATCAGAAAGAACTACCACTCCTACCTTACACTTTCTAAGAAGAGAACTAGCTACCCTTGTGTTGAGATCAAGTTGCTCCATTCCTACCATAAGAAACTTGATTTCTAACCTTCCCAAGTTGCTTTCCACTCAATCCTTTCTTCCACCAAAGCCAAATCAGTGAGGAGAGTTGAGTGTTGGGGAGATTATCATTTGAAGCACAAGAGCAAGGAGTTCATCATCATCTACAACATCTATTACCTTTTGGAGGGTGGTGCCTCCTAGATTGGTTAGGTGTCGCTTGGGAGCCTCCGTCATCGAGATGTGGAGTTGAACCAAGAAGTTTGTAAGGGCAAGGAGATCGCCTACTTCGTGAAGATCTACCCCGAGTAAGGCTAGCCCTCCGTGGGCGTAGGCCATGATGGAATAGACAAGGTTGCTTCTTCGTGGACCCTTCGTGGGTGGAGCCCTCCGTGGACTCGCGCAGCCGTTACCCTCCCTGGGTTGAAGTCTCCATCAACGTGGATGTACGATAGCACCACCTATCGGAACCACGGGAAAAATCACCGCGTCTCCAAATTGCGTTTGATCTTCTCCACTTCTCTTTACTACTTGTGCAATTTACTTTCCGCTGCCCATACTCTAGAATTGCATGTGTAGTATGCTACTTGACTTGTGTGTTATGCAAAATCTGCCAAAATCTGTCCTTGATAAAAGACAGAATTTTTTATCTTGTCGAGTAGTCTAACCCCCCCCCCCCTTTAGACACTCTCACCTTCTTCGATCCCTCAGCAGCGTCTGGCACCGCTGCAGGCTCACTCACGCCCCATGTGGGAGCTGGTCGGCGACGTCGACGGGCTCCGGCTGCACCCAGGGATGCTGGCCGAAGATGATCTGGACTTCACCTCGAGAGCCCTCCTGGGGATGGTTCCGGAGGATCTTGCTGGGGCCTACCTACCGCTGTACAGCCGCCCTGACAAGGCCGAGTTGCTGATGGCCATGCCAGACCTTGGTGCGCCCGTGGGCGCTCCGCCCACGTTCGACGTGTCTTCTAGTGATGACGACGAGAGCGACGAGGGGGGCTTGGAGGACACCCTGGACGACGAAGGGGACTCCTTCGAGGCGTTCGCCGGAGCAATAACACTAGGCGCAGGTGCCGCCGGACGGTGCCAGGCGACCACTCCACGTTGATCCGGACACACTGCGTCCGAGGGAAGTAAGGTGGCTACTCCGCCGAAGAGTACCATGCCAGTGAACCTGGCGACCGCGGCTGCGCCCAGGACCATGGCCTCACACCTCGCCCAGGCCGGGGCCATCGGCACGCCCAGTGCACCAAGAGCTGCTATCGACCTGCTGGTGAAGAGAAGGGCGCACCTCGCCTCTGACGAGTAAGTGTGCAATTTCTCACTCATCCTCATTTGTCGTGCCCCTGATGCACTCTCCGTGATGCAGCAGCCTGGGGGTGTGATGAAGAAGGTGAAGGGGGCGGTCACGCCGCGGTGCCCTGCTCCCCCGGCTGCTGGTGCAACCTCGGGGAAGGATGCTGCGGTGCTAGGTGGCCTGGTTGGCCGGGCCACTGTGCGTGTGGTGATGGTGTCGCCCGAAGACGTCCCTGTCTCCGGCAAGGTTGCGGAGTTGGCTTCTACTCTGGCTGCTCTGGCGAGGGAGGCCGGAGCCCCCGAGCCCCTGGTCGAGCAGCCGGTCTCGTTGGTGCCCGTGCGCCAGCCGGCGCAGCCTGGTCCTGAGGCTTTGCATGCTGCCTCCGCCGCGCTGGGTCGTCTTCGCGCTGATCTGCAAAATAGTGACAGCCACCTGACAGAAGGGCGCCTGGGGCTGATCCATGGGTGGCTCCTGGCAGACGAGTCTGCACGGACCTCCTGGGATCAGGCCACGACGGCTGCTGCTAAGGGTCGAGAGGAAGCGGCGGCGGCCACGATGGCCCGTGACGCCGCGCGAGCTGACGCCGCATCCTTCGAGAAGTGCTGCCTCAAGGCCAAGAGCGAGCTGGGGGGCCTCCGCAAGGACGACACTAGGCACGCCCTGGAGCTCAAAGGGTTGGAGAAGGAGCTCGAGGCGCAGAAGACCGCGACGTCCCGGCTGCAACAGGAGCAGCTTGCTGACCGCGCCGCCCTAGAGAAGCTGAAGGTTGAAGTTGAACAGGCCAGGGCGGCCCAGGCCGCTCGCGTCCAGGAGGAAGCTCTTGCGGCCTTGGCGACGGTGAGTCCCGAGGCCCTTGCCGCCTTTGACCTTGAGGCCCGCAAGGCGCTGCATGCCGTCTATGGGGAAGGGTTCAAGGAGCCGCTGGCCGCCCTGGAGGGAGGCCCCGCCGGGCTCCTTGCTGCACTCATGGAGTCCCTGGTGGTGTTATGGCCGCGACTGGCCAGTTAGCCGACGTCGAAAGCCGTACGCTGCTTACCTTGGTCCTGACGCAGGTGTGCAGCCACCTAAGCCTTCGCGACCCCACCCTTGACCTGGCCTTGTTGTCCGAGCCCGTCACCGTAGTCATGGAGAACAGGGCTGCCGATGCCCTAAGGGTGAAGGTCACGTCGCTGGTGGAGGCGTTCCTCCAGGCTACCGCTACCGCGGCCGAAGGGGAGACAACTAGTACTGCTGCGCCCGGCGATGCCTAGTCCGTTCTGTTAAGTGAGAGAAGCGCGAGTGCCTCGGGGAGGCATAAGAACTTTGGTTGAATTCGAAAAAACTTGATGTTATTGTAATAGCTAGATGATTCCATGCTTGCTTCCTTTCATGTTTGCTTTAGGTGCTCTGCGTCGGCAGGGCCCAACCCCGCGCATACCTTGACCACCGCTGAGCCCTCTAGATGACCGGGGTTACCATAGTAACTAGACTCGCTATTGAGCCCTCCGGACGACCAGGGTTACCGTAGTAACTAGACTTAGGGGATGAGGGGCTACGTGGCCAGTGAGGCCCTTGGGTCGCGATGCCCAAGGGTCCCCCTTGACATTCAAGTGATCCCGTTTTTGTTCTACGTCGGCAGGGCATCGATCGCCATTGAACCCTCCGGAGGACCAGGGTTATCGTCATAACTAGACTCAAGGGATGAGGGGCTACGTGGCCAGTTAGGCCCCTGGGTCGTGATGCCTGGGATGGGGGCACGAGAAGGCCAGGTGTCTGGGCACCTGGTAGGGTGGCGTCTGCCAGGCGTGACCTGAGCATAGCCCCCGTGCCTAGCCCCCCTCGCGACACCTATCCAAGGAGAAGCTGTGAGCATCGTGAGCTGAAAAGCTCCCTGAGGTTGGTGCGACCACTGGGGGCCACTGTCGGATTCAGGGCTCCGCAAAACCCATTAAGTTCAAACACAGGGGCATGAACGAAGATCTCTCCCACTCACGTCTACCTAGTGCCTCGTTCTCGTCTCGGTGGAAGGATTCAAGCAAACAACAAACAAGCGCACAAGAGTTTATCCAGGTTCGGGCCACCGTGTGGTGTAAGACCCTACTTCTTGCTTTGGTGGATTGGCTCTGGGCGAGCTAGAGTATGACCTGATACAAGGGTTCCTGAGCTCAGGAGGCGAGCTCGGGAGGGTCAGGAGGCTAGTGTTCTTGCTCCTTGTGCGGTGGCAAAGTCTGTGAATCGATCCCTTTCTTAGTGGGAATCCTAGCTACTAATATAGGCGGCCACGGTCCTCTTCCCCCGAAATGTTTAGGCGGGAACGGATTCCACAACGGCCATTTTTGAGCGGGAACACAAGGACGTTCCTACCCTGACAAAAGCAGTCTTCGCCTGCAAAAGTATCAGGCGGTGACACGATGGTGGGCTCGACGGTGACATCCTCCTTATTGTCCTTACGGTCTTCGGTCTTGTTGCACCAAAGAGGAAACCTTTGCCCCGCTCCTTGGGAACCAACGGCTGCGCTGTCTCCTTTGCACCGAAATGGCAACTGTGCCGCTAGCGGACGCTGGCACTTAATGGCGCGGTGCATCACTGCTGACATCACTGCCTCCTCCTGAGGCAGGCTTGGCCTTGGATTCTCCGCCCCTCCGGAACGCCTTGCCAAGGCCGCTCCCGAGGGGGTCTTGGCGTTGTTCTCCTCGCGAGGCCTGGCCCCTCACGAGGGTCTTGAGCAGCTGGTCGATCAACTGGGTCGTACCAGGCCGCTTGTAGGAGCGCGTCGCGGCCCACAGACAGGCAAGTCTGGGTACCCTGGTTCCCAGTGCGCCGATAGTTGCCCCCGGGCCCAAGGCGCGCATGGAGTTGGCTTCGTAACGAAGCCTTAGGCGAGGACGAAGTGCCGCGGGCCCTAAAAGGCTGCGGGCCAGGCCGGCGCGCGATTTGTTGGATGGGACGTGGTGGCTCCACTTCGCACGCAACCTTGGCGATCGTGCGACTTGACAACTCCTTGGCGCGGGTGACGGGGGAGTAATGGCTGCGACACCATTGGCTGGCGGTTGGGCTCCTCTTCCCTATAAATGGGGCTAGGGGGTAGCCCCCAGGTCATTTTCAAGCCAACACCGTCTTCTCCTTGCTTGTCCTTCACTCTTCCTCCCCGTCGCAAGATCTTCATGGCGCCGCCACGGAGAAGGGGAAGACCCCGAAGAATCCAGTCCCGCTGCCGCCGAAGAGGGGTCACGGTCATCCCCGTAAGCATGCCGCCGCGCCCGTAGCGTCTTCTCGGGGAGGCGGGCGCGGCCCTTTGAGCTCTGTTGTGGCCGCCGGTGGGCAGCACCGGGCGTCCTCTCGTGGCGAAGGTGGTCGCGGCCGTGGGGGAAGAGGGGCGCGTAAAGGTGCCTGCTGGTCGCGCGCCCTCCGCACCCACAATTCCATTCCTTCGATGTCTCGTCGGAGTTCATAGTGTGGGCGGAGAAGCCCGGTGTCTCGTGGCTCAGGATTCCCCGCTCATTTGGTGACGTGCTCCCGGCCGGAGGCCTTGGGGGCATATGGCTGTAGGCCGACAGTTGTTGCAGCGGCGCATCCTGGGTGGAGGTCGAGGTGGCTCCTTCGGGCGATACGTTCTTGGAGCGTGGCTGGCAGTCGTTCGCTCATGGGCGCCGGCTGCAGGGGAGGTGTGCGCTCCACTTTAGGTACGATGGCGTCTCCACGTTGTTCGGCAGGGTCTTCTCAGAGGAAGGGAGGCGCCTTGGGTGCTGTCCCGAGGCTGACAACAAGGAGGGTGGAGACGTCCAGAGGAGCAGTTCATCCTCCGAAGATAGCCTCAGTCCTAGGCGTCATGAGGCCCCCCTCTGTGGCAGCAGCAGCTCCTCCAGCAGTGGCGGTTGCGATGAACTACCACGCCGCCGAGCTCAGTACAGCGTGGGGAGGGGATCACAGCGCCGCTGCGGCTCGGTGAAGCCGGAGGAGCCGGAGGATTCCGATTGAGCGGGGGCGGCTTCTGCTTCTTCTCCCTTCTTTCCTTCACGTTTTTTTTCTGCATCAAAGTTTCAAGTTGCCTTGAGGAGGCGTGTAATGGGTTGTGACGTATGTAAGAAGCGGGAACTCATCGTCATGCTTTTGTTGCTTTGAATGAAGTCACTTAGCTTTTATGCGTCCTGCCATCCTGAGGCGGAGTCCTCCCGACTCTGGCATCATGAGCCCCTTCGGGTCGTGAGGAGGTGGCCGGGTCTGACTCGTACAGCCCCCGAGCGGGGGTCAATCGCTGAAATCTACTGAGAGTGCCGAGCGCGGGTTAGAGCACCAAAGCCTGAGCGGCTCGGTAGGTTGCGCGGGTTGAGCAGCCCTGTGCCAGAGCCTGAGCAGGCTTGGGCAGGCGAGGTCACGGGGTCACGACGGACGAGGTCCGGTGACCGACCGTGCCCCAGCCCCCACGCGCGAGGCGCGTGAAGGAGAGCGAGTGGCATAGCTGAACTTAAAGCTGGCGAGAAAGATCCAAACACAAAATTCTCAACGAAACGCAAGAAGCGCGGGAAATAGGAGAACTTCATATCATGGGGTAGAGGAAGGGCTGATAACCAAGGAAGTAGAAAAGGCTGACAGCCAAACACCAAGCAAAAAGGAAAAAGGTTGCGTCCGACCCCTACACTATGTCTTCTTCCCAGCGCGGAGCTAAGGACTGTCACTGGGGCATGGGTGGAGCTCCGTCTGAGGGCCTGTAGGCAACGCACAGGAGACTCTGAGGCGTGTACAGCCCCAACTCATTATTACGAGAGTGTCACGGGCGGAGACCTTCACGGGCACGGAGCCTTGATTATGGATAAAACCTCCTGATGTGCTCGATGTTCCAGGAATTCTGGATAGGTATCCCATCCTGCGTCTCCAGGCGCACATCACCAGGCCTAGAGACACGGGCGATTCTGAATGGGCCCTCCCACATAGGCGAGAGCTTGTGCAGCCCTTCACGGGAGAGGACCCGCCTCAGGACCAAGTCACCAACTTCAAGTGTTCTCGTGTGGACGCTGCGGCAGTGGTACCGCCGCAGCGCCTGCTGGTAATGCGCCGCCCTGAGGGCAGCCCGGCGGCAGCCCTCCTCGCCGAGCACGAGGTCCATCCGCCAGGCGGCGTCCTGGCATTCCTCATCGAAGGCCAAGACCCGTGGGGAGCAATGCTTGACCTCGTGAGGGAGGACCGCCTCCGCCACATAGACGAGAAAGAAGGGAGTCTCGCCCATAGGTTTGGTGGCAGTGGTCCGAATTGACAACAACATGGACTGGAGCTCGTCGATCCAGCCCCTGCCGCAAGCCTCAAGCTTCTTCTTGAAGCTGCGCGTCTTGAGGCCACGCAAGACTTCCGCATTGGCACGCTCGGCCTGGCTGTTGCTCCTGGGGTGGGCCACCGAAGCGTAGCAGATCTGTGTTCCAAGGTTAGCACAATATGACCTAAAGAGATTGCTTGTGAACTGCGAACCTTTATCCATGATGATGCGGTTGGGGACCCCGAATCACCTCACGAGGCCTTGGATGAACTTGACAGCTGACCCGGTTGGAATTGCGCGAACAGGTTCCACTTTCGCCCACTTGGTGAATTTGTCGATGGCGACGTACAGGAAGCGGTAGCCCCCTGCGGCCCGAGGGAAAGGACCTAGGATGTCCAATCCCCAGACTGTGAAGGGCCAAGAGAGCGGAATCGTCTGGAGGCCTTGCGCCGGCTGGTGGATCTGCTTGGCGTGAAACTGGCACGCCTCGCATGCTCGCACGAGCTCCGTGGCGTCGTTGAGCGCCGTGGGCCAATAGAAGCCGTTGCGGAAGGCTTTGCCCACGAGGATGCGTGACGATGAGTGATGACCACAGTCCTCACCGTGGATATCAGCTAGCAGCTCACGCCCTTGCTTTCTCGAGATACACCTTAGCGAAACATCATTGGGGCGCCTCCTGTAGAGTTCGACGTCTTGGATGCAGTAGGCAGTGGCCTGTCGGACCACGCATTCTACGTCTTCCTCCTTGTCTGGTAAGGAATCGTGCTGTAGGTACATCTTGAGTTCTTGGGTCCAGCACCCCACCTCGAGCTCCGCAGCGAGCAACAGGCGGGCTCCGGACGGTGGCCCGCAAGATGGGGCACCGTCCAGAGGCGCTGTTGGTAGCCCCTGTCGAGGGGAGGCCGGCTCGGGTACTGATGGTGTTGCTGACGGCTTGAGTAGTCGCTCCTCGAAGAAGCCTGGCCTTTGGTCCTCCTGTTTGGAGGCTCGCTTGGCGATGTCGTCCGCTTCTTTGTTGGTGCCTCGCGGCACATGCTGCACTTCCAGCCCTTGGAACCTCTTCTCCATCCTGCGCACTTCCTCCAGGTACGCCCCCATGTGCTCATCTTTGGGCTTGTACTTCTTGTTGGAGAAATCAACGAGTTGTGAATCGCCCCTGATGGTGAGACGCTTGACCCCTAGCGCAACGGCGGCCTTGAGCCCGACAATCAGGCCCTCGTACTCGGCAATGTTGTTGGAGACCTTCTCGCCCTGCTGGAAGCAGAGCTGCACAGCGTAGTACAACCTATCCTGAGTGGGGGATACCAGCATGGCGTCAGCCCCCGCGCCGAGGCATGAGAAGGCGCCTCAAAGTACACCACCCATCCGTCTGGGGCTTCATCGTCGGGGGCCAGAGAACGGTCTTTGTTGGCCCCCCGCTCGGGCGCATCAGTCCATTCCACCATGAAGTCTGCCGGAGCTGCTCCTTTGATCACCCGCGTGGTGCTGAATTCAACGCTTGAAGCTCGATGTTCCACTCGGCGACCCTCCCGATGACATTCGGGCCCCGCAACACCTTCTCGAGAGGGTACAATGAGACGACCTTGATGGGGTGACCTGGGAAGTAGTGGCGCAGCTTCCTGGAGGCGACGATGAGCGCCAGAAGCAGCTTCTGGGGCATTGGGTAGCGCGAACGCGCGTCACGCAGTACTGTGCTGATGAAGTATACCGGGTGCTCCATGAGGGTCGGCGCAGCAGGGTCCGCTGGCGCCTCTGGACCCTCACGAGCTTCTTGCTGAGCGGCGGGGCCGTCAGTGCCCGTGGTCAAGTCCGCCCCGGAGGCCGTGTCAGGGGGCGGCGCAGGCCCTGAGGGTGCCGAGCCACCTGGTGGCCTTGGGGTCCGGAGCTTTTCCTCGCGCTCCATGACCAGTGGTACGCTGGCGGAATGAGGCGTTGCGGCGAGGTAGAGCGTCATGGGCTCCAGGGGTCGTGGTGCTACCATGACCGGCGAGCTGGTGAGGTACTTCTTGAGGTCCTGAAAAGCGGCGTCGGCTTCCGTAGTCCACTCAAAGGGCCCCTTCTTATTCATGAGCTTGAAGAACGCGAGGGCGCGTTCCCCGAGCTTAGATATGAAGCGCCCCAGGGATGTCACACACCCGGCGAGCTTCTACATTTCCTTCGGGTTTGTGGGCGGCCTCATCTTCTCGATGGCCTTGATCTTCTCCGGGTTGGCCTCAATGCCTCGGTGCGAAACCAGGAACCCTAGCAACTTGCCAGAGGGTACGCCGAACACGCACTTCTCCGGGTTGAGGCACAGCTTCACCTTGCGCGGGTTGGCGAATGTTTCCTCTAAGTCCTGGATGAGGGTAGTGGCCACTTTGATCTTCACCACTATGTCGTCGACGTAGGCCTCCGCATTCCTCCCGAGCTGAGGGCCGAGGGTGATGTGCATCAGGCGCTGGAAGGTAGCGCCCGCGTTCCTCAGCCCGAAAGGCATGCAGGTGTAGCAGTAGACCCCGCATGGGGTCAGGAACGTTGTCTTCTCCACGTCTTCCACCGCCATCTTGATTTGGTGGTAGCCCGAGAACGCATCAAGGAAGTAGAGCAGGTCGCATTCGGCCGTCGAATCCACGATTTGGTCGATGCGCGGAAGAGGGAAGGGGTCCTGAGGACAGAACTTGTTTAGGCTCGTGAAGTCGACGCACATGCGCTCTTTGCCTCCTTTCTTCAGGACGATGATGGGGTTGGCCAGCCACTCTGGATGCCGTACCTCCCGTACGACACCAGCCTCCTCCAGCTTCCTAACCTCCTGGATGATGAAGGCCTACTTCTCGGGGGCTTGTCTACGTGCCTTCTGCTTGATGGGGCGTGCATTGGGGCACACCGTGACGTGATGCTCAATGACATGCCTCGGCACCCCGACCAAATCTGCGGCCTTCCAGACGAACACGTCCTTGTTGGCTCTGAGGAAGCCAACCAGCGCCGCCTCTTGTTCTGGATCCATGCCCGTGCCGATGGTGAAGGTGGCTCCTGAGCCTTCTTCGTCGGCAGGCACTTGCTTCGTCTGAGCGGGGTCCTGAGAAAAGAGTTGCTTCTTCTTGGTAGGCGCGGCCTCCGCAGGCTCCGGAGCCCCCTTCGCCGTTGGGTGAGCTAGGGCAGCGGCGGCCTTGTACGCGTGCCCGTGGACCTGAAGGGCGGCCTTAGGGTCCCCTTTGACGGTGATGACGCTGCTGCTCCCGGGCATCTTGACGGTGTTGTAGCCTGGGTGAGTTGTCGCCATGAACTTTGCCAGGGCAGGGAAACCGAGGACGATGTTGTACAGCAGGCGGATGGGCGCAACGTAAAAATCGATTAGCTCAGTCTGGTAGTTAGCTGGTGTACCGAAGGTGACAGGGAGGTGGATCTGGCCGAGCAGGACGGCCGAGCCCGCGGCCCTCGAGAAGGGCTTGGTGGGAAGGAGTTGCCTGTAGGACAGAGGCAGGTGACCGAAGGCTTCAGGAGAGAGGATGTTGAGGCCGGCGCCGCCGTCGATGAGGGTTCTTGTCATGACCACCCCACAGATGGTAGGCGTGCATACCGTGGGGAGAGCACCAGCACCGGCCGCTTCGGGGGCGAGGTCGCCCGTGCCAAAGGCGATGGCGAGCCCCGGCCCGTCCTGCACCCGCAAGGCCTCTCGCGGCTGGGCAGCAGCTCCAACCTGCCAAAAGTGCGACTTGGCGTGCCGAGTAGACGCCGGTGCTTGGGACCCACCAAGGATGCAGGCGACCCCGCGGCAAGGCCGCCTCTCGCAGCCAGCGCCCCACAGCTTGCAGCAGCGGGCCCTCCGCGTGGTGCGGCTCTCGGTGGGCGGCCGGTACTGGGCCCGTCGCCGCCCCACCAAGAGCGCGACCGGCGAGGCCACAGGAAGCGGGAGTGGTGGTGCAGGCCGTCCTCCAGTGGCCTGGCCGGTAGAAGCATCGTGGAAGAAGGAGGAGGGGTGCGCATTGGTGGCGTGGTCCGCTCATGCTGCCGGGTCGGCGGTGGAGGAGCCAGCCCCCGCACGGCTGTGGCTGGCTGCAGCCATTGTAGAGGTGCCGCACCGGAGAGGGGAAGCGAGGTCGTCAGAGAGGCGAGATTTTGACACGCCCCCTACCTGGCGCGCCACATTTCGGAATCAGGGCTCCGCAAAACCCGTTAAGTTCGAACACAGGGGCGTGAACGAAGATCTCTCCCACTCACGTCTACCTAGCGCCTCGTTCTCGTCTCGGTGGAAGGATTCAAGCAAACAACAAACAAGCGCACAAGAGTTTATCCAGGTTCGGGCCACCGTGTGGTGTAAGACCCTACTTCCTGCTTTGGAGGATTGGCTCCGGGCGTGCTAGAGTATGAACTGATACAAGGGTTCCTCAGCTCAGGGTGCGAGCTCGGGAGGGTCAAGAGGCTAGCGTTCTTGCTCCTTGTGCGGTGGCAAAGTCTGTGAATCGATCCCTATCTTAGTGGGAATCCTAGCTACTTATATAGGCTGCCACGGTCCTCTTCCCCAGAAATGTTTAGGCGGGAAGGGATTCCACAACGGCCATTTTTGAGCGGGAACACAAGGACGTTCCTACCCTGACAAAAGCAGTCTTCGCCTGCAAAAGGATCAGGCGGTGACACGGTGGTGGGCTCGACGGTGACATCCTCCTTATTGTCCTTGCGGTCTTTGGTCTTATTGCACTAAAGAGGAAACATTTGCCCCGCTCCTTGGGAACCAACGGCTGCGCTGTCTCCTTTGCACCAAAATGGCAACTTTGCCGCTGGCGGACGCTGGCACTTGCTGGCGTGGTGCGTCACTGCTGACATCACTACCTCCTCCTGAGGCAGGCTTGGCCTTGGATTCTTCGCCCCTCCGGAACGCCTTGCTGAGGCCGCTCCCGAGGGGGTCTTGGTGTTGTTCTCCTCACGAGGCCTGGCCCCTCGCAAGTGTCTTGAGCAGCTGGTCAATCAGCTGGGCCGTACCAGGCCGCTTGTAGGAGCGCGTCGCGGCCCGCAGACAGGCAAGTCTGGGTACCCTGGTTCCCAGTACGCCGACAGCCACCCTCAGTTGTTTATAACTAGCGCGGAGCATAGAGCTACCACACTTGAGTGGAGTGTGGGCATAACCGCGCCTCGGTCGTATCGGCCAGCGTGGAGCTTGGTGCTTCCACTGGTTCGTGGGCATAACTGCTCCTCGGTTAGATCTGCAGGGACGGACCCGAGCACAGACGTCGAGCTAGTCCTTAATCATGGGGCAGTCATGAGTGGGCTCGCAAGTGCTCATGACCTTAGTGGCGGTGAGGACGCCGAGCATATAGATAATGTGAACGGAAAGAAATATCTTGTTAGGACCCCGATCCTAAGTCACACCGATCTAGCTGTAACACGTCATATCACTTTGCGGCTTCACGCACGGTATCCCCACGGGTGCCACCTTACCTGGCCCGGGACCGTTAGCGCATTTTGGCACACGTATATGACAGTGTCGCTAGCATCCATATGACAGAGAACCCGGGCCGACATGGCTAGTTATAAACCAAAAGTGGCACTAAATTACAGAGACAGGCATCCATGACCCAGCAACGAACGTGTCGGTCATCAACGTATGAACCCAAGTCATAGCAAGCTACATGGACTTAAAGTAACAACGCGTGACATTTCCCCTAAGGGACAGACACAGGAACGAAGAAGGACACATGCCGGCCAGCCTACGTGTTCCGAGCAGTAGCAAGCTACCAAGGCTCATTGGAAGCACTAGGAGGCATTTCCCTGTAAGATAGGCTACCAAAGGAAAACAACTAAGTGTCGGATCCCACACATACCAAGCATTTCAATCATACACACAATATGCTCAATATGTGCAAATACAACATTGCATCACAACAGAACTCTATGACTCAAAGTACTTTATTTAAAAGGCTCCAAGAGCCATACATAACATATCCATACAGGTAGGGGTCACATGACCCAACACTCAAGTCATACAGTCATACAAGCACAAGCGGAAGCTACATGTTTGAGTACAGACAACTTAGAAAATAAAACAGGCTTGGTGTAGCCTGACTATCTACAAGGCCCTTCACAAGCTCCAGATCTCCGTCTGGGTAACAAGCTACTCGTCGACGTCAACGTCTATGTAGAACCCATCAGAAGGGGCAGGGTTCTCCTCTGCAACAGTTATTAAGAAAACATGAGTACAAAGGTACTCAGCAAGTCTTACAACAGAACCTATCATACATGCAACATTATCAACAGGGGGTAGTGGAGTTCATAGCAGAAAGCCAGCTTTGACTCTTGGCTAACCTATACTACAACTCTCAACAGATAGCAAGATATTACTACGTACACGAGTCCTCTACTCACCACAACAATACACCACCGAGGATCCTCTTCCGTCATCCTACGGAAGGGCCATCCACGGCACTCACACTTATCTTGAGGCTTGTAGTAGTAACCATCAATTTGTCTATGAACTGTAAGAGTAACCAAGTAGTTCGTACCGCGAACAACGGCTATTCGAATAGATTGATAACCCTGCAGGGGTGTACTTCTTCACACACCCTTCCACCACTTATCGCCGTTTACTCGACATGTACTCGGCAACCTTCAAGCGGAAGCCCAGCGAGGGTGTCGGCCACGACCTGACTAACTACACAAGTCTCTAATCTAGGTTTATTGCCTATTTGGGTTCCATCCGTGGGGAGATCTGGCCGGGGTGTCGCTCACGGCCCCAAATGATGTGTACAGGGTTCTCGAGTCACCAAACGGGCAACCGGTACACCGTGCCACGTACCTGTCGCATCACAGCCCACCCCGAGTGTCAGCGCTGTGCACGACCACCAGTAAACTACAAACACCAGAAACTAGTTGCAACTCCTGGACAAAGATCAAGGATAATTAATAAGTCGAGAGGGTCAGTTAAGGATCCCAATGTGTGGTAGTAGCTGAAACTTGAACCACACATATAGATCTCGGGTCCTATGGGCGGTTCCAATGAAACAACACACCACGTACTCCTACATGGCCTTTCATCGATACCTTTACCAAACATGTTCCACACTTCCTTCTCTTTACCGATATGGTCATTTCACTCTGGTCCATCACCCAGATGAACCAGACCTGACACAACTCTAAGCATAGCAGGCAACATAAACAAATAGCATGGTGAATCACACATCATATGGCTCAATCAACTCCTACACATGCTAGTGGGTTTCAACTATTTACTGTGGCAATGACAGGTCATGCAAGGGAATAGGGTTCAACTACCGCAGCAAGTAGCAATTCACACGTTGTTGCCTTAATGCAGTAAAAGAGAGCAGGAGCGAGAAGATGGGTTTGTATCGGAATGATCAATGATTGCTTGCCTGACAGAGTGGTTGTCGGGTACTGCTCTTCAGCTGGATACACAGAAGTATCCTCGGGAGCAGGACCTAACACGGAGAATACCGGCGATACAATCAATAAACAAACAGATGCAACAATATGATGCATGCTCATGATATGGAAAGATGCATGTGCTTTGGGCTAATGCAACTATAATCAGAAGGGTTTGGGCCCATTTGAATCAAAGATTCAAATTGAAACTCAAACTATTATTTAATTAAGTGCATTATCATGTTTTAATGTAAACAGCAAGGTTAACTTGCTCAAACATGCATGAAACCAGTTCCATTGGAAATATTGGATTTTTCTGATCAATTTTCATATATAAATCTTTTCCATCTGAGCTACTGTTGAATTTATATGATTTTTTGAAGTTTACAGCATTTTCTGGAATTTCCTGAATTGTTTTAAATCTAAAAATCCCAGAAAATCCTTTACTGCATCAGCATGACATCATGCTGACGTCAGCCAGTCAACAGGGCGGCCCAGGTCAAACCTGACCAGTGGGACCCACTGGTCAGTGTCACAGTTAGTTAACTGACTAATTAAAATTAAACTAAACACTAAACTAGGTTTGACTAACAGGCAGGGCCCACATGTTAGTGACCCAGGGGAGTCAAACCCTTGGTCAAACAGGGCTAACTCGCCGGCGTTTAGCCGCCGGCGAGGCCAAACGTGGCGGTGAGCTGCGGGTTTTGTGCTCCGGCTGCCAAAACGATGGCGGAGCACACCTACGGTTAGCTAGGAGTGAGCCGCGTCGAGTGGTGGTGGTGGTTGGCCTCGGGGTCGCCGGAAACGACGCCGGCGACGAGTCCAGCGGCTGCCGGAGTTCGGGCGAGGTCGAAAACGACGGTCCATTGCTCGTAGAGGACCGTGGAGTGATCCTACAGCACCTATGCGTGACAGTGAAGCTAGTGGGCACGGTGGCCGGACCATTAGATGGCCAGAGCCTCGTCGGCGACGAGCTCCGCGGCGGCGCGTGCAGGTGAGCTTCGTGCGGTGCGTTCAGTGTAGGAGAGAGCCAACGGAGAGGGGGAGTACGGAGCTGGGCTCACAGCGGTTGCAGTAGACGTCGAGGCGAGCTTGGGGACGGTCGGAGCTGAGCGGGGCGGCGAGGGGGATCTCTGCGGCCGGAGTTGGGGAAGACGGGGTCGGGGCGACTCCAGAGCGGGCGAGCGCTCGGGGCTCAGCCTGCTCGACGTGGTCGAGGACGGTGGAGCGGACGAACACGATGACGGGGCTCAGGGACGGCGATGGACGCGGCTACCACGACGGCGCAAGCACGGCGGCGTCGGCCATGGTGCGGGGAGGGCGAAGGGGAGGAGCTGTGGAGAAGTGAGCGTGTCGGCGAGCTCGGGGACGAAGTGGAGGCTCGATCCCACTCACCAGAACGGCGAGGGGAGGAAGCAGGGCGGCGGGCAGCTGCGTGGCGCGCGCTGCGGCCGCTGTCGAGCACCTGCCTGCCTGCCTGGCCGAGCCAAGCAGCTCGCTGGAGCGGTGGCTGGGCTGGGCCGGCAGGTGAGCCGGTTAGGCGCCAGGTAAACCCCTTTCTCTCTCTCTTTTTCTATTTCTTTCTGTTTCATTTGTTTTGCAACTTTGTTGAATTAATAAAAATGCCAGAACATTTTAATAGCTCATAAAACTAGTCATGCCCACTGTATATAATATGAACAGCATGGAACATTTTAGTTTATGATTATTTGGGCACACAAATTATTTTATAGCATTTAAATGCCCAAATGCAAATACCATATGAATTAATCCAGACACCTTGGATGTCCTATAAAATTGTGCACCATTTTTGGCAGAGGTTTAAGACCAAGGCAGAAATGATGAACATTTTTGAAGGGCATTTTGGGTACATTGGAAAAGATTTTATCAAACCCTAGTTGTTAGAAGAGGGGTGCTGGGGTTTCTGTCATTCCCATTTCAAGTTTCTTTGAAAAGTAGACATGATGCACACTCTAGCTAGTCCTAATACAAGCACTGACTAGGGATGTGACAACTCACCCCCACTCAAAAGAATCGCGTCCCGAGATTCGGGTTCCTCCGGAAAGAGGGTGGGGTACTCAAGTCGAAGACGATCCTCCCTTTCCCAGGTAGCTTCACTCTCGGAATGATGTGACCATTGAACCTTGAGAAACTTGATATTATGACGTCGAGTGGTGCGCTTGGTTTGATCAAGAATACGAACGGGGTATTCTCGATATGTGAGATTGTCCTGGAGATCAAGTGTTTCGTGGTCCACTCCACGGATAGGATCCGAGAAGCATCGCCTGAGTTGAGAAACATGGAAGACATCATGAACTCTGGAGAGGTGCGGAGGTAGTTCCAATTGGTAGGCAAGTCCTCCTCGTTTGGCAAGAATGCGAAAAGAGCCGATGTAACGAGGGGCCAACTTGCCTTTGATACCGAAGCGATGGGTTCCCTTAAGAGGGGTAACCCGAAGGTAAGCCTTATCGCCGACTTCAAAAGTCATAGCCTTATGATGACTATCATATTGGCTCTCCTGGCGAGACTGGGCTGTTTTCAATTTCTCACGAACGATGCGAACTTGCTCTTCTGCTTCCTGGATCTATTCCGGACCAAAGAATTGTCTTTCCCCGGTTTCTAACCAGTTAAGAGGTGTTCGACATCTTCATCCATATAGAACTTCGAAGGGAGCTTTGCCCAAGCTGGCTTGATAACTATTGTTATAAGCGAATTCGGCAAATGGGAGACACTTTTCCCATTCCATACCGAAAGAGATGACAGAGGCTCGAAGCATATCTTCCAGAATTTGATTGACTCGTTCGACTTGACCACTTGACTGGGGATGGAAGGCGGTGCTGAAAGAGAGATGAGTTCCCATAGCATTCTGGAAACTTTCCCAAAATCGTGAAGTGAAAAGACTTCCTCGGTCGGAGTTAATCTCCAATGGCACACCATGAAGTGATACTATCCAAGAGATATACAATTCTGCTAGCTGGCTAGCAGTAATACTCTCTCGAACAGGCAGGAAATGAGCTACTTTGGAGAGGCGGTCGATAACGACTAAGATAGCATTATTCCCTTTCCTGGTCCTGGGAAACCCGGTAATGAAGTCCATACCGATCTTATCCCATTTCCATTCAGGAATAGCTAAAGGTTGAAGGGTGCCAGCAGGCCGTTGATGCTCTGCTTTGACTCGACAACAAACGTCACAGTTAGCAATGAACTGAGCGATTTCTCTCTTCATCCTAGTCCACCAGAACCTCTGGCGTAGGTCCTGATACATTTTGGTACTACCGGGATGAATTGTGAGAGGAGATTCATGAGCCTCCTTAAGGATCATCTATCGTAGTTGTTGTTTCTAGGGTACCACCAAACGGTTCTCGAAGTACACAACACCTCGATCATCCATAGAGAAACTTTTAGCAACTCCGCTAGCAATGTTCTCCTTGATCCGAGTTATACCTCTGTCATACCGCTGGACAGCTATGATTTGATCCATAAGGGTAGGTTTCGCCACCAGGGTGGAAAGGAATCCTCGAGGAACAATGTGAAGGTTAAGCTTACGAAATTCCTCGTGAAGAAGTGGTTGCCCTTGTTGTAACATCAAGTTGTTACAATATGACTTACGACTTAGTGCGTCAGCCATGACATTGGCCTTCCCAGGGGTGTAAGTGATTCCTAAGTCGTAATCTGTGAGCAACTCAACCCAATGTCTTTGCCTGAGATTCAAGTCCGGTTGGGTGAAGATGTATTTCAGACTTTGGTGATCAGTGAAGATTTCACAGCGATTACCAAGAAGGTAATGTCGCCATGTTTTGAGTGCATGGGCTACAGCTGCAAGCTCTAGATCATGTGTAGGATAGTTATCCTCATGGGGACGCAACTGTCGAGATGCGTATGCGATTACTTGACAATCTTGCATGAGTATGCAACCTAGTCCTTGTCGCGAGGCGTCGCAGTAGATAATAAAATCCTTGGAAAAGTCTGGTGGTACCAGTACGGGTGCAGATGTCAGGCGTCTCTTCAGTTCCTGGAAGCTGGACTCACACTATGGGGTCCACTCAAACTTTTTATCTTTCTTGAGGAGTTCAGTTAGAGGTTTAGCAACCTTGGAGAAATTCTCGAGGAAGCGTCGGCAATAGCTCGCTAAGCCAAGGAAACTCCTAACTTGCTTGACCAATTCAGGGGAGTCCAATCAAGGACGGCTTGAACTCGCTCGGGATTGACAGCAATACCCTTGCCAGAGATTACATGACCTAGATAGGTCACTTCCGGCAACCAGAATTCACATTTTGAGAATTTGGCATAAAGACGGTGCTCTCAAAGTTTCGTCAATACCAGCCTTAGATGCTCAGCATGATCTTTCTTGTTCTTGGAGTAGATGAGTATATCATCCAGGTATACCACGACGAATTTATCCAAATACTCCATGAATATAGAATTCATTAGCCGGGAGAAGGTGGCTGGGGCATTAGTTAATCCAAAGGACATGACGGTGTACTCGTATTGGCCATAACGAGTAACGAAAGCCGTTTTAGGAATGTCCCCGTTCTTGATTTTGATTTGATGGTAGCCCAACCTCAAATCCATTTTGGAAAAGACTGAGGATCCAGCGAGCTGATCATACAGATCGTTGATCCTGGGGAGCGGTTACTTGTTCTTTATGGTGACCAGATTGACAGGTCGGTAATCCACAACCATCCGTTCCATTCCATGCTTCTTCTTGACAAAGAGGACGGGACAAGCCCAAGGGGAAGAGCTAGGACGGATGAAACCCTTTTGCAAGGACTCATCGAGTTGTTTCTTAAGCTCAGCTAATTCTAGGGGTGCCATCTTATAAGGTCTCCTAGAGGTTGGGATAGTTCCAGGGATAAGATCTATCATGAACTCGACATCTCTGTCAGGTGGAACTCCTGGCAGTTCTTCTGGAAAAACATCCGGAAAGTCACGGACTACCGGGATATCTTCGAGTTCTGGTAGAGGGCTGGCATTAAGAGAGTAGAGCTGACGCTCAGCCATTCGGGTCAAGACATTGACTATCTTGCCGGATGGTAGTGTAAGTTGAACGATCCTAGTGTAGCAATCAATCTTGGCGTAATGAGTTGTCATCCAGTCCATACCCAAGATGATGTTTATGTCCAAGGACTTGAGAGCGATTAGAGATGCAAGGAAAACAATTCTATCGACAAGGATTTCATTTCCATGGCTTACCCTAGAGGTTTGCCATTTTGAACCAGGAGTTTGAATAACCATGGAAGTAGGCATGTCACAGAAAGTCATGTTGTGCATTCGAGCATAGCTCTCAGATATGAACGAATGGGATGCTCCAGTACCGAAAAGAACAGATGCCGGATGGCAGTTAACGAGAAGCGTACCCAGGACGACATTAGGATCCTCATAAGCTTCCTCAGCAGAGACATAGTTGACATGACCACGTGCGGTCGGGATTGGCTTGACATAATTCACCTTGCCGGTTGGCTTACCACGGCCAACGGGTTTTCCTGGTTGGTTCTGAGGACACTCACGCATGTAGTGCCCCGGTTCTCCACACTTGAAGCATGTCATAGTGCCAGTGCGTGGAGCAAAGTTGGTAGGTGGTCCTCCATAAGTCTTGGCAGGTGCATACTGTTGAGTTGGGCGAGGCGCCTCATAGGATGGCCTTGGTGTGTACTTGGGTGGCAGAGCAGTGTTAGGAACCCACACACGGCGCTTGTGAGAGCCAGAGCCGAATGATGAACCAAAGTCACGTGGGTGCTTGCGTGTGGCTTCGAAATCAGTCTGGCCCGTCTCAGCACTGATAGCTTTGTTTACCAGCTTCTGGAAGGAAGTGCACTCGTGCAGACGTATATCTCGGCAGAGTTCAGGGCTGAGTCCCTTGCGGAACCTCGCCTGCTTCTTGGCATCGGTGGATACTTCCTCAGGTGCATAGCGTGCCAAGTTGCCAAACTCGCGACTATAGCCATCCACGGTTAACCGGCCCTGGGTGAAATTGCAGAATTCCTCCCGCTTGCGATCCATGGGACCTTCCGGAATGTGATGTTCACGGAATGCCTCACTGAACTCAACCCAAGTAGTGATTTGGCCAGCAGGACGCATAGCCTCAAAGTTCTCCCACCATAGACTGGCAGAGCCCTCAAGATGGTAGGCGGCGTAGGTAACCTTATCAGCTTCGGCCACACGGGCAGAGTGTAGCTTGTGGGTGATACTACGAAGCCAGTCATCCGCATCCAGAGGTTCAGTGGAGTGATGGAACTTCGGTGGGCACATCTTGATAAAGTCATTGATTGACAGCACGTCATTCCTCTGGCGGAACCCAGTGTTTTGCTCTATGCGTTCCAGCAGACGGTTGGTCTCTCTCTTGTTCCGTTCTGCCTCGAGCATAACTTCAGCCAAGGAGGGTGGCTGGGGCAGATTCTCATCTCTAGCCCCACTAGCCTCACCCTGCTCCTGAGCAGCAGGAGTGCTGCGAGTGTTGACCATCTTAGGAAAACAAAACAACGGTTTAGACAAGGATGGCAAAATTTGACATAGGAGTGCAGAATGTAATGGATGACACGGAATGCAGAGATGTTCATCCGTACGACATGGTAATATAGAAACTGCTATATATACACCAGTGGTCATACACACCATACATAGTTTAGTACAAGCCAAGGCTAAAGTACAACTGCGGTGAAAGACGATACATCACATCAGAGGCATTCCAAGCTCCTATACATTATTTAACTACACCTCCGAAACTCAGTACTAGCGAAGTCATATTCCACAAGACGCGCAGGACTGTGGTAATACAACTACTACAATACTACTACTGCCACGGTCTAGCTCAGACGTTCCCATAGTAATCTTCGTAAAGATTACCACTGTAGCCTAGAAGTGGAACAGATGGATCTTGAAACTCTCGAGCACTCGAAGGCTGTGGACCCTAGGGACATGGATGTGGCCTCGGGCCTGATGCTGGTGGTAACCGACACCCACGTGGAGGTGTAATACCCCCAACGTCACGCCAATCCATACGATCAGGCAGACGAGTCCGCACGGGGTACAAATCCCGCATATCCAGATATCCGGCGTGCATAGCAGGTGCAAGGCGTGTCAAGGTAGTCCAGTGGGCGGCTCGAGTGTTATATAGCTCCATTCGGAGGGCACGGACCTCATGGTCCCTATCCTCCAGTATCTGAACAGTAGTCTGAAGCAGTGGCTCTTCATGAGCAGCATCAGTATACAGACCAGTGTAGTAGCCTTCCTCTCCGGGAAGTGAGGCTGGCATGTAACAGAACTCAGTGTTCAGCAACAGGGCATGCCTAGCCCGGAGAATGGTCATCATCGAATAGGCGGCATCCTGCACTGCCATCTCGATAGTAACCCCGAGTCCATAAGACCAATGGATGGGGTCGTTAGCTCCGGGATATGTGGGGTATATCCGGACTGTGCAGAAATACTGACTCTGATTGAAATCCCGGTACTGTTCCTCCATGGTGTACTCAGGGTACCAACGGTAACCGGTCTCAGTCAGCACATGGACTAGCATGGCCGTGTGACCGGGCACATTAATGCACCGAGTCAAACAAACCACTTGGTGAGGTGTGCGGCCAAACATCTGAAACACGAAGTAATTCAAAGGCATTAGTGTTTCTGGAAGAAATCGGGCAGCATAACAACTGTAAATGCTCAAAAGAAGATTTGAGACATCATACAAATGATAGCATAGCCACTCAACAATATCATATCAAGGTTCCGGGTCCAACAAATCATCATACTAAAAGGATAGAAACTGAACTGAGGCTTGAAACCAACAATCCTAAGAATCTACGGATTAGTAACACGTGAACCTAGTAAGGATAAGAGGCCTAGTCCTAAATCCCCGTGGAAAGAATAGACTGACTTAGATCAGAAGGGCATAAGGTAAAGGAGTAAAAAGAGCCTTACGTTCCCTTCCACAATCAATTCCCCTACATATAACTAAGAATTTTTCTAGACTCGACATCGACCAGTTTGGCTTGAGAAACCTACAGGCAGTCCAGCTCTGATGCCAACACTGTCACGACCCCGATCCTAAGTCACACCGATCTAGCTGTAACACGTCATATCACTTTGCGGCTTCACGCACGGTATCCCCACGGGTGCCACCTTACCTGGCCCGGGACCGTTTGCGCATTTTGGCACATGTATATGACAGTGTCGCTAGCATCCATATGATAGGGAACCCGGGCCGACATGGCTAGTTATAAACCAAAAGTGGCACTAAATTACAGAGACAGGCATCCATGACCCAGCAACGAACGTGTCGGTCATCAACGTATGAACCCAAGTTGTAGCAAGCTACATGGACTTAAAGGAACAACGCGTGACATTTCCCCTAAGGGACAGACACAGGAACGAAGAAGGACACATGCCGGCCAGCCTACGTGTTTCGAGCAGTAGCAAGCTACCAAGGCTCATTGGAAGCACTAGGAGGCATTTCCCTGTAAGATAGGCTACCAAAGGAAAACAACTAGGTGTCGGATCCCACACATACCAAGCATTTCAATCATACACACAATATGCTCAGTATGTGCAAATACAATATTGCATCACAACAGAACTCTATGACTCAAAGTACTTTATTTAAAAGGCTCCAAGAGCCATACATAACATATCCATACAGGTAGGGGTCACATGACCCAACACTCAAGTCATACAGTCATACAAGCACAAGCGAAAGCTACATGTCTGAGTACAGACAACTTAGAAAAAAAAAACTGGCTTGGTGTAGCCTGACTATCTACAAGGCCCTTCACAAGCTCCAGATCTACATCTGGGTAACAAGCTACTCGTCGACGTCAACATCTATGTAGAACCCATCAGAAGGGGCAGGGTTCTCCTCTGCAACAGTTATTAAGAAAACATGAGTACAAAGGTACTCAGCAAGTCTTACAACAGAACCTATCATACATGCAACATTATCAACAGGGGGTAGTGGAGTTCATAGCAGAAAGCCAGCTTTGACTCTTGGCTAACCTATACTACAACTCTCAACAGATAGCAAGATATTACTACGTACACGAGTCCTCTACTCACCACAACAATACACCACCGAGGATCCTCTTCCGTCATCCTACGGAAGGGCCATCCATGGCACTCACACTTATCTTGAGGCTTTTAGTAGTAACCATCAACTTGTCTATGAACTGTAAGAGTAACCAAGTAGTTCGTACCGCGAACAACGGCTATTCGAATAGATTGATAACCCTGCAGGGGTGTACTTCTTCACACACGCTTCCACCACTTATCGCCGTTTACTCGACATGTACTCGGCAACCTTCAAGCGGAAGCCCAGCGAGGGTGTCGGCCACGACCTGACTAACTACACAAGTCTCTCGTCCAGGTTTATCGCCTATTTGGGTTCCATCCGTGGGGAGATCCGGCCGGGGTGTCGCTCACGGCCCCAAATGATGTGTACAGGGTTCCCGAGTCACCAAACGGGCAACCGGTACACCGTGCCACGTACCTGTCGCATCACAGCCCACCCCGAGGGTCAGCGCTGTGCACGACCACCAGTAAACTACAAACACCAGAAACTAGTTGCAACTCCTGGACAGAGATCAAGGATAATTAATAAGTCAAGAGGGTCAGTTAAGGATCCCAATGTGTGGTAGTAGCTGAAACTTGAACCACACATACAGATCTCGGGTCCTATGGGCGGTTCCAATGAAACAACCCACCACGTACTCCTACATGGCCTTTCATCGATACCTTTACCAAACATGTTCCACACTTCCTTCTCTTTACCGATATGGTCATTTCACTCTGGTCCATCATCCAGATGAACCAGACCTGACACAACTCTAAGCATAGCAGGCAACATAAACAAATAGCATGGTGGATCACACATCATATGGCTCAATCAACTCCTACACATGCTAGTGGGTTTCAACTATTTACTGTGGCAATGACAGGTCATGCAAGGGAATAGGGTTCAACTACCGCAGCAAGTAGCAATTCACGCGAGAAGATGGGTTTGTATCGGAATGATCAATGATTGCTTGCCTGACAGAGTGGTTGTCGGGTACTGCTCTTCAGCTGGATACGCAGAAGTATCCTCGGGAGCAGGACCTAACACGGAGAATACCGGCGATACAATCAATAAACAAACAGATGCAACAATATGATGCATGCTCATGATATGGCAAGATGCATGTGCTTTGCGCTAATGCAACTATAATCAGAAGGGTTTGGGCCCATTTGAATCAAAGATTCAAATTGAAACTCAAACTATTATTTAATTAAGTGCATTATCATGTTTTAATGTAAACAGCAAGGTTAACTTGCTCAAACATGCATGAAACCAGTTCCATTGGAAAGATTGGATTTTTCTGATCAATTTTCATATATAAATCTTTTCCATCTGAGCTACTGTTGAATTTATATGATTTTTTGAAGTTTACAGCATTTTCTGGAATTTCCTGAATTGTTTTAAATCTAAAAATCCCAGAAAATCCTTTACTGCGTCAGCATGACATCATGCTGACGTCAGCCAGTCAACAGGGCGGCCCAGGTCAAACCTGACCAATGGGACCCACTGGTCAGTGTCACAGTTAGTTAACTGACTAATTAAAATTAAATTAAACACTAAACTAGGTTTGACTAACAGGCAGGGCCCACATGCCAGTGACCCAGGGGAGTCAAACCCTTGGTCAAATAGGGCTAACTCGCCGGCGTTTAGCCGCCGGCGAGGCCAAACGCGGCGGTGAGGTGCGGGTTTTGTGCTCCGGCTGCCAAAACGACGGCGGAGCACACCTACGGTTAGCTGGGAGTGAGCCGCGTCGAGTGGTGGTGGTGGTTGGCCTTAGGGTCGCCGGAAACGACGCCGACGACGAGTCCAGCGGCTGCCGGAGTTCGGGCGAGGTCGAAAACGACGGTGCGTTGCTCGTAGAGGACCGTGGAGTGATCCTACAGCACCTATGCGTGACAGTGAAGCTGGTGGGCACGGTGGCCGGACCATTAGATGGCCGGAGCCTCGTCGGCGACGAGCTCCGCAGCGGCGCGTGCAGGTGAGCTTCGTGCGGTGCGTTCAGTGTAGGAGAGAGCCAACGGAGAGGGGGAGTACGGAGCTGGGCTCACAACGGTTGCAGTAGACGCCGAGGCGAGCTTGGGGACGGTCGGAGCTGAGCGGGGCGGCGAGGGGGATCTCTGCGGCCGGAGTTGGGGAAAACGTGGTCGGGGGCGACTCCAGAGCGGGCGAGCGCTCGGGGCTCAGCCTGCTCGACGTGGTCGAGGACGGTGGAGCGGACGGACACGATGACGGGGCTCAGGGACGGCAGTGGACGCGGCTACCACGACGGCGCAAGCACGGCGGCGTCGGCCATGGTGCGGGGAGGGCGAAGGAGAGGAGCTGGGGAGAAGTGAGCGTGTCGGCGAGCTCGGGGACGAAGTGGAGGCTCGATCCCACTCACCAGAACGGCGAGGGGAGGAAGCAGGGCGGCAGGCAGCTGCATGGCGCACGCTGCGGCCGCCGTCGAGCACCTGCCTGCCTGCCTGGCCGAGCCAAGCAGCTCGCTGGAGCGGTGGCTGGGCTGGGCCGGCAGGTGGGTCGGTTAGGCGCCAGGTAAACCCCTTTCTCTCTCTCCTTTTCTATTTCTTTCTGTTTCATTTGTTTTGTATGTTTGTTGAATTAATAAAAATGCCAAAACATTTTAATAGCTCATAAAACTAGTCATGCCCACTGTATATAATATGAACAATATGGAACATTTTAGTTTATGATTCTTTGGGCACACAAATTATTTTATAGCATTTAAATGCCCAAATGCAAATACCATATGAATTAATCCAGAGACCTTGGATGTCCTAGAAAATTGTGCACCATTTTTGGCAGAGGTTTAAGACCAAGGAAGAAATGATGAACATTTTTAAGGGCATTTTGGGTACATTGGAAAAGATTTTATCAAACCCTAGTTATTAGAAGAGGGGTGCTGGGGTTTCTGTCATTCCCATTTCAAGTTTCTTTGAAAAGTAGAAGTGATGCACACTCTAGCTGGTCCTAATACAAGCACTGACTAGGGATGTGACATATCTGGCCCTGATCATGCAAAAAGGGAGACAGCCACGGGGGATCAGCCCCCAGCAGCCCGAGGATGATGCAGCCCAAGAGGCGCCCTCATTTGGATACGTGAAGTTATGTGATACTTGCCGAAGGAGAGTTAGGGTAGCTAAAGACATGAGCTATGCAGGTCGCTCCCGAGGATCGTCGGGCTCCTAAGGCCAAGGGGCTCCGGAGGCTCTCAGTGGTCGCGCGGGTCCGACTCCCGCTCCGTCCGGACCACCTGCGACTGAGCCTCCCGAGCCCCCAAGGTCTGCTGCGCGAGGTGCTGGAACGTGCCAGCTGCGTTGCGGAAGTCGAAGAGTGTGCGGACGTCGCTGCAGGGGAGGGCCCTCCTCCGGCCGACCGCCGTCAGCCAGAAGGGCTCCTGAGAAGCAGCTCGGTTGAGACCCGCGATGTCGATGCTGTCGCGGAAGCAGTCGCCTGGGCTGCGAGCAGGTGGACTTGAGGTTGTGCGGTTACGCCCACCGCGGATGAGTCTTGCGTGCTGAAGTTCCTCCGTAACTTGGTCGATGAAGTCCTGAGCCCCCAGCGCTGAATGGCTCATGCTGGGCTCACAAAAACGCGCATCAAGATACGCTTGCAGGTGGTGCTCGAACACCTCCCTCGAGGCACGGGTCAGCTCGGGGACACTCCAGAGGAGAGCCCCCAAGCCCATCACGAGAGGGGCGCCGAGCGTGCCTCCCTATGCGAGGGTGGAGGGCGCCTCGTCAGCAGGCGCGAGTCCTGAGGCCAAGTCGTCGGGAGCCCCCGTGTCCCGAGGTCCATCGACGGGTAGGTTCTTCTTCTTCTTGGGGGCGGTCTGCAGGGCGAGGACGGCTCCATCCTCATCGGAGCACTCAACCACCGCGGTCTGGTAGGCACGCTCCAGGGAACGCACCGCTTCCTTCTCGTCGGAGGTGATCGTGATGACTCCGACGCTCCCGGGCATCTTGAGGATGTTGTAGCCGTGATGGGTCACCGCCATGAACTTGGCGAGGGCGGGATACCCTAGGATGGCGTTGTATGGGAGGTGGATGTTGGCGACGTCAAAGTCGATGAGCTCTTTGTGGTAGTTGTCGCGGTCACCAAAGGTGACGGGGAGGCGGACCTGCCCCATCGGGAGTGTGGAGCCATCCGTGACTCCGTAGAATGGCTTGGTGGGGTGGAGCTGATCGTAGGGAACCTGGAGTGTCTCGAAGGTATGGACGGAGAGGACATTGAGCCCTGCTCCGCCGTCGATGAGGGTCTTGGTCACGAGGACGTTGCTGATGGTCGGGATGCAGAGCATTGGGAGGGTGCCTGGGGCCGCAGTGCACTTGAGCTGGTCTTTGGGGTCGAAAGTGATGACTTGCTTGGTCCACCTGAGGTTGTGCGCGGTGTCAGGCCTGGGAAGCGCCGCGTTTACCTCACAGGCAAACTGCTTGAAGATGCAGTGAGAAGCCGGGCATGGGCACCTCTCAGAATGCATGCAACTGCACGTGGTTCCTGGAAGCCCCCTGCCCCGTCTCCCTGGCGGTCGTCGTCATTCCTCCTTGGTGGTGGTGGCAGCGGAGGCAGGCCTCCATTGCTCTAAGGGCGACCCTCACGAGGCTGGTCGCGCCATGGGGCGTCACGAGGCTGCTCCTGCCAGTGGTCTTCACGAGGCTGTTCACGCCACCCTTGGCGCGAGTTCCTGCCATCCCAACATCCTCCTCCTCGGCCTCCTCCACAACAGTAGCCGCGGTTGTCGTGCTCAGGGCACTGCCCGACGCGCCCGCCGCGCATCACCCTGAGCTCTTAGCAGTCATTGGTGTTATGGTTGTGGACGTTGTGGAAGATGCAGTACGGTCGGTTGTCTCTGGGGAGGTCATCGTAGCCGCAGCCACGCTGCACTTCTGGCTCTACAGCTAGCACAGCGGGTCCTTTGCGCTTAGACCCCTTGGCCTCGATTTTCTTGTCGTCTGCCTCCGCCTCGGGTAGCTCCTGAAGGGATAGGCGGCCTTCCTCCGCTCTGGCGCACTTTGCCGCGAGCTTGAACATCTCGAGGGTTGTGCACAGGTCTTCGTGGATGGCGAGCTCCTCCCTCATCCTGACATCATGAACGCCATCGGAGAACGCGGAGATGATGGCCTCGTCCGAGACCCTGGGGATACGGAGGCGCATGGTGTTGAAGCGTTGGATGTACTTTTGCAGGGTTTCACCCGGCTGCTGCCTCACGCGATGCAGGTCAGCAGCTGCCGGGGCTCGGTCACGGGTGCCTTGGAAGTTAGCGACGAAACGCTCGCGAAGCTCTTCCCAGGAGGAGATGGATCCACGGGGAGGTACAGGAGCCAGGAGCGCGCGTCGTCCTTCAGAGCCATGGGGAACTAGTTCGCCATGACCAACTCGGTGCCGTTGGACGCCTCGATGCTCAGCTCGTAGAGTTGGAGGAACTCCGGGGGGTCAGTGGTGCCGTCGTAGCGTGGAGGCAGGTCCGGCTTGAACTTGCCAGGCGAGACGAGGCACCGTAGCTCAGGGGCTAGGGCGCGACATCCAGCCACGCTCACGATTGCAGGCGTCCCCTGTGCTTGCGATGCTGGTTCTTGAGGTGCTGGCGCCACCACCTCCTTTGGCGCGTGGTTTGGGCGTTGTGGTCCTGGGGGCCCACGAGCCCCTGCATGAGGGTGCGGAATCACCTGACAGCTCTCCTCGTCGCGGGCGTGGGCTCTGCGGGGTTGCTCACGTCGAGGGGCCTCGCGTCGGCCCTCTTGGCTGGCATGGTGGAGGGGAGGCGGAGCCGGGACCCCACGGTCATCGTTCACCGCCGGGGGCGATGGAGGACGTGAGGAGTGCGTTGGTGCAGGAGCTTCTCCAGCGGCGTTGACGAGCTCGGTGATGCGGTGGAGCCACTCATCGTAGAGGCCATCTGTCGGGCGGTAGCGCAAGAGCTCCCGCGCCATCAGTAGCGCAGGCTGCTGGTAGACCGGCCTGCGGCGGAACAGTGAGGACGACCTACGGCCGGCGAGGGTGAAGGTATTGCCGTGCGCCCATCCCACCGCACGGACAGCGGCAGCCAGGACTCCTGCTGCTCGTGGACAGCCGGGTCGGTGGCGGCGTTGGCGACCGGTGAGTTGGGGCGGAGCAGTGCACCGTTGCCCGCGGGCGCCGTGGGAGCGACGTTCGCGGTGCGGTGGGCGGCGCGAGCTCGGCGTGTGTCCACCATGGCTGTGGAGTAGGGTCGGTGACGAGAACGCGACGAGGTCGTAGAAGAGGCGAGATTTGGACACGCCCCCTACCTGACGTGCCAAATGTTGGATTCAGGGCTCCGCAAAACCCGTTAAGTTCGAACACAGGGGTGTGAACGATGATCTCTCCCACTCACGTCTACCTAGCGCCTCGCTCTCTTCTCGGTGGAAAGATTCAAGCAAACAACGAACAAGCACACAAGAGTTTACCCAGGTTCGGGCCACCGTGTGGTGTAAGACCCTACTTCCTGCTTTGGTGAATTGGCTCCGGGCGAGCTAGAATATGAGCTAGTACAACGGTTCCTGTGCTCAGGAGGCGAGCTCCGGAGGGTCAGGAGGCTAGTGTTCTTGCTCCTTGTGCGGTGGCAAAGTGTGTTCTCTCCCCCTTGAAGTGGGAGTCCTAGCTACTTATATAGGCGGCCACGGTCCTCTTCCCCCGAGATGTTTAGGCGGGAAGGGATCCCACAATGGCCATTTTTGAGCGGGAACACAAGGACGTTCTTATCCTGACAAAAGCGGTCTTCGCACGCAAAAGGATCAGGCAGTGACACGGTGGTGGGCTCGACGGTGACATCCTCCTTATCGTCCTTGCAGTCTTTGGTCTTGTTGCACCAAAGAGGAAACCTTTGCCCCGCTCCTTGGGAATCAACGGTTGCGCTGTCTCCTTTGCACCGAAATGGCAACTGCGCCGCTGGCGGACGCTGGCACCCGCTGGCGCAGTGCATCACTGCTGACATCAGTGCCTCTTCATGAGGAAGGCTCGGCCTTGGATTCTCCGTCCCTCCAGAATGCCTTGCCGAGGCCGCTCACGAGGAGGTCTTGACGTTGTTCTCCTCGCGAGGCTTGGCCCCCTCACGAGGGTCTTGAGCAGTTGGTCGATTAGCTGGGCCGTACCAGGCCGCTTGTAGGAGCGCGTCGCGGCCCGCAGACAGGCAAGTCTGGGTACCCTGGTTCCCAGGACGGCGACAGACATATCCCCTAAACCAACAGTAACAATATCCTTTTCGTAGTCTATCATAGCATTAACAGTATTCAAGAAAGGTCTACCAAATATAATGGGACAAAAGTCATCTTGTGGGGACCAACAACAACAAAATCAGTAGGGTATTTAACTTTCCCACATAAGACTTCAACATCTCTAACAATCCCAATTGGTGAAATAGTATCTCTATTGGCAAGCTTAATAGTAACATCAATATCTTCTATCTCAGCAGGTGCAATATCATGCATAATTTCTTTGTATAAGGAATGAGGTATTGCACTCGCACTAGCACCCATATCGCATAAGCCATGATAACAATGATCTCCTATTTTAACAGAAACAACATGCATGCCTACAACAGGTCTATGTTTATTTTTAGTGTCGGGTCTAGCAATTCTAGCAACTTCGTTACAGAAGTAAATAACATGCCCATCAATATTATCGACCAAGAGATCCTTAACCATAGCAATACTAGGTTCAACTTTAATTTTCTCAGAGGGTGTAGGTGTTCTAGCATTACTCTTGCGAACCAAAGTTGAAGCTTTGGCATGATCCTTTATTCTAACGGGGAAGGGTGGTTTCTCAATATAAGCGGTAGGAACAATAGGATCAACATTATAAGTGATAGTCTTTTCTTCAACTTTAACAGGTTCAACTACTTTTACTTCGATGGGAGGATGATATTTTAACCACTTCTTCTTAGGGAGATCAACATGAGTAGAAAATGATTCACAGAAAGAAGCTACTATCTCAGAGTCAAGTCCATATTTAGTGCTAAATTCACGAAAAGCATCGGTATCCATAAAAGATTTAACACAATCTAGCTTAGGTGTTATACCTGACTCCTTACCTTCGTCGAGTTCCCAATCTTCAGAGTTACGTTTAATTCTTTCCAATAAATCCCATTTGAATTCAATAGTATTTATCATAAAAGAACTAGTATAAGAAGTATCGAGCATGGAGCGATTATTGAGAGAAAGCCTAGCATAAATTTTTTGAATAATAATTTCTCTTGAGAGATCATGATTGGGGCATGAATATAACATTGACTTAAGCCTCCCCCAAGCTTGAGCGATACTTTCTCCTTCACGAGGCCAAAAATTATATATATAATTACGATCACGATGAACCAGATGCATAGGGTAAAACTTCTGATGAAATTTCAGTTTCAATCGGTTGTAGTTCCATGATCCAATATCATCACATAGACTAAACCATGTCAATGCCTTTCCCTTCAAAGATAAAGGGAAGACCTTCTTCTTGATAACATCCTCGGGCATACCTGCAAGCTTAAATAATCCACAAACTTCATCCACAAAGATTAGGTGCATATCGGGATGTAATATTCCATCTCTTGTAAAAGGATTAGCTAGCAGTTTCTCTATCATACCCGAAGGAATTTCAAAGTAAACATTTTCAGTAGGTTCAGTAGGTTGAGGAGCAACTCTTTGCTATAATGGTCGGGGTGAAGATACCCTGAACAAGCCCCTCAAAGGATTATTTTCCATAGTAACAAGTGACAGTAAATTTCAGCACACTATATAATTTTTTCCTTACCAAATTCCACCTACCAAAGGCGCTTCACTACCCGGCAACGGCGCCAGAAAAGATTCTTGATGACCCACAAGTATAGGGGATCTATCATAGTCCTTTCGATAAGTAAGAGTGTCGAACCCAACGAGGAGCAGAAGGAAATGATAAGCAGTTTTCAGTAAGGTATTCTCTGCAAGCACTGAAATTATCGGTAACGGATAGTTTTGTAACGGATAGTTTTGTGATAAGGTAATTTGTAACGAGCAACAAGTAACAAAAGTAAACAAGGTGCAGCAAGGTGGCCCAATCCTTTTTGTAGCAAAGGACAATCCTGGACAAACTCTTATATAAGGAAAAGCGCTCCTGAGGACACATGGGAATTATCATCAAGCTAGTTTTCATCATGCTCATATGATTCGCGTTCGTTACTTTGATAATTTGATATGTGGGTGGACCGGTGCTTGGGTGCTGCCCTTCCTTGGACAAGCATCCCACTTATGATTAACCTCCCTCGCAAGCATTCGCAACTACGAAAGTAGAATTAAGGTAAACCTAACCATAGCATGAAACATATGGATCCAAATCAGCCCCTTACGAAGCAACGCATAAACTAGGGTTTAAGCTTCTATCACTCTAGCAACCCATCATCTACTTATTACTTCCCAATGCCTTCCTCTAGGCCCAAACAATGGCGAAGTGTCATGTAGTCGACATTCACATAACACCACTAGAGGAAAGACAACATACATCTCATCAAAATATCGAACGAATACCAAATTCACATGACTACTTATAACAAGACTTCTCCCATGTCCTCGGAAACAAACGCAACTACTCACAAATCATATTCATTATCATAATCAGAGGGGTATTAATGTGCATAAAGGATCTCAACATATAATCTTCCATCGAATAAACCAACTAGCATCAACTACAAAGAGTAATCAACACTACTAGCAACCCACAAGTACCAATCTGAGGTTTTGAGACAAAGATCGAATACAAGAGATGAACTAGGGTTTGAGAGGAGATGGTGCTGGTGAAGATGTTGTTGGAGATTGACCCCCTCTCGATGAGAGGATCGATGGTGATGACGATGGTGACGATTTCCCCCTCCCGGAGGATGTTTCCCCGGCAGAATAGCTCCGTCGGAGCCCTAGATTGGTTCCGCCAAGGTTCCGCCTCGAGACGGCGGTGCTTCGTCCCGAAAGCTTTCTTCTTATTTTTTCCAGGGCAAAAGACACCTTATATCAGAAGATGGGCATCGGGGGGCTTCCAGGTGGCCCACGAGGCAAGGGGCGCGCCCTCCACCCTCGTGGATGGTGGGTGGCCCCCCTCTGGTGCTTTCTTCGCCCAATATTTTTAATATATTCCAAAACTGACTTTCGTGGAGTTTCAGGACTTTTGGAGTTGTGCAGAATAGGTCTCTAATATTTGCTCCTTTTCCAGCTGTCGGCATTCTCCGTCTTCATGTAAACCTTGTCAAATAAGAGAGAAAAGGCATAAGTATTGCGACATAATGTGTAATAACAGCCCATAATGCAATAAATATCGATATAAAAGCATGATGCAAAATGGACGTATCAGGCAATCACAAGTACAAGAGGATACTCATGTTAAATTGATCAAGCCCAAGAAATCAGAAGTTGGCAAGTGGAAAAAGAATGAAACTAAGCACAAGAGAATCAAGCCAACTTTTGATATGTTGTTATCCAAGTATGCCAATCAAGCGACCGGTTCTATCTCTAATCGGTCATCAACTTCGAAGCATTCAAGATCATCTCTGAAGCAAGAATTTCGATGATATGCAAGGCCATATGGTTCATCGGCACCGACACCGTGGATGTTACCCCTCCCCCCTATGTGCCATATTACATGGGAGACTCCAATGGAAGTTGGGGGGAGCCCCCAATGCCTCCTTATGCTTTTCATATGGGGTGGGAAGCACTTAGAAGGACTGCTCGCAAGAGGCTTTATTATCCCACACAAGGCCGTTCAAGCCATGGTGCTAACCGGCCAACAAAAATATTTCCAAGTGAGGTTAGTAAAAAAGTATGGCGTGTTAAGTCACTTAATGCGGAAATTTCAGAATGCGGCAAGCAAAAGGACATCAAAAAGGTGATTGTTGGTAATCCGGGTAATTCTAATGGTGATATTCTTATTGTTCAGCAGGGTTACATGGCTAATGATCATGAGGCTAGCACAAGCAAGGCCAAACCTAGGGATCCCAAATATACTCAACCTAGGTGGTGTGCTCCCGGTTTAACTAAGACCATGAAAAGGAAATTGAAACAAAATGAGGAACCGTCAGAAGGAAGAGCGCAAAGAAGAGAAGCAAAGGGACGAATTGTTCAATGAAATTCAGCCCATGGCACTCACAAAACAAGTGTGGAGCCTGAACAAAAGGAAAATGCAGATGTTTCTACATTAGCTACATCAACACCTACACCACCAAAAGAGGATGATGCAGCCCCTATTACATCGTCCACACCACCTGAAACATCCCCTTCAATTGAGGAAACTTCAAGTCCAATATACACATTGGGAGATGAAGATGAGATGGTGGATTACTGAAAGATCGTGGATGTCGCCTAGAGGGGGTGAATAGGTGCTTTAAAATAATTACGGTTTAGGTTGAGCAAATGCGGAATAAACCTGGCGGTTAATTTTTCAAGCACAAAACCTACAACAACTAGGCTCACCTATGTGCACCAAGAACTTATGCTAAGGAAGATAAACAACTAGGTGATAGCAAGAAATATATAGCAAGAAACAATATGGCTATCACAAAGTAAAGTGCATAAGTAAAGGGCTCGGGTAAGAGATAACCGAGGCACATGGAGATGACGATGTATCCCGAAGTTCACACCCTTGCGGATGCTAATCTACGTTTGGAACGGTGTAGAGGCACATTGATCCCCAAGAGGCCACTAGGGCCACCGTAATCTCCTCACGCCCTCGCACAATGCAAGATGTCGTGATTCCACTAAAGGACCCTTGAGGATGGTCACCGAACCCGTACAAATGGCAACCCTTGGGGGCGGTCACCGAACCCTTACACTTTGGCAACTGATGTCTACACACGCTTCTACTCTTGTAGACTATGTTGGGCCTCCAAGCGTAGAGGTTTGTAGGACAGCAGCAATTTCCCTCAAGTGGATGACCTAAGGTTTATCGAATTCAGGGAAGTAGAGGTTGAAGATGGTCTCTCTCAAGCAACCCTGCAACTAAGATACAAGAAGTCTCTTGTGTCCCCAACACACCTAATACAACTAGGAGTTGTATAGGTGCACTAGTTCGGCGAAGAGATGGTAAAATATGGATGATAGGAGTGGCAAAGCAAAGTAATATAATTCTGTAATAAAAAGTGCAGCAAGCAAACAAGTGGTAAACGTGAGCACAAATGGTATTGCAATGGTGGAAACAAGGCCTAGGCTTCATACTTTCACTAGTGGCAACTCCCAACAACATTAACATAATCGAATCACATGATATTTCCCATAAAACATGCAAAGGGGACGCACTCGGAGGTCATTCCTTTGTGGTCAAGAGAGGACGAGAATTATGTAGGGCTACAAAAGCACACCTCAAAGTTCGTAGTTCTCAATCTAAGGATTTCACAATGTCACCGCAGCCATCCAAAGAGAGTCCCACAATCATCACAACATATCTAAAGGATAGTCAAAGACAAGCACCAAGAGACTCTCAATCTTCAATCAACACACAAGAGAGGAAATCACTCATGAAAATATTGTTCTAATCCATGTCCAATAGACCGCTGTCACCTTGGTCTCGGGGATTATACTAGATAAAGACAAGTGAGTACATCAATCCAATACATAGAGGAAGGGGAAATATCATGGGATCACCCTAGATTAACATAGCCTATGATCACAACGAAGATCACATCATGGGAGAGACAATTGACCACATAGCTACTGGTAAGAACCTCAGCCCCGAGGAGGAACTACTCCCGCATCATGGAGGGAGGAAGCAACGTCGATGGAGATGAATCCGGGGGCACTTCCCCGTCCCGGCAGGGTGCCGACGCAGGAATTCTGGTCCCCCGAAGCTTGATGGCGATGGCGGCGGAGATCGGAATCGCGTCTGGAGAAAAGGGGTCTGGAATCAGGGTTTCCGCGACACGGTGTAAATATATGCCAAAGGGGGGCATCAGAGGGGGTCAGGGGTGCCCAGGCGCGGCCAGGGGGGCGCATGGGCAGGCCGCCTGGAGCCCCTGTGGGTCCCCTCCGGCCCTACTTTGGCCGCATGGAAGCTTCCAGAACGCTAATATTTTATATAATTTTTCTGGATTTTTTCTGGCAGTTCTCGTAATGTGAAAACCTGAAATACAAAAACAGCCGAAAACAGAAACTGGCACTGGGGTGCACTGAGTTAATAGGTTAGTCCAAATATGATCAAAAGTGTATGGAAGTGTATAAATAACATAGAAATATCACCCAAAAGAGGCATGGAGCAAGCAGAAATTATAGATAGTTTTGGACGTATCAACATCCCCAAGCTTAATTCATGCTCGTCCTCGAGTAGGTAAATGATAACAAGAATAATTTCTGTGGTGACATGCTATTAACCATATAGGACTTTTTCATAGTCATATGACAAAAGCTTACTGAGACAATGAATCTATAGTAATTAAGTTGCCTCATGAGAAAATCACAAAGAACTGAAAGTTTTACAATATGATATTGAAACATCAAATAGATTTGTAATGAACATGATGTGCAAATATGATAAAGTGATATCTAGCTTGCCCCCTTTAGTGAAGCAAAACATAAATGCAGGGGCACCTCCAAGGTTTAAGTGATGACTAGATACAATGATTTCAAAATAAACGATATCGCAATCATGCAAAAGACAATGCTACTTTGGGACAATGCACATTACACTCAGAATGACAATCATGCTCTCAGTAGTTGGTGCTTTTAAAAGAAGGTGGAGACTCTCGAACCGTGGCTTTTGTTGGCAAGGTTGAAAACCCGTAGTCGGAAACAAAGACAAAACATGTACCAGAGCTCTTGGCTTTAAAACAGAGGTAATAATTTATTTTAGATCATGCATGTTTCGTCAACGAATGCTAGCAGACAACTCAATCACTTTTCGAGATGGACAAGTTTCGAGGAACGGCTCCCGAATGAGGACAATCACATCCTCTTAATCTCCTTTGTTTATCACTGCCAAAGTTTTCTGATTTCTCATGAACAAAGCGTGAAGGAGGGTTTGTTTGTTATATTATCTTTTTGAGCCGGGCGCACTCAATGCCAGTTCCTTCTCGTATTATGGGTTTGCACATTATACATGCAATCCCGGGGTGAAGCTTGTCCAACTTAAAAAGGTCATGAATTAACCACTACTTCCTCATGAACTTACAACAGAGGCACAAAATAAGAATGCTTTTTCTTTGAATAATTTCGAGATGGCACATGCAAGTCTCCGTTAGGAATGGCAGGTAAATACCATGTAGGAAGATATGGTGGACTCATATGGCATAACTGGATTAAAAGGATGTGGATGCACAAGCAGTCAGTCCGCTTAGTACAGGCGAAGGTTAGCAAAAGACTGGGAGCGACCAACTAAGAGAGCAATGACGGTCATAATCATGCAGAGCGACAAAGCAACATTGAATCAGGCATGGAAGTTATATCGCTACTCAGAAACAAAAGATCATCAAGGCTTGACAGACTTACTTTATAGTCTTAAATATGCGTGAGCATACGCCAAGTCAATCAAAATAAATTCTTTGAAGGAAGATATTACTAAACCATACCACATCATAGGCAAACAAATCATGTTGGTACTCCAATAACACATTGGGAACCCCCCAGCTATTTGAGACTAACCATAAGAAAACATGAACTACTAAGCGCCATTATGCACGTAGCATCTTTATCATAGACATATCAACCAATGCAACGGAAGCAAACTCTCTTAATAAGATAAACATGATAACTAAAGAGAGTTCAAGCAACCAACTAAACAAAAGCTCATTAAAAAGATAAGCATGAAAGTTAAGAGCTAAGCATGATAGTAGCTATTAAAAGACAAAGAACACACACAGCAAAGATAGACATGCAAATTCTATGTTATGTTCTAGGTAGAAGTGGAGCGTGTTTCTCTCCCACATAAAGAAAGCTGAGTTCCGACTCGTTATGAAAAGCTAAAGAAAACTAAAAGGAAAACTAAAACAAGACGCTCCAAGCATAGCACATAACACATGAAGTGATTAAAATATAGTGGAACGAAGGACGAACTGATAATGTTGATGGAGAAGGGGATGCACGGGGGCATCCCCAAGCTTAGACGCTTGAGTCTCCTTGAATATTTCTTGGGGGTGCATGGGGGCATCCCCAAGCTTGAGCGTTTGACACTCCTGAATCTTTTTATCATCTTCCCTCGCACACTTGAAAACTCCCTTCATACATAACTCATCATAATCTGATTAGCGAGGTTAGTACCCATAATAAAATAATTGTTCCTTGCTGGAAATAAAGATATTCTTGAAGTTCTACTGTTTCTCAAGATTGCCAAAAGGTTTTTACAAAGAAAAAGCAAGCTCTAGGTTTGCAAAATGAAGGAAAGGCAAAACAGGACAGAATCTGTGAAAAACAGAACTACAGGTAGTAAATGATTTGTTCGGGGCATTTCTGCAACTCTAATCAAAAAACTCAGAACAGACGCACGAAAGAAAATTGTATAGAGCACGCTGTCGAAAAAATTCAGACCAAAAAGATGATCTGGTGATTTTATACGAATTTTTCTATCCAAGGACAGAATCTGTTTCCTGGACAGCACGTCACAACTTTTGAACTTTCTTGCAATCAGAGGCTAAACTTGGCACAAAGCTGAAAAATAAAGATACAATGATGTTGCTACAGTAGTAACAAACATCAAGACCACTAAAACTGAAAGTAAACATAACAAGGGTTGTCTCCCTAGAGCTCTTTCTTTATAGCCATAAAGATAGGCTTAAGACTTTAATGATGCTTTCGTAGGAATAAGAGCTGAAGAACAAAAGAGAGCATCAAGAAGCAAATACCAAACACATTTAAGCCTAACATGCTTCCTATGCATAGGAATATTGCAATAGAATAATTCATTGAAGCACAAAGCAACTAGCATAGGAAGGCAAAACAAGCATAACTTCAAAATATTCACCATAAAGAGAGGAAACTTCTTATTATTAAGATATTTAGAACCAAGTCTCCCTCTCTCATTATAAATTTCAGTCGCATCATGGATGAACTCAACAATATAAGCATCACATAAAGCATTGTTACCATGATCCACATGCAAAAAGGTACTCTTACTCTCCACATAAGCATAATCTTTCTCATTGGTAATAGTGGGAGTAGGACTATCATAAACAACTTGAACACTATAGATTAATTGTGTATTAGGAGGGTGGTGTTCAACAAGGGAGTAATTCCCTCCATGATTATGACAAGTTTCATAAGGATAATTTCTCCTTATGTCATAGGTACCTTTATAATCACTATAGGTTGGAGTTATGACATCATCATAGTAGAGAAGAGCATGCTAGCAACTATATTTGTAATCATGTTGTCTTCATTCTTACTAGCAAAAGAATTATCAATTATCACATCACTAGTGGGTAAAGGGTTTGAAATCCTATCATCCCCAAGCTTAGAGCTTCCCATATCATCGCTTTCAGAGTTGGTACCAAAAAGATTTTCAAGATCATAAGTAGCATTATCATCATTTTCCCAATCACAATAAGTAACATGCATATCATAATCAAAATCATCTTCAATAGTACCTACGGACGTATCGTCAAGATGATAATTAAGGCAATAAACTTCACCTTCTTCTTTAAACTTACAATCGTTAGGATAAAAGTTGATGGGAGGAATATGCTCAGGCCAGGTTGATACCCATTCTTCTTCTTTCTTGCTCCTCTTCCTCCTCCTCTTCTTTTTCTTCTTCTTAACCTTAGGAGGGAGTGGTTGGAGATGAAGCTTCTCCACATATCCTGGTTTATCATTAGAAACAATAGGGGAAACTTGGGAGAAACTCTCTTTTTTATTAGCAGAAATATAAGAGACATTTTTATACTTTGGTAAAGTTCCCTCCTTTATAATCTTACCTATGTAATCATTTTCATGGCAATTAACAACACAATAGAGATGGCAATTTTGCAAAGTGTTTTTTATTCCTATGGCATTAACATCTAGCCATGAAGTCTTTTCTGATAACTGTTCACACATCAAAAATAACATAAGCTCATCATAAAGATCAGAGGTGATCATGTTAACACACAACCGGTTAATAGTTATGTTTTGAAAGTTCATGCATTGAAAATTAAAGTGACCCTCTATACAGCAAAGTTCACAAGTAAAAGGATAAAGGTCACACAATTCTCTAGCAATTTCATTTAAATCTCTGACCCAAGTGATTGTTCTTTCATGCTTATGTTGCTTACAATACTTCTCTTCTTCAATCATAGGCCTTTCACAAGGTCTATCCACTCCACAAAAATTAACATGCTTATATAAAACTTCATTTTTAGGAATTGGATCATGCATGTTGCAATCATCATGAACAATTTCATTTTCTTTGCAAGTCTCTTTAAAAGGTTTATGATACTTGATCCAATCCTCCTTAGGCATATTAAGATGTGAAGCAAAAGATTTGAGAAAATCAACAAGGAGTTGAGAATCAAGCCCAAACTTAGCACTAAACTTATTAAAACTTGTAGTTTCAACAAAGGACTTAATGCAATCATGCTCATAAATTATACCTGACTCTTTACCTTTGTCGATCTCCCAATCTTCAGTGTTGCGTTGAATTCTTTCAAGGAGTTCCCATTTAGCATCAATCTTTTTGTTTGTGAAAGAACCCATAGAGGAAGCGTCGAGCAAATCTTTATCCTGTCGAGAAAGCCTCGCATAGAAATTAGTAATAATCATATCTTTGGGGAGCCCATGGTTAGGACATTTTAGCATTAATGTTTTCAGTCTCCCCCAAGCTTGAGCTATGCTCTCTCCGTCATGAGGATAAAAATTATAAACATAATTCCTATTCTCATGGACTTCATGAAGAGGATAAAACTTGGAGTAAAAGAGAGACTGGATCTCTTCCCACTCCAGCAGGTGAGAGTCATTTAGTAGCCTATACCATTCCAATGCTTTTCCTTTCAGTGACAAGGCAAATAATTTCCTCATGACAAACTCCCTTGATACACCTGCAAGCTTAAATAATGAACATAGTTGTGACAGATATAGCAAGTGTTCACCGGGATGTCTGTCTCCTGCATAACGATCAGCCAAAACATAATCGATAATACCAGGTGGTATTTTATAGGGCACAATTTCAGTGGGGGAGGAGCAACCACCACAGGTGTGGGGCGTCTTCCCGCAAGCAACGATCCAATAGCAAGGTTGTCCATAAGCATAACTAGTGAAATAAAAACAAGAAACAAAAAGATTTAATTGCAAGATCTAAAGATATACCTTCAAGCGCTCACCTCCCCGGCAACGGCGCCAGAAATAGCTTGATGTCTACACACGCTTCTACTCTTGTAGACTATGTTGGGCCTCCAAGCGCAGAGGTTTGTAGGACAGGAGCAATTTCCCTCAAGTGGATGACCTAAGGTTTATTGAACTCAGGGAAGTAGAGGTTGAAGATGGTCTCTCTCAAGCAACCCTGCAACTAAGATACAAGAAGTCTCTTGTGTCCCCAACACACCTAATACAACTAGGAGTTGTATAGGTGCACTAGTTCGGCGAAGAGATGGTAAAATATGGATGATAGGAGTGGCAAAGCAAAGTAATATAATTCTGTAATAAAAAGTGCAGCAAGCAAACAAGTGGTAAACGTGAGCACAAATGGTATTGCAATGGTGGAAACAAGGCCTAGGCTTCATACTTTCACTAGTGGCAACTCCCAACAACATTAACATAATCGAATCACATGATATTTCCCATAAAACATGCAAAGGGGACGCACTCGGAGGTCATTCCTTCGTGGTCAAGAGAGGACGAGAATTATGTAGGGCTACAAAAGCACACCTCAAAGTTCGTAGTTCTCAATCTAAGGATTTCACAATGTCACCGCGGCCATCCAAAGAGAGTCCCACAATCATCACAACATATCTAAAGGATAGTCAAAGACAAGCACCAAGAGACTCTCAATCTTCAATCAACACACAAGAGAGGAAATCACTCATGAAAATATTGTTCTAATCCATGTCCAATAGACCGCTGTCACCTTGGTCTCGGGGATTATACTAGATAAAGACAAGTGAGTACATCAATCCAATACATAGAGGAAGGGGAAATATCATGGGATCACCCTAGATTAACATAGCCTATGATCACAACGAAGATCACATCATGGGAGAGACAATTGACCACATAGCTACTGGTAAGAACCTCAGCCCCGAGGAGGAACTACTCCCGCATCATGGAGGGAGGAAGCAACGTCGATGGAGATGAATCCGGGGGCACTTCCCCGTCCCGGCAGGGTGCCGACGCAGGAATTCTGGTCCCCCGAAGCTTGATGGCGATGGCGGCGGAGATCGGAAT
>LR738715.1:177372102-177409547 GCA_902687465.1 Secale cereale | reverse complement strand
GCGTGGGCAGGCCGCCTGGAGCCCCTGTGGGTCCCCTCCGGCCCTACTTTGGCCGCATGGAAGCTTCCGGAACGCTGATTTTTTATATAATTTTTCTGGATTTTTTCTAGCAGTTCTCGTAATGTGAAAACCTGAAATACAAAAACAGCCGAAAACAGAAACTGGCACTGGGGTGCACTGAGTTAATAGGTTAGTCCAAATATGATCAAAAGTGTATGGAAGTGTATAAATAACATAGCAATATCACCCAAAAGAGGCATGGAGCAAGCAGAAATTATAGATACGTTTTGGACGTTTCAGCAACCCTTGGGGCGATCACCGGAATCCGTCAAATTGATCGGGGCGATCTCCACAACCTAATTGGAGACCCCGACACTTGCCCGGAGCATTACACCACAATGATTGAGCACCCAAGAGGAACAAGCTCAAGGGTACCAAGCACCCAAGAGTAATCAGCTACTCAACTTCACTTCCACGTATCACTGTAGAGAACTCAAACCGATGCACCAAATGTAGACCCAGGCATGGACAGCCCAGCACGATGACCCGACCCAAAAAAATCCAGACCGGGTCGGGACGGGCTTGACATTCAGGTCGGGCTCGGGCTTTGTTTTGCAGCCCAAAAGATAGTTCGGACTGGGCTCAGGCTTCAATTCTTTGGTATTTCTGGCCGGGTTTTCAGGCTTCGGGTCGGGCTTGCACATGCGCATACTAAAAAACATCATTCGGGCCGGGCTTTTGGGCCTCGATCTTGATTTCGGGCGGGGCTCGGGCTTGAGAACATGGAGTATTTCGGGCTTCAGGTGGGTTCGGGATTGAAAACAGGAAGTATTTTAGGCTTTGGGCCAGGCTCGGGCTTGAGAAATAAAGGTCGGGCTTTTACAAGCCCAGCCAGAAACCCGGCCCGGCCCGACGTTTGCCCGGGTTTAACCAAATGCAATGGCAAGGGCACATGGAGTGCCCAAGTCCTTATCTCCCAAATCTCACCAAAGCCTACCAAAGCAAGTAATGCTAGGGAGGAAAATGAGAGGAAGAACGAAGAAGAGAACACGAAGAACTCCAAGATCTAGATCCAATGGGTTCCCCTCATATAGAGGAGAAAGTGATTGGTGGATACGTGGGTCTAGATTTCCTCTCTCTTTCCCCCAAAAACTAGCAAAAATCCATGGAGGAATTAAGAGATAGCAAGCTCGAAGAAGGTCAAAAATGGGGGAAGAACACGAGCTCAAAGGATAAGGCTCAATGGGGAAGAAGACCCCCTTTTATAGGAGGGGGAAAATCCAACCGTTATCCCCATTCACTGCCCGAAAAGAGCGGTACTACCACTGGTCACAACGACACTGCCGCTCAGCCCAGCGGTACTACCACTGGGACATCGCACAACGCCTAAGGGAGAAGAAACAGAGGAGAGGGCCACTTAGCGACACTAGCGGCGATAGTATGGGCGGTACTACCACTCACAAGCGGTACTACCGCTCCTACTACCGCTGAACCCGACACGAGACAGCAGGTCTCGAGTTGAGGCGGTACCGACGCGAAACCGAAGCCGTACTACCACTTGTGGCTTTAAGCGGTACTGCCACTCTGGCCTAGCGGTACTACTGCTGGCGCCTCCCTTAAGCTACTATCAAGCAAAACAGATTCTCCAGGAAAACCAGAACTGCCACAACTTCTGCAAATGAGCTCCGAATTGAGCAAACTCAAGCTTGTTGGATAGAAGACGACAAATACTATCCAACTGAGATATAGGACAGTAAAACCTCCAACAAAGAAGAACCGGCATAACCTGCAACATCGAAAACATCATAGAAGATGCAAGTGAACTCTGTTTTCGATGAACTCGAGCTTGTCATCAAGATGACCATAAGCTCTAAGACTCATAAAGATAATCGGCAAAAACCCCAACATCGAAAACATCATAGAAGATGCATGTGAACTTTGTTTTCGATGAACTCGAGCTTGTCATGAAAATGACCATAAGCTCCAAATCTCACAAGGAGAAGAACCAAACAAGAACCAATAAAGATGATGCAAGAATGCAATGGTTTGAGCTCTCTACGAACGATATGATCAAGCTACTCATCAAGAGCCCCCCTTGATAGTACGTCAATCGATCCTATAACCCGGTCTCCCAACTACCACCATGAGACCGGTAAAATAGAAAACCTATCAAGGGCAAACATTTGCCTTGCACATAGTCCACTTGAGCTAGATGATGACGATCTTGACTCCCTCAAGATGGACCACCTTTCTTGATTGCGTTGGCTCGATGAAGACTAGTTGATTGCTTCCTCATACTCCACTATGGGTGAGACACTCTTCGGCACATCTTCACAAGTCCATTGACACCATAATGGATGACAAGCTTCAAGCACTTGATCTCTTCGTGATGCTCCACTTGAACTTGCACACCGCAATCTTGATGACGATCACCACTTGATGTCATCCTCCATGGGTTGTATAATATCTTCCTCTTGATGCAAGCCCGTGGAAATATACCTAACCCCACATAGAACTCTCACGTAAACCATGGCTTAGTACACAAAGCGTAATGGACAATGCTTACCATACCATGGGATCACTTGATCCCTCTCGGTACATCTTCTATGTTGTGTGTGTTGATCAACTTGAATTACTCTTTGTACTTAGTCTTGATCAACCTTGAATCTTTCCAACACTCGTTTGGATGATGTCTTGAAGGTAAACATGAATGATCACACGCTCTTCTTCTTCAAGACATGCTTACAATAAGCTCAACACTCACATGACCAAACTTTGGATAATTCCTTAATAGCACCTTGGTCATCACAAACTCTCCTTGAAACCAACAAATGGACTCCAAGAAAAGCCTATGGACAAACCATTCAAATATAACTCAAGGCAACCATTAGTCCATAGGAATTGTCATCAATTACAAAACCCACACATGGGGGCACCGCATGTTCTTTCAATTACGAATCTATGCCGATTCGGGAATTAATGTATGGATATTAATATGGTGTATTACTTAACTGCTGAGTTTCGTGATATAGGTGAAGAAGGGGAGGTGGCCCAGCTGGATTTTGGTCCTAAGGATGCTATCTTCGAGAAGCCAAAAGAACCGGTGAAACACTTGAAGCCATTTGTACGTTAAAGGTCATATTAACGGATCGCCGGTTGCGAGGATGCTCGTTGATGGCGGTGTTGTGGTAAATCGCATGCCCTATTTGGTATTCAAGAAGTTGAGGTTACATGATGATGCATTAATGAATACCAATATGGTACTTCAAGGATTTGAGGGTAAAGAAAAGATAGAGGCCAAAGGTGTAATGTGCATGGAACTCACTGTGGGAAGCAAAAATTTGGCCACCACATTCTTCATCGCCGAGGTGCTAGGTAACTATAATGTTATATTAGGCCGCAATTGGGTTCATGCTAACCAATGGGTGCCATCTACCATGCATCAATTCTTAATACAATGGGTCGATGATGAAGTAGAATCATTCACGCGGATAATTCGGCTGGTGTTGCTTTGGCCGATGCATCGGTGGATTGGAATCATCCCGATGTTACTTGCTTAACAGGGCGTGACCTCTCAGAGTTTAATTTCCTTAGTGCTACAAGGAACGGGTTCATTCCCACCTTTTTAAAGCCGGTTGATGGTAATCAGTTCCAATGTACGATGTAAAAAAGAAGTTAAAATCAATGGCCGATACATAATTATCGCCCTGAGAAATATAAATGGCCGATGGAGTGTTGACATCGTCATTAGAACAAACGCGATGCAAATTATTTTCCGGCATTCAAGCTTTGCCGGAAAACAGGGGGGCATGTGTTGACACCGGATTTTAGCATGGTACAAAAGCAAACAAGATGGTCTCAAATGGAGAAGTGGTCTACATGAAAAAGTTTCGTATTACTGACATGAACATCTTTGAAGTTTGGGCCATCGCCATCTGATCTCATCTCGAAGGCCAAATTTGTGTTCAAATACTGAGATTTTGTATCAAGAGCACTGTTCGGCCGATTACGCCTCAAGGGCGGCCTCAAATGAAAAAACTTTCTAAATGAATATTCTTCGTCTCGTCGAAACGGTCGATTTTCATATAAAATCCGTCTCAATCCAAGATTGTATGTAAAAGTTAGAGCCACCTGAGTGCGGCCCTCTCACGAGCCAAAAGTGGCACGCCGTCTGATGGGCAGCGCGAGTAACATTCTGTTTTGCACAAGTGATTCGGCCATGAAGATGGCCTCAAATCGAAAAACGTTCAACATGAAAGTTGTTTGTCTCATCGAAACGGTTAAATTTGTTGGGCAAGGAGATCGCCTACTTCGTGAAGATCTACCCCGAGTGAGGCTAGTCCTTCGTGGACGTAAGCCATGGTGGTATAGACAAGGTTGTTTCTTCATGGTCAATTCATGGGTGAAGCCCTCCGTGGACTCGCGCAGCCGTTATCCTCTTTGGGTTGAAGTCTCCATCAACGTGGATACACAATAGCACCACCTATAGAAACCACGCGAAAAATCGATATGTCTTCATTGCATTTGATTTATCCGATCCCTCCTTTATGTTGATATTCAAAGTCTTTACTTTCCGCTACTCAACTCTTAGGCTTGCATGTGTAGGGTGTGACTTGACTTGGTAGATTTGCTAAAACTTGCCTACAACTAAGATTGAGAAAGTGATAAGTTTTTATTTGGTCAAGTAGTCTAATCACCCCCCCCCCCTAGACATACGTTTGATCCTACAATAGGACGGAAGTCAGAAGGAGAGCGAGCATCGTCATGTTTTGAAAGAAGGATGAATAGGGCACGGTTCAGGCAGGTGATATCCCCGTTCAGGGCATGGAAGTCAAGGAAAAAAATCCTTAATTTTACCCTTGAGTACATGCCAAAATTTCCTATAGAACCCAGGGCCAAAGCCGTCGGGCCCATGGCTAGCATTTTGATTCATTGATAGGAAGGTGGAGGAAATTTCATCATCGGTGAACGGGGCATCGAGTGATCTAAGTTGGGGAATGGGTGTGAGGTAAAGGTCGTGAAGGGAGAAGTTCCAGTTTTGTTGGAAGGCCGTGCCGAGGAGGGACTCGAAGTAATCGGAGATAATAGTAGATTTGGCGTCATGCGAGTAGAATCCAGAACCATTCGATACAAGGACAATAAGTTTATTCTTTCGAAGACAGAAAGTGGCGGAGGCATGGAAGAAGCGTGAATTTTCATCTCCTTCCAGGGTGGTGTGGATCTTTCCTCGTTGATCCAATAAATGGCATTTTCCCGTACGTCCATTGGAGAACTTTGATAATGACACGGCAAAGGTTGAGCTCTGGGGGAGACATAAAACGAGATTCCTCAAGAATGTCGAGGGCAGATTTGCAGTTTCGCTCCGTAGTATTTAGAGGGGCTGCGAGACGCCTCCATTTAAATAGATCATTGCGCAGATGTTTGATGGTGGCAGCCAGAGTCAATGCGTGGTTTGGCCGGTTTTGGGCCACGGCCCAAGCTGTTTGGACTACAGCGTGACAATCTAGCCTAACAGGCCACCTGTTTCTAAAACCAAAAAGCGCGGGGTGCAGGATGCAAGTGTCAATAGAAATGAGCAGAGGGACATGATCCGAGACAAAATGGGTTAGAGAGGTGATCGTGGTGTTTGGGAAGAGCAAATCCCAAGCATTGTTGATAGAAAATGTATCAACAAAGAATTAATAAGTGGTAGATTTTTGAAACTCTAACCTATAAACTCGTGGTTTTATGCTATTTAATCTGGTATTCGTGCTACGGAACAAATATATATATACAAAGTCAAAAAGAAGAAAAAGATCAGTCATGCAAGCAGTGGCAAATTGGCTGCTCATGTTCTTTGCTGCAAAGATTTTATTTTCATGAACCTGATACAAGACGTTTTTTTACAATATCAAGTTCCAAGAGAGGAATAATAGCAAGTTCCAGCAACATGCATGCCACATCGCGCATCAGGTATATCACGCTGCACGGTAACCATCCGAGAGAGCTGGTTCCAGATCGACAACAGTGGATACGCGCGAAAGACAGTTATTATGCATCTAGCGGCCTATCGGAAAAAGAATGCAGGCAACAAATGACACGATCGCACGGTAATGGACGACAGCGGCAGGGCGCTAGCCATATCGCACCCTCCTGACGCACTTCAGCACCATCTCCGACCAAGGGCTCGGGCTGATGAGGCGGTGAATTTTGTTCGCCAGGCCCCGCGTCAACTCCCGGCAGTGCTGCACCAACATACGTACATGATCATGAGAAACATGCAGGTTGTAACGTACCGATCCATGACCATGAGAGAGACGTACTTAAACGAGCAACATGCATGCATGTGACAGAATGTGATTAAGCAAGCAAGCCACTCACATCGTAGCCTGTGTCGAGCAGCTTGGCGAGGACGATGTTGCCAGGGCGTGTCTGCACCAGCTCTTCAAGATCTCTTCTGCCCAGGTTAGTAAAAGCCATGAGCACGAGGGGCAGCAGGTCGACCCAGTTCCGGAAGCAGTGCTCCACGACGTAACTCCCGTACTGGTCGAGAGAAAGGCTAGCGACCTCCCTCATGAGCTCCAACACGAGGTCGTGCCTGAACTCACCGTCGCCGTGGTCGATGACGCGCTGCACAAAGAAGTTGCTGCGTGGTGGCGGGGCGGGTGAGTATAATCAACGGGATCGAATCACCGGACAAGTTGACGCGAGAATGGTGTAGCCAGTTTACCTGTGTCGTCCCCTGGCCATTCTTGCGGCGTTGCCATCAGAGAGCATGAATTTCATGAAATGCTGGCGCTCCTCGTGTCTCGCGTACCAGTAGCATGTAAACAGGCGCGCCGACCCGGCCGACGACTCCAGCATGTGCCAGATGGTGCGCAGGGCGTGCGTGATCAGGAACTGAAAGGAAACCAACCTGATCAATACACATGTACGTATCTTACAAAATGTATCATGCGTCCATGCAATTCCATACCACTGATCCCAGTGGTTGCCGCTAGCTATCGATCGCGGCCAGGGGCTTACCTTGCTCGCCTCGTAACCCATCTCGACGAAACAGTGGACAATCAGTTCGTTCCCTCGGTCCTGCTCCATCACGCCTTCTTCCACGAAGCGATAGACGAGCTGCTCGGGCAGTCCGGGTTGCGAGCGCACCGCCATGATGAGCAGCTTCAGAACGGCCATCCTGCATGATGCAGACCAAGGCAACACAAGTTCAGCAGCAGGATTCATACTAGTAATAATCTCACGCCAGAATCACAGCAGGTGCTGTGCTGCGATCGAAACTGCTTGGTTGATTAGCTAGCCGATTATGCTACATACAGTAGATGTTAATTTAGCAATGTACTGTAATTTGTACTGGCAGCACTGAAATAGCAGGGATGGATTCATTGATCTGTGAACGTACCCGTCGTCGGACGTCCACACGAGTTTGTGCACGAGGTTGGGCACGGCTCGCACGATTTGCTCGAGCTGGACGTGCCGCCCACGTAAGCTGCGCAGCAGCACGGCGAACGCCTGCCTGTTCCCCATGGCGTAGTGCACGAATTCGTCGAGCACGAGCTGGGGCATCGCCTGGACACCCTCTTGGAGCAGTTTGACCACGAGTGCTGAGGACTCCGGGGTCATCCTGTTATTATGGCGCAGCTGTGATAGGACCACCTCCAGCCTCGGGTCCAGGTGAATCGGCGGCTGTGGCGGCTGCGGCCAGGTCGGCGCCGCGTACCTCTGCTGCAGCGGCGCCTGCTGCCTCGACGAAGACGGGTCGCCGTGCGGCACCATGTCGAAGTTGGTGCTGGGGATGTAGGCGGGGTGGGGCGGGCCGCTGGCGTCGATCCAGGCCCGCGCATCCATGGCGTACAGTTGCTGGCTGGTGCTGGAGTTCGCCGTATGCGACCATGGCGCCATCGGCGGGAGGAGCGCGGCGACTGGAGGCTGGTTGTACGGGTTGTACGGGTCCGCGCCCGCGTCGAACGAGGAGACGTGGCCGCCGCTCGAGTAGGCCTCGCTCCACCGGTAGCGGGGCTGCTGGAGCCCAAACTGCTGGTGCGGCGGCGGGATCTGCGACGGTGGCGGTGGCGCCTCCAGTGGGCGGAAGGCGGCGCCGCGCCCCACGTCCACGTAGCGCTGCGCGCCCGGCGAGTACAGCGGGTCCAGCGTCCGCATTTGGGGCTCGTCCCAAAGATCCACCGTCGGGATCTGCGGCATCCACCCCAGCACGGGCGGAATCGGGCGCGGCTGCTGCTGCGGTGACGGCATCATCCACGGCGACGAGGCCTCCCCGCGGCCACCGTGGGGGTAGGGCTGGCTTGGGGCTACCCCGTTCCCATTGTCGCGCGGATCCATGGCTTGTAGCTTCGATTGCTCTGGGCTTTTGGATTGCTGGGATTCGGGGAAATGGAGATGGGATGAATTGGACGAGCGCTTGCACTGCGCGTTTATATAGTGGAAGAGGGGCGGCGGCCAGATGAGGGTGAGACGAGACGGCAGGGGAGGGGAGGGACACCCGGCCGAGTTACACGGGGAAGGGAAGGGAAGGGAGGGGAGGGGAGGGGCCAGTTGGCACGGCACCTGCGTCAACTGAAGTTCGTTAAGATTTGATTGTACAAAGATCTTGTGTTCTTGACTGGCCCACATGGAGATGGGGTTGCTGTATTTGAGGAGAGCTTGATAACCCCTTCTTATTTACTACACTAATCTGCTCAAGCTTCATAATTTCGAAGAGAAAAGCAACATTATTGCCTCAGTTTTCATTATTGTCACAGAAGAAGTGCAAGTTTGGTTCCCTTTTTTTTTGTAATTATGTACATTTCTCTTTCCTGCTACTTTGATGGGTGTTCACGTGCCTGTTCAGTTTTATCTTGTCTCATAATTTGATTTAGTTTGTTTGGCTGATGCTAGTTATGACATTATAATTGCCGCTCCGACGATATCCGGTCATTTTGCTTTATGCCCCTAACTCTCAACAACCACTTGCATGTATTTTTTTTTCCATGTTCTTGTAATGGTTTTTGCCTCTTTATGTTAAAATTAACGGGCAATTCCCTTCATCTTTTATTGAGTGCTAGAGCTCATAGCCTTGTAGTCAATACTATTTACTCCCTCCGTCCAGGTGCATAGGGCACCTAAGAAGGTGCAGCGCGACCTAGGCGTGTATCGATTGGACTAGTCAAAATTAATTAGTGCAGCTTTATATGTGTATTTAGTGGGGAGGTGCACTTGAGATCCAACCATGGTGCGTGAGCGTTTGCATGCCCGTCCGGCAATTATGTATTGGGGCTTGCATGCAGTCGCCGTTTGCAATGACTGGCCATATGTGCCTTGTTATCCGGGTTGGACTCACAAAATTAATTACTCCACACCTCGCTAGCTAATTGCAGTGCCTTACATTATAGGAATTCCTGGATTTCGTTAGGTGCCTAATGCACCTGGACAGAGGGAGTATAGTTCCTCGGTTTGAAATCATTGGTGAGTTCAAGAGTGGGGTATACAAGGCAAATTTCTAGAGTGCAAGCATGCATATACACAATGATTTTTCTTCTTGTTATTACCGTGTTTAATGTGATTACATATTAATTTAATCATGTATATCCTCTCATGATTAATGCACTAAAAGCTTATCGTGTTTCTTCATTACTCCTTCCTTTTGATTTCATGTGAGGGTGCCATGTACGGATGCAAGCGGCATCCCGCTTTGACTCGTGAAACTCACAAAATTAGTTCCAAATTTACTCACCACCTACCTAAAATTAGCATTACATTTGTGCTATCCTATTGTCCGCTAGCCCGCCCAACTTGCATCCATGGTAGCATGGCGAAGGCACCTAAAAGATCTCATATGTCCGTTTATGTGTAAATATAATGTTTTGCATTGTAAATTTTAGGTGTCGAGCTCTAGGATTTAATTTTTTAGGCTCCAACTCGTGATTGGTCGACTATAATTCAAAAACAAGTAGTCCAGTGAAATCGCAAATAAAACCGCCGACCAAATAAAGGTGGAAAAGTTAAGCTATGGAAGATAAATATCTTTACATACTTAGTAGCACAAACCCAATTGCACATTACAAGTATAGAATTTGCACATTTTGAAGGTGTAACATGTGTATGTTAGTTAAAGGTGTAATAGACCATATAATTTTGGGAAATCAAATATGAAATTAAAAGAATTCAAATGAATATTATTGCACGTTACGAATACACGGTTGCACATTAGCAAAAGATTGACTGTGCGAGTAAATAAGAAAGTGATTTCTTTCATGAATAAGATTGATCGATTGGTTTTACGAAGAAGTCCCTTGATAAAGATACCTAAAATTATCGTGTTTGTTTGTAGACAACACAAAGAGTCAAGATCTTCAATATATTACGATAAGACACTCAAAGCATAACTCAATGCCACATTCCATAGAAGCAGAAGCTTAGCTCTTGAATGGAGGTACAAAGAAAAATAATGTTCATATCAATGGAGGTACGGAGCGAAGACTTAAGAGAGCAACCATATGAAGCGGCACGTCTGCCCTATCAGAGAAGGGCATTGATCACGAAGGGTTACATACTCCAAAGACTAGAGCGCTTAATAGGTTTATCGCGAATTTCGATTATGCTTGAGTACGAGGGTAGTAGAGTAGATGCCATGCTTGTCCCGCCTATCCATTTGACTGGGCAAAGATGCGGGAAGGGACTAACTACGCCAACAATATCTCGGCTGGTTTGAAGATACGAAAAACATACATGCTATCTGTTGGGCTTGTCCAGGACGTGCGATGATCTACGCCAACAATTTCTCAGCGGGTCTAGGTATGAAAACATAGAATACTGTAAGCTTGGCGCAGTGAGTGTGACGCGTGAACGGGCTAGTGTGTAGGGCCATTGCCACGCTAGCAAGGAGAACGACGACCATAAACGGCCCGAAGTCAACATGCCCTTCCATTAGTTAATGTCGGATGTAACTACATCGACTACGGTTAGGCGCGGCAGGGAGGGGCCAGACGTCCAAACGCGGGGTGGGGAAGGGGGGCAATGAGGTGGTTAAGTTCCATAAGGGGCCAATTAGAACAAAAGATGTGCGCTTCGCTTGGGGATTCCTTCCACGGGAGGAAGGTGCTAATTTTTTCCATGTGGTTTGGATGGAGTTGGTCATGAAAACATCCACATGGGGTTTAACCAAATGAACAGAAACAGGTCGGTCGAAATCCCTGGTGGGGTGATCCCCGTGGATCCACGGGGTTTTGGCCCCAAACCACACGGGGGTGCGTGGGCGGAAGCAAGCAAGGCCTAAGCGAGAACATTCACTTTTATTTTTGAAGGTGATAATTTAGGACATTCACGAATACTTAACAGAAAACGAAGGTTGCAATATTCTTATGCGTGCGTGACACTAGGTAATCAACAATTCATAAATCAAATGTTGACAAGCATACGCAAGAAAATCTCACGCCATTTTTATCCTGGTTTTCAAACTATGGAACAAATATATACACAGTCCAACAGCTATGTTTACTTCAAATGATCATTCATGCAAGAAGAGGCAAATTGGCTGCTCACGTTCTTTGCTGCAAGGAATTTTTTTCATGGACCTGACATCATATCTAGTAGTACTAAGTAGCACACACTCTAGATTCACATCAAAGAGGGAAGAGGAACATCCTCAGTCAGTCTAGATAAGACCAAGTTCCAGCAACATGCATGTCGCATCAGGTACATACATGCACGGTAAGACCAAGTTCCAGCAACATGCATGTCGCATCAGGTACATACATGCACGGTAACCATCCGAGAGAGCTGGTTCCAGATCGACAACAGTGGATATGCGTGATCGAAATTGATCATGCATCTAGCGGCCTATCGGGAAAAAAAATGCAGGCAACAGATCACATGATCGTAAGGTAATCTGATGGGGCGAACCTAAGACGACGGCGCCCATTACCATCGCACCCTCTTACGCAGCTCATCACCATCAGCGACGATATCTCCGGGCACGCGAGAGGACGTCGTTGATTTTCCGCTCCAGGTTCTGCGTCAACTCCCGGCAGTGCTGCACCGTACGTAGATGATCATCACAAACATGTTATGAAGGCACCGATATATCCATGACCATGAGAAAGACGTACTTAAACGACTGACATGGGATGCAAGTCGACATGCATATGTGACAACAGGTGATTAAGCTAGCAAGCAAGCCACTTACAGTTACATCTTTGCCTGTCTCGAGCAACATTTGGAGGACGAAGGTGGCAAGGGGGGGGGGGGGGGGGGGGGGGGGGGTCTGCACCAGCCCTTGGAGCTCTCTTATGCTCTGGCGATTACAAGCACTGAGCACGATGGGCAGCAGATCGTGCTGTGGCGAACCAGTCCTTCTGTTCCGGACGCAGTGTTGCACGACGTAGTTCCCGTGCAGGTGGAGGGAAAGGCTGGCGAACTGCACCATGAGCTTGTACACGAGGCCGCCCCTGAAATGAATGTTGGCATGGTCGAGGACGAGCTGCACAAAGTAGTTGCTGCGTACGTGGTGGCGAGGCGAGTTCATGCATGAGAATTGGGAGCCGGTAATGAGTACTACAGTATAATCAACGAGAATCACCGGACAAGTTGACGCGAGAACTGTGTAGACAGTTACCTGTGTCGTCCCATGGCCATTTCTACGGCGTATTTAAAGACGATGCCCTCGAAACTACGAGAAAATTGGCTATTTGCCATTTTCAATACCGGGCTTCGCAAAATTGCCACTCTCAAGATTGGCTTTGTAAAAATGCCACCTAGCTCGTGTGCACTTTGATTACTATGCCATTTTTTTTATTTTTCATTATTTTCCTTTTTCTTTTCCATTTTCTGGCACCTGAAAGGACCAAAGTATCCCTGGCTGTTTCAACCATATCCAATGCGTTTGTGGTCTGCCTGTGTTGGCATCGGACTTTGCTCTGGGGCTTAGCTCGTTCTTGTCGTCATGGTTGCTCGCTGCTGTGCCTCGTTGATGCCTGCGTGAGCTACCTGAACTCGCCGCCCTAGCTTTCCCATGTCTTTCCGAGAAACCGTTGGTCGCCGCAGGTGCTCGCCCATGGCTGTGCACGCTGCTGCAAGTCGCCCTTGTCACTGCCGTTCTCCGCCGGCACTCGTCCATGGCTGCACGCGCTGCTGTAACTCGCCCTCGTCACTGCCGTTCTCCGCCAGCGCTCGTCCATGGCTGCACGCGCTGCTGCAACTCGCCCTCGTCACTATCGCTCTCCGCCGGCGCTCGTCCATGGCTGCGCACGCTGCTACAACTCGCCCTCATCGCTGCCGCTCTCCGCCGGTGCTCGTCCATGTCTACACGCCCCGCTGTAGCTCGCCCTCGTCACAACCGCTCGTCCATGTCTGGACGCTCCAGCACAGCTCACCCTCGCGTCGCGGATGATTGAGAATGCAGCGGCTGCGGGTGCTTGCCCATGCCTTGCGGATGCTTGCAACTGTCGCCACCGCGGTACTGGACGCCGAGGAGATTGGTGGCACGCGGCGTCGAGGAAATCGGCGGCGGCGCGATGCACAGAAGATGGGGGCGGCGTCCAGCGATTGACCCAAGAAATCTAGGCGATCGAGGATAAGGCAAGCACGCTTTTCTAGGCAGGGCAGCAGAGCTCGTTCGCTTCAAGTACCGATCTGAATCCCAAGTACGTGAAGCTAGCATCAGGGGTACCTTGGTATTATCGGGTGCCACAAAATGGAAAAGAAAAGGAAAACAATAATAAAAAGGGAAAATGGCATAATAATCAATGTGCACACGAACTGGCTGGCATTTTTGCGAAGCCAATCTTGAGAGTGGCAGTTTTGCGAAGCCCAGTATTGAAAATGGCAAATAGCCGATTTTCTCCGAAACTACAGCGCTCCTCGGGTCCCGCGTGCCGGAAGCATGTACACAGGCGCGCCAACCCGGACGCCGACTCCAGCATGTATCTGGTGGTGCGCAGGGCCTGCTTGATCAGGAACTGAAAGGACACTAACCCGATCAATAGACATGTATATTTTACAAAATGCAGATGCTAGCCAAGCATATCTATGGTGTGTCCATGCACTTCCATATCACTGATCCTGATCTTGCGGCCAGGACTTATATTACCTTGGACGCCTCGTAATCCACGTTGGTGAAACAGTGGACAATCAGTTCGTGCCCTCGGCCGCGATGGATCACGTCTTCACGCAGGAAGCGACCGACGAGCTGCTCGCGCAGTCCGGGTCGCCGGCCCACAGCCGTGATGAGCAGCTTCAGAGAGGCCATCCTGCATCATTCAGATGAAGGCAACACAAGTTCAGCAGCAGGGCTCACCACCCACAGTAGGTGCTGCGATCGAAATTGCTTGGTTGATTAGCTAGCCGTTTGTGCTGTAGATAGAGATGTTAATTTAGTACTGTAATTTGGACATGCGAATCCCAATGGTAAACTAGTTTTGATCAAACTGTCAGCACTGAAATAATAGAAAGGATTCGTTGATCTGTGAACGTACCCATCGTCGGACATCCAGACGAGGCTGGGCACGGCTCCCACGATGACCTCGAGCTCTTTGTGCCGCCCAAGAAAGCTGCCCAGCAGCGCGAAGAACACGGCATGCCCCTGCTCGTTCCCCATGATGCTGCGCGCGGCGTAGTTCACGAATCCGTCGAGCACGCGATGGCGAATGTCCTCGCCACCCCCACCCTCTTGGAGCAGTAGCAGTTGGACCACGAGTGGCGAGGACTCCGGAGACATCGCCAGCTCCTCCAGCACCATCGGGTCCTGGCGCAGCTGCCATCGGACCTCCTCCAGCCTCGAGCCGCGTACCTCTGCTGCAGCAGCGGCTGCTGCCTCGACGACGACGAGTCCCTGCGCGCCATCATGTCGAAGTTGGTGCTGGGGATGGAGGCCGGGGGGCGCGGGGGGGTTGCGCGGATCCATGGCGTTCAGTTGTTGGCTGGTGCCCGAGTTCGCCGTATGCGGCGAGGGCGCCAACGGCGGGCGGAGCCCGGAGAGTAGAGCTTGGCGGTACGGTGCTGGTGCGGCCGTATGCTGGTGCGGCGGCGGGATCCGCGGCGGTGGCGCCTCCGGAGGAAGGGAGGCGGCGAGGCGTCGCACGGCCACGTCGCGCTGCGCGTCCGGCAAGGACAGCGCCTCCATCGTCCACATTTGGGGCGCGGCGTGAAGCGCTTCGTCCCAAAGACCCGCCGTCGGGACCTGCGGCATCTGTCCCAGCACGGGCCGAATCGGGCGCTGCTGCTGCGGTGGCGGCATCTGCGACAACGAGGCCTCCCCGCGGCCAGCGCCGCGGGAGGGCGCGGCTCGGAGCGGCCGGCTTGGGGCTACCCCCTTCCCCTTGCGGTCGCGCTGATCCATGGCTTGTAACTTGTAAGCTTCGATTGCTCTGGGCTTTTGGATTGCTGGGATTTGGGGAAATGGAGGTGGAATGAATTGGACGAGAGCTTGCACCGCGTGTTTATATAGTGGAAGAGGGGCGGCGGCCGGGTGAGGGTGAGACGAGACGGCAGGGGAGGGACACCCGGCCGAGTTACACGGGAGGGGAGGGGAGGGGAGGGGAGGGGAGCAGGCAAGTCTCCTCCGGAGGGGAGGGGAGGGGACGGGAGGGGACAGCTGGCACGGCACCTGCGCCAACTGAAGTTTGTTAAGATTTGATCGCATAATGATCTTCTGTTATTTGACTGGCCTGCGTTTACAACTTTAGATATTGGATGGAAATGGGGTGGCTGTATGTATTGTAGGAGAGTTTGATCATCCATTCTTATGGACACTAATCTACTCAAGCTTCCTGATCTCGGAGGAGGAAAATGAGCATTATTGCTTCAATTTTCACTATCATCTCTTTCGTGCTGGGCAAGATAGAAGGCATGCATCTTGGTCGACACAAGAATCGCAAGTTCGGTTCTCAGCTCAAATAAACACATTGTTCTACTAGTAGCTACTCCCTCCGTTCGGAATTACTTGTCGCAGAAATGGATGTATCTAGACGTATTTTAGTTCTAGATACATTCATTTTCGAGACAAGTAATTCCGAACGGAGGGAGTATGTTATACTCTCTCCCTTCCAAAATACTTATCGTAGTTTTAATTCGATGGAACGAGGGAGTATATAGATAAGCCACAAGATGATGTTTTCTTCCCTGCTACTTTGAGGGGTGTTTAGGTGCCTATGCAGGTTTATCTAGCCTTACAATTTGATTTAATTTGTTTCGCTGATGCTATTTGTAAAATTTGGATGGCTGCATGGCTGGATTTTTTTTTTTTTGAAACTATGATGATTTTTATAGCAAATTCGGAAACTATACGGCCTAATGCATAAAAGTCGAAACTATGACCCCGTCGGCCTTCTGTTGGCGGAAGAGGGACTTTTCGGCCTACCGTTGGCCGAAGTGGGCTCTTCTGCCTCCCGTTGGCCGAAGAGTGCCATCTTCGGCTTCCCGTTGGCCGAAGAGCACTTTTCGGCTTCCCGTTGGCCGAAAAGTGTCATAGGCGCACAAAACGTAATTAAGATGGCCTCAAATGAAAAAGTTATTAACATGAAAAATCTTCGTCTCGTCGAAACGGTTGATTTTGATATAAAAATCATTCTAATCCGAGGTCGTATGCAATCTATAGAGCCAAAACAAGGTCAGGGGCAGAAGCTGCAGAGTTACTTCAGACAGACCGAATGGATGTCAGAAAATTTGTCACGGGACACCCGGTGCACTCGGTGAGACCGTGTGGAATATAGAAGAGTACACAAGTTTGGTCACGTTCACTCTGTGAGACCGAACCAAACCACTCAGAGGCTCCGAATGGATCCGAAAAATTACTAAAGATTTATGTCCGAGTTAAAGTTAGGATTTTTGATCCGAAAAATTGTTCGTCTGCATCGGGAAGACTGCTTGCGTACTGCGCTTCCGGCCGGGTCTTCTTCGACGTGAGCTACGGTGCATCACCCCAGCGTCGAGGGTACACGGTGACGTTTTTGTGTGCATCACCCCCGGCGTCGAGGTGACCATTGCCTCTACTTTGCATGGTGGATGACGCCACTGCCGAAAGTTTTCGTCTCAACTCCTGCCATCGCAATGGAGAAATTTCTTCAATGCCGGCATGTGTCTTCCCGGTGCAGACGAACAATGCCCACATCGATTTATGAGGCGGCTGGACTTCCCGTACAATAAAAAGACTAAAAATTCTATCCAAAAATCTTTGGCAATTTTTCGGAGCCTTCGAGTGGTTTGGTTCGGTCTCACCGAGTGAACGTAACCAAACTTGTGTACTCTTCTGTATTCCACACGGTCTTACCGAGTACACCGGGTGTCCTGTGACAAATTTTCTGACATCCATTCGGTCTGTCCGAAGTAACTCTGCAGCTTCTGTCCCTGGCCTTGTTTTGGCTCTACGGGTTGCATACCACGTCGGATTAAGACGATTTTATATTAAAATCAACCGTTTCGACGAGACGAAGATTTTTTATGTTGATAACTTTTTCATTTGAGGCCATCTTAATTATGTTTTTTGCCCCTGACACTTTTCGGCCAACAGGAAGCCGAAAAGTGCTCTTCGGCCCAGCTGGGCACTCTTCGGCCACTGAAGAGCCCACTTCAGCCAACGGTAGGCCGAAAAGTCCCTCTTCGGCCAACAGAAGGCCGACGGGGTCATAGTTTCGATTTTTATGCATTAGGGCGTATAGTTTCTGAATTTGCTATAAAAATCATCATAGTTTCAAAAAAAATCGCATGGCTGCTGGGTGTACTCGATGCGTGGAGATGGTGGATGTGCGCCCGACGATGCTTCGTTGTGCTAGCCTATTAGCTGTACAACGGAGAGGCCCCCCGTTCGTCGTTGCGCTTCCTGGCCGCCGGAGTGACGGCGTGGCCGTGGTGGTGTGGATGCAACGCGACGGCGTGGCCTGCTGGAAGCATGTCCGGGAGTGCTCGGGGGCAGGCAGAGTGTTGCGGTCGGGAGATGCGATGCCAATCTGATGGTTTTGTGCTCCTGATGTGCTACGGTTGCGCTTTGTGCGGGCGCCCATTGGCGATGGTGATCTGTCTTTTGTACTCCTGTTTCGGCCATGTCACCATTGGACAGACGGCCCTAGGCAGGGCTCTCTTCGGTGAGGTCGTAGTCGGCGGTGGAGATGGTGTGCACCGCCGTCGGTGTGTGTCATTGTGGTGATCACTCCGGCACGTGGCGGCGGCCTTGCTGCGGATTGTGATGGCTACCGGACTTCATGAGGGTTCTCCTCTATAGATCCGATGGTTGACTTCGACGGTGAGATGTAGACTACGGATGACAGCTTGACGCAGAGGAATGGTTGTGCAGCGGCAACGGTCCCATCGCATTCAGTTGCTAACTCGGCGGAAAAGTGGTGGTGACAACACATGTGTGACTTCGATGTTGGTGCTATTTGAGCATCCAGTCTCGAGCTGTTGGGTGAAAGCCTAAGTCTGACCCGAGTTGGTTATACCTGGCAATGGCGATGGTTTTATGTCATTACCTTGTTGAAGGCATTGCTCGGATATGTTTGGACTGATTCTTCAGGGTGAAAACCTAGATTCTGCCATGGGTGCTTGGATCTGGTGACAGCGGCGCTCCCTTCTTCAAGGCGTTGTTGTTGAAGAATCTCATCATCTGCATGGTGTCATGATATGGTTGGTGCAGATATGGTCGTTGTTATACTTTGCCGATCGCGGATTGGGTCGGCTTGGGTTATTTTCTTTTTTCTCGGCTATGCATAGCTTTGGTCTTATATGACTTTGCTATTTGTCATCGTTTTTTATGTGTGCGTGCATTAGTGTTGGATGTGTGCATCGTAGCTATACAGAGACCGGGTGTGCGTTCATTATGTTTGTATTCTTTTGATACTTCATTTTGAGCCAATAAAATACACCCTTTATCGAAAAAAGTCATCTAAAAATTAGTTTGGATAAGTGATTTTCTAAGCCATTCAATTAAGAACCAGTGACCATCCTTCTTTCTTGTTCCTCCAGTTTTCTTCCTCCTCCAACTGTTCCTTCTTCCCAAAAACCGATTTACGCAAATTACAAATTCAGTCAACTTACATATAGCTATTGTGTGTAAAATTCTAGTTGCTGGTCGGAACATGCCCCCTGATTTTTCGTTTTGCCTAGCCTAATTGTGTCTGCATCCTCTTGCATGTACTTTTTCACATGTTTATTTAATGGGTTTTTCCTTTATTTTCAAATTAAATAGAAACTCTCTTGTACTTCAATACTAGCTAGAACTCATGGCCTTGCTTACGCAAAACTATTTGTAATTGCTCAGTTTGGAATAGTAAGTGAGTTCAAGAGTCTTAGGTATACAATGCAAAATTCTGAGAATATGCAATTTTTCCCTTGATATTACCATGTTTAATGTGATTCATATTAATTTCAACAGTTTATCTTCACATGAATTTATTAATACACTAAGGCTTATTGTAATATATTTTTAATATTTCATTTTGATGTCATGTGAGGGTAGCATGACTTGAGCACACAAAATATCTCATATATGTCCGTTTATATGTAAATATAATGTTTTGTGTTCTGAATTTTAGGTATCAAACTCAAAAGGATGTAAATGTTTAGGCTCCGAGTGGTGATCACTTGACTGAATATTCAAAAACAATTAGTCCACCCAAAATTACGGATAAAAGCAGCCAATCGGATAAATATGGAAAAAAACTATCAAAGAGAAAATTACCTTTACATCGTAAATTTGTTTATCATTGCATACATTATTGGTTGCCCTCCTCACTTTGCCACACTTTTATGCCATAAGTGTGGCATGCCAACCAGTGTATATTAAAAGTGAAAAAAAAAACAATTTTGGGACATCAAATGTGTAAGTAAAGGAACAAATGAATATTGTTGCACGTTACCAAAAGATTGGAAGTGCAAACATGGAGACAAATTGATGTAGGGTAGAACCCTAATCGGCAGATCTTTCACGAAAGGAGGGTATCCCACGATGAACACAGAGAACACAAGGAAATCACGGAGGAAAACACGAGAGGGAACGCTCAAATTAACACAAATATGGTCACACAGGTGCTAGATCCACGATACACATCAAGATACACGATCCATAGTCAACAACGGTGGTACAAAGATAGTCTTCTCCCGGAGGAGGCCTTGGGTTATCCCTTGGGATCTTCTCCACGAAGGAGGTCTTGAATCCGAGGTGGATCTTCTTCGAAGAGGTCGCGGTCTCATAGGAGAGGAACCACTAAGGTCTATGATGAGCTACCCAAAAGCTGCCTCGAAAGGATGGAAGTCAACGAGTATATATTACACGGGATGACGCCGTCGGGTCGGACGTCCGAGGGTTACCGGACGTCCGGTTGCTCGGGAAGGGCCGGATGTCCGTTAAGTCCCGGATTTCCGGAATTTTCTCCGATTTCGGCTCTGTGAAGGGTGTCACGGACGTCCGGGGGCTTCTGGTCGTCCGGTCTTCTGGGAGTCGCCGGTCGTCCGGTGTGGACCAGACGTCCGGTGCCTGGGAGTGACCGGTCGTCCGGTGTGGACCGGACGTCCGATGCCTGTAGCATCTTCAGCCGTACTTCTTCTTGTTCCCAGCACTTGTCGATCCCGCCGTCTTGTCCGCTGTGCAGAGCTGTCATGTGGCCTTCATCCAAGTACCTGAGTATGCATAGAGTTTCTGATGAGGGTAGAAGCCATGTCTCATGCGAATCGGGAGGATGTAGAGAAAGGAGTGAAGTCACCTCGGTCTCGAGAGCTCTTGCACGGGCTCGAGTCATTGGTCCTTTGGGCACTTGGTGAGGCGATGGAGGGTCCATGGGGATGACCTTGGGATGCTCCGCATCATCTCCCCTCCCTTGGGAAAGATCCGACCTCGGATCGAAATCTTCATCACCATGGTAAGGGGATAGATCCTTGACGTTGAAGGCATCGCTCACGTTGTACTTGTCTCATGGGATGTCATCTTGTAGGCGTTGTTGTTGTAGCGTGCTAGCACCTTGAAGGGTCCGTCGGCACGAGGTAGTAGTTTGGACTTGCGCTCGTGTGGGAAACGGTCCTTGCGAAGATGAAGCCAAACAAGATCTCCCGGTTGGAACACCATTGGTGCCTTGTTGACGTTGAGCTTGGTGGTGAGACGATGTACTTGTCTCTTGATCGTAGCCCTTGTATCTTCATGCACCTTCTTGAGATAGCTCGCCCGTGCACTTGCGTCCATGTCTGTGCGCTCTTGTAGAGGTAGAGGTAGGATGTCCAATGGGGACAATGGGTTGAAGCCGTAGACGACCTCGAAAGGGGACTTGCCGGTAGTCGAATGTCTTGCGTGGTTGTAGGCGTACTCGGCGATGGGCAAGCATTGCTCCCATTCCTTGATATTCTTCTTGATCAACACGCGAAGAAGCGTCGAAAGCGTGCGGTTCGTCACCTCCGTTTGGCCGTTGGTTTGTGGATGATATGCCGAAGAAAAGAGGAGCTTGATGCCGAGTTTGGCGCATAGAGTCTTCCAAAAGTAGCTCAAGAACTTGACGTCCCGGTCCGACACGATCGTCTTGGGTACGCCATGTAGACGAATGATTTCCCTACAAAAGAGATTTGCAACATGTGAAGCATTGTCGATCTTGTTACAAGGAATGAAATGAGCCACTTTAGAGAATCTATCCACGACAACAAACACGGAATCTTTGCCATTTTGAGTCCTAGGCAATCCAAGTATAAAGTCCATGCTTATGTCTTCCCAAGGATGGTATAGAATAGGAAGCGGCATGTAAAGACCATGAGATTGAGCTTTTGACTTAGCTTTGCGGCATGTAGAACATCGATTGGTGAGGCGTGAGACGTCACGTAGCATCTTGGGCCAAAAGTAGTTCTTCGAGAGCGTAGCAAATGTCTTGTCACGTCCAAAGTGACCCATGAGTCCTCCTCCATGAGATTCCTGCAAAAGGAGTAAACGAAGCGACAACTCGAGAATGCAAAGTTTGTTAGCTCTCATAAGATATCCATCCTTTATGTAGTAGCGTCCCCAAGAAGTGTGAGTCAAACACTTAGCATAAGGATGTGCAAAGAAAGGATCATGCTCATATAAATCTTTTATGTGCTCAAAGCCAATAACATTCAACTCAAGTTGTGTAACAAGCATGCATTTGCGGGAAAGCGCATCCGCCACAACATTTTCTTTGCCTTTGATGTATTTGATGACATAGAGAAAAGACTCAATGAACTCACTCCATTTAGCATGACGCTTGTTCAACTTAGTTTGACCCTTGAGATATTTGAGAGTCTCATGGTCCATATGAAGAATGAATTCATGAGGTCTAAGATAATGTTCCCAAACACGTAAAACTCTCACCAAGGCATAGAGCTCTTTATCATAGATGGGGTAGTTAAGTTGCGCTCCGGATAGCTTCTCGCTAAAGTACGCAATCGGGCGCTTTTCTTGCATGAGCACGCCACCTATGCCGGTACCGCTAGCGTCACAATGTATCTCAAACGGTTTGTCGAAGTTTGGTAGGGCTAGAAGTGGTGCATGTGTTAGCAATCTTTTTAGCTCATTGAACGCGGTGTCTTGCGAAGGACCCCAAATGAAGGGTGCGTTCTTCTTGCTCAAGGCGTGTAGAGGCATAGCAATGGTGCTAAAGTCCTTCACAAAACGCCGGTAGAAACCGGCTAGACCAAGAAAGCTACGCACTTGTAGGAGATTCATTGGTTGTGGCCAAGTTTTAATTGCTTCAATTTTAGTTTCATCAACGTGAACACCTTGTGAAGAAACGACAAATCCTAGGAAGACGACCTTGTCAACGCCAAAAGTGCATTTTTCCATGTTAGCATATAAGCGCTCTTTCCGAAGGGTTTGTAAAACCATACGGATGTGTGTCACATGGTCCTCAAGCGACTTGCTAAAAACGAGGATGTCATCAAAGTAAACCACTACCAAGACGCCTATGTAGGGTCGTAGAACAAAATGCATAAGACGCATGAATGAATCGGGTGCTTCCGATAAACCCATTGGCATAACAAGCCACTCGTATAACCCAAACTTGGTTTTGAAAGCCATTTTCCACTCATCACCCTCTTGAATGCGAATTTGGTAGTAACCACTTTTAAGATCAATTTTCGAAAAAGATGGTGGCACCACATAATTCATCAAGCATGTCGTCTAAGCGTGGGATAGGATAACGGTATCTAACGGTGATAGCATTTATAGGGTGACAATCGGAGCACATGCGAAAACTTCCATCTTTCTTAGGCACGAGAATAACCGGAACGGCACAAGGGCTTAAGCTTTCACGTACATGACCTTTGTCGATGAGTTGTTGTACTTGCCATTGTATCTCCTTGGTTTCCTCGGGGTTGACGCGGTAAGGAGCCTTGTTTGGAAGTGGTGCGCCGGGTATGAGGTCGATGCGGTGTTCGATTATGCGAAGTGGAGGTAGACCCGAAGGTAGCTCATCGGGAAAGATGTCCGAGAATTCCTGCAACAATTGAGACAACACTAAAGGTAGAGGTGGTGAAGTGTTAGTAGGTTTGGCTTCCCCTTTTCATAGAAGCACAAGGTGAAAGACACTCGATGGGTTCTCACACACTTCTCTCATCTCGCTTTTGGTGGAAAATAGCACTAGTTGCTTCTTGTCGCTCATCGTGGAGTCGCTCATATTTGGCTTGTGGCTCTCACTCTCCTTTTGGTGGCTCACTCTCTCACCAATCTCTCCACGATGGTTGGTAGGTAAGTGTTTGTCGGCGGCTACGTGACTTGGAGACATTGGTCGTAGCACGAATTCCTTGCCCTTCATCTTGAAGCTATAGTGATTGGTCCGTCCATCCACGATCATATTGCCATGGTCGTCCAAGAATAAGGTGGCACACGGACATGGGGATCACATCACACTCAAGTGTGTCCTCGTAGGCGCCTATCTTGAAGGAGACTTGCACGGTGTGCTCGACTCGAAGAATTCCGGCGTCATTAAGCCATTGGACCTTGTAGGGATGAGTGTGCTTCGTCTTGACCAAATGTAGCTTGTCGCATAGCTCTTCGCTTGCCAAGTTGTGACAACTTCCTCCATCGATGATAACCTTGACGGAGCGTCCATTGATGCCGGCCTTGGTATGGAAGATATGACATCGTTGGTCGTCATCTTGTTGTTGTTGGAGTGTCAAGACCTTGGAGACAACAAGGTTGTGACTTGAATCATTGTCGCAAAACACTTGATGGTCTTCTTCTTCGTTCACTTGGTGATGCATAGCTACATGCTCAAGGGCTTCCATCTCATCATCGCTCATTGAGTCATAAGATCCGTCATCTTTGATGATCATGGTGCGAACGGTCTTGCACTCAAATGACTTGTGGCCTCGCCCTTGGCACTTGAAGCATTTGATGGAACTCGTGTTGGAGTTGTCCTCGGTTGGAGTTGTAGATGATGAAGTTTTTGGCTTGAAGTTGCTCGTAGTAGGTGGACGACTTGATGTAGTCGCATTCTTGTAGCTTGACTTGTCACCGAAGTTTGTAGATGGCTTGGTAGAGGTAGGAGTAGCCGAAGTCGTTGAAGCTTGGTTGAAGGAGCCGAAGTTCTTGGAGGTGAACTTGGAGTACTTGTAGTCCTCTTGAACTTGTCGCTCCGCTTTGGTTGCTTGATGTACTAGCTCGAGGAGATTGGTGTATGGTTGAAAGTCCGCAATCTTCTTGATAGGATAGTTGAGTCCATTCAAGAATCTCGCCATTGTTTGCTCTTCATCTTCCGTGATGTTGGCTCTTATCATGGCAATCTCCATCTCCTTGTAGTACTCTTCAACGGACTTGGTACCTTGCTTGAGGAGTTGTAGCTTTTTGAACAAGTCACGGTTGTAGTGTGTTGGCACAAAACGTGCTCTCGTGACTTCCTTCATTTGAGCCCAAGTAGTGATAGGAGGTTCGCCTTTTGCTTCTCTTCTTTCTATGATTTGCTCCCACCAAATGAGAACATAGTATTGGAACTCAAGGGAGGCCATTGCAATCTTCTTCTCTTCATCGAAGTTGTGAAGGCGAAAGATCTTGTCAACCTTCAATGCCCATGAGAGGTTGTCTTCGGGATCAATGCTTCCGGAAAACTTTGGCATGGTGAACTTAAGCTTTCCATAGCGATGCTCTTCATTGTTTCCTTGCCTATTGGGAGGGCGTTCTTGATTGGGTCGATTGGCAATCTCATGTTGCTCTTGTCGGAGTAGATGTTCATTGTCATGGTGTACTTGCCGAGCTTGTGGTTCGTGTTGAGGTTGATGCTCTTGTCACGCTTGAGGAGAAGCTTCTTCTTGCATTCTTGCTTGGTGGCGCCTCTCTTGTATCTCATCGCGAAGGAAATCCTCTTCTTGACGAGTGTGACGAGTGCGAGCTGCCACATTGCGATCTGAATCACGTAATGCTCGTTGTGCCTCAAGAGCTTGAGCTTCTCGGCGTTGTTGTGCTTGACGATTAGCCTCGGCATCTTGTTCTTCTTGGTATTGACGTGCTCGCTCTTGTTGTTGTTGGCGTAGTCATTGTCGTTCTTGTGCTTGCTCAAGTGTGGCTTGGTTTTGGCGATGTCGACTTTCTTGCTCTTCAAATAGCTCTTGTGAACTCTTGTCATGAAGTGGATTCCGGTTGTCATGCCGAGCTTGACGTGCGGCTTGCCGAAGAGTGTTTGATGTAGGGGTACTTGAGCCTTCCGTGGAGTCGGTATGTCGACTTGAGCGGCTTCGTCTTTGAGAAGATGTGGAAGAAGAACGTCAGTTGACTATCAAAGTCCGGAGCTCGTCAAATTGTGTAGACATGTTGGTGTTGATTATGTCGAATTGCTCTCTTGTTCTTGCTTCAAATTGGCGCGCGTCGGCGGCGACTTGCTCAATGTACTCGCGCATAGCTTCACTTTCTTGATGGAGAGCTCGTTGGACACCAAAGAGATGTAGTTTGGTGACGTAGTTGTTCGATACTTCGATTCTTGAGGATCGTCGAAAGATCGGGTTCGAAGATGTACTTGGCCTATCCATCATCACAAGCAAGTATGTGAGTGGGAGAAAGGAGAAGACAATACCAAATGTACCTTAACCGAAGTTGAAAATGGATCAATGATCACTCAATAATGTAACCCAGAAATAGCACTATTGGTACCACTTCGTGTCGATTCTCACACCTACACAGGTAAAGCTTTGAGAGGAGCTTGGTTAGGATGGTGGCACAAATTCAATGCAATTTTCAAAGTGACTCAAAGATGTTGAAAATGGTTCACAATTTGCTCATGCAACAAGTCGATCACTAGCAAAGTAGCACACGGAACACACGCATGGATAGATAAATGTGGTTGTGCAACCAAGGATGAGCGAGAATGTGGAATCCACGGAAAATGCTCGTGTTGCAAAACACTAGAGAGACGCTAGCCGATTGCTTAATAGGCGGATACGCACTTGTGCACGACCTATAAGAGGCAAACGTAACGACTTCCTATCACAAGTATGCTATGAGTGTATGATGTGCCGATGCTTGAGCACAAGATGATGTATTACTATCACATATGATCTCCTTTGATGCAAGGCGTATGATGCTATTTTCCTTTTGCTTATAAGCTTTGGTTGGCTCTTTTGCTTAAAAGCTTGTGAGCTCTTTCTTTGGATACTTATGCATGCTTTTCGGATCAAGGTAGCTATTGTGTATGCAGATCACTCTTGTGTCACACGGAGATATGATGATGTGGTATGCAATATCTATGACTATCACTAATGTGCACAAGTGTCGTGGCCCGGCAATACTCAAATGGCTAGTCTCAATGGGAAAGCTACGCAAAGATGGTCCATAGGGTGACAATGCACTTGCAAGGTAGAATGAACAAGGTGTCGTCGATGTTACCGTCCTTGCCAAGGGTGAGCGGTGGTGTTGTCGATGTCGTTCCGTTCCAAGGTAGCCTAAACATCCAAGGAAACGGTGAAACCACAACTCAAGTATCCAAGGCAAAGGGAGACAAAATTTTCAAAATCGTAGCGGTTAAGCGATGGTGGTTGTGGAAGTAGTGGTGGTATGAAAGGGTAGGTGGTAGCGGAAGGTGGAACAAAATTGAAGAAATTCAGCTTCGTCAGGGTTCGTCGGATGTCCGGAGGTACGCCGGTCGTCCGGTCGCCGGACGTCCGGTAAGTCTCGGAAATCCGGTAATAGTTTCTGTAGAGAGAGGTGCCGGTCGTCCGGTGGTTAACGGACGTCCGGTGCTTCGCGGGGTTCCGGATGTCCAGTAAATCGTTGGTCGTCCGGTAGGTCTGGCTAGGGTTTGAGGATCCGTGGACAAATTGGTCAAACTTGCCCGAATTTGCGGAGGAAAATCGGGGAAAAGGTGGGGAAAAGCTAGATCCACTCGTGGCACAGCAAATCCATGGAGCAAAATCAACAAAATCTTGCCAAATCAACAGATCACAAAAAAAATTGGGGCTATTTTTGTGGGGAATTTTCGAAATTGGGAAGAACACAACAAAAACAAGCTAGAAAACAGGGTGTGGGGCTCCAATTTCGTGATCAACATATGCTCATGATACCATAATATGACTAAACTAGGTGGGGAGCTCCAATTTCGTGAGAAACCATGGCTCTTGATACCATAATATGATGTAGGGTGGAACCCTAATCGGCAGATCTTTCACGAAAGGAGGGTATCCCACGATGAACACAGAGAACACAAGGAAATCACGGAGGAAAACACGAGAGGGAACGCTCAAATTAACACAAATATGATCACACAGGTGCTAGATCCACGATACACATCAAGATACACGATCCATAGTCAACAACGGTGGTACAAAGATAGTCTTCTCCCGGAGGAGGTCTTGGGTTATCCCTTGGGATCTTCTCCACGAAGGAGGTCTTGAATCCGAGGTGGATCTTCTCCGAAGAGGCCGCGGTCTCGTAGGAGAGGAACCACTAAGGTCTATGATGAGCTATCCAAAAGCTGCCTCGAAAGGATGGAAGTCAACGAGTATATATTACACGGGGTGACGCCGTCGGGTTGGACGTCCGGTCGCTCGGGAAGGGCCGGACGTCCGATAAGTCCCGGATTTCCGGTATTTTCTACGATTTCGGTTCTGTGAAGGGTGTCACGGACGTCCGGGGGCTTCCGGTCGTCCGGTCTTCTGGGAGTCGCCGGTCGTCCGGTGCCTGGGAGTGACCGGTCGTCCGGTGTGGACCGGACGTCCGGTGCCTGTAGCATCTTCAGCCGTACTTCTTCTTGTTCCCAGCACTTGTCGATCCCGCCGTCTTGTTCGCTGTGCAGAGCTGTCCCGTGGCCTTCATCCAAGTACCTGAGTGTGCATAGAGTTTCTGATGAGGGTAGAAGCCATGTCTCATGCGAATCGGGAGGATGTAGAGAAAGGAGTGAAGTCACCTCGGTCTCGAGAGCTCTTGCACGGGCTCGAGTCATTGGTCCTTTGGACACTTGGTGAGGCGATGGAGGGTCCATGGGGATGACCTTGGGATACTCCGCATCAGAAATTGACTGATTTTACAAATATATCGGTCGATTGATTATACAAAAACAAATTCACTGATGAAAAGCAAACCCAAAATTTACCGTGTTTCTCTAGAGACAACACATAGAGCCATGATCCTAAACATATTACAAGAAGGCACCCAATGAATGACTCAGTGTCACATTCCCTAGAAGCAACAACTTAGCTCTTTGATGGAGGTGCAAACAGAAAAGGTCGCTCATATGAATTTTCATGGCTATGCCCAGATCAAATCATCACTCCCCACCGACTAACATGTGGGGCCCGCCTTCAAAATAAAGCCCAAATCACTCATAGCTCCCCGTTTCTAGGGAATTTGAAAGTTGTAGATAATGCTACATTCCTAGAAACACAAGCTTGGCTCTTCAATGGAGGTATGGAAAAAAAAGGTCATATGAATTTTTATGGCTATGCCGATCAAATCATCAATTCCATCAACTGAGAAGTGGAAACCACAAAAACAAATCTCAGAGCGCTCATCACTCCCCCAAAAGTATGCATTTCTAGGAAGCATGGAGGTTATAGTCCAATTGTAACCATGCCTGCAATTTGTTTTCTCTATTTTTCCTCTTGCAAATTTAAGAGGTGGACCGGTTGAGTACTACGTATGAACTGTACATTGGTGCTCTCAATGAACTGTAGAAGCGGATAATTCAACAGAGCTTAAAAAATGTTTAAAAAATCCCTGCGATGATGGTGATTGCGTGCTCTTCGCGGCCTCGGCGATGGTCACGATCGGTAACGGCGACACAGCCACCTTTTTGGCACTGCAGCTAGCTAGGGGGCGCCCGCTGTGCGACACCTGCCCTCTGTTGTTCAACCACTCTTCCAAGAAAACAGAACGGTGCGGGATGCGCTGCAGGGGGACAGGTGGATCCTCGTCATGAGACACGGCGGCATGGCGGGCATCGTGCGGCAGGCCATTATGCTGGCAAGAGAGCTTCGACCAACGGCGCCGGTGCTAGTTCAGCACACCGGTGACACCATCATGTGGAATCTCACAGGCTCGGGCCGCTACTCCACCAGCTTGGCATACAAAAGCTCAGCTTGAAGGTAACCACAGCTGTTGTTTCAGGAAGACCGTCTGGAAGGTGTGGGTGCCAGGCAAAAACATGATTTTTCTGTTGCTGCTTCACCTGAACGGGCTATGGTGCAACAACAGGTTGCAACGGCGTGGCTAGCCAAATAGATACTTCTGCCCACTATGCATGCGTAACCCCGAGAGAACGATGCACCTCATTTAGGATTGTCCGACGGCCAAGCAGGTGTGGAGCACAGCGGCCTCATGGTTCGGCTGCTCCGCCCTACACCCTGACGTATGGAGAGAGGGTTCACAACCACTGCCAAGGTAAAGATGATCATCGATGCCGCTGTACCGAGTACCGACAGCTGGGAGAGGCACCAAATACATGATCACACTCATCAGGTGGCTAGTTTGGATGAAGAGGAACGCCTTTGTGTTTAGAGAAAAGATACCGAGCGCAGACAAAATCATCAGGGCCTGCCGCTGCGACATGGAGCAATGGAGGATTGCGGGAGATGCATGCTTAGAGCACCCTTTTGGGCATGTACCGTGACATATCAGCTTGATACTCCATGATTTTCTTTTGTGTTTCTTCATCACTCGTCCGATCACTTGATCAAACATTTATGTCTCTCTCTCCTCCTAAGCCAATGAAAAACCAGCAATTGCTGGCCAGTTCAAAAAAACGCTTTAGTCACAAACAAATTGTGTAGGCTAGATCTAAAACCCATAAGATCTTGAAACCAGCTAATGGGTTTGGCATGTGAGTCAGTTATTCCTAGTTCTTTGGTGATATTTCAGTCCTTCAGATATCTCTATACTCACTCTTTCCATGTCAAGTTTGGTCTATCCCGACCTCTATTGACATTATCGGCACGCTTTAACCATTCGCTAAGCATTGAAGTTTCTGGAGGCCTGTGTTGTATGTATCCAAACCATCTCAGATGATGTTGAATAAACTTGTCTTCAATTGATACTACCCAACTCTCTCACGTGTATCATCATTCTAGGTCCATTCCTTTCTTTTGTGGCCACACATCCATCTCAATATATACATCTCCGCAACACCTAACTATTCTGGCCCGATTCTTTCTTTTGTAGCCACACATCCATCTCAATATGTGCATCTTCGCAACACCTAACCGGTGAACATATCGCCTTCTAGTCAACCAACACTCAACGTCATACAACACTGCAAGTCAAATCACCGTTGTATAGAACCCATCTTTTAGCTTATGTGGCACTTGTCATGGAATGCCAGAAACTTGACGCCACTTCATCCATCCGGGTTTGATTCAATGGTTCATATCTTTACCAATATCGCCATTCACCTGCAACATTTTATTCCGAGGTACCACCTGCCACCCACAAATAAACACATTGATTTATGAAATATGCAGGTACATCGTATGAATGTATATGTGCTTGTTGATAAAAAACCTAGATTTATTTAACTTCAAACATGTTTTTTTCGAAATTTTTATATCTGAAAAAATAGACTCCAGTTGACCCAAGATCATTTCGCAATATTCAGATGAAGAGGCTTTATTGTAACCAAGCGCTTGTATGTGCCTTTTGTACAGGAACAACCCGATTTACATAGTACACGATTTTATGTTATAACCTTACAACAACATGCGTCCCTCTTGACTGCAAAGGCACAGCAAGTCCGCATATGTTGTATTAGCAACAAGCAGCCCGCTTGGACAATATAAAGCCTCCTCCTCGGCGGGATGCCTGATTGGCAGTATCCTTCCTAGCCAAACATAGCCAGCATCCACAACTCTACATGATGGGTGGAAGAACTGAGTCGTTGTTATCGGACACGAAGAATGACATGTTTCGAAATGCATCCATGCTATTTTCCATCATCCGACTCCAACTATTTTGACTGTCTCCTAAGATGAACTCATCAGCTAGGGATCTTATTGGCGGTATATCCAAATCCAAGTCCAGTTGTCCAAGTGAATCGGGCTGCAAAAAGAATAAAGATAAAAATGTAAGTCTCCGCATAGCTAGTTTGGTTAGTTTGCAGCAAGGATAACAAGTGCTGCTAGGGCATTCGTCTAATACCCAGAATACGTCATCTAGAGGCTGGTCTTTCAATCCAAAATCATTGTCACTTTGAGGTGGTGATCTGGCACAAAGTTCTTCCATTGCCTTGACATCATCAACACAAGGATTACCAGGAGTATCTCCTCCAGCCAAGTCCTACAACAAGAACATAAATTAACGGTGTTGAACAGGTAAAAACTTGTTGAGAACCTGAAAATGACAACCAACCTGAAGAAAACCTTGAAACCCTTCTGAATTTGAAGAGTGAACTTCATTGTCACTATCAGGAGGGCTGCTAGCTGAAGTATTTAAACCTTGTTGCTTCCTAGCTGTGGCCAGCATAAAACTGAACTCATCACATGTTTCTTCTGCACCCCAGATGGTGGAATGGGATGTATGAGCTGGCTGCTCTGCCGCTTGATAACGAGAAGCATGTAGGGCAACAGCAGCATCAAATGAGTCATAGCTGCACGGATTCTCATCGAAAAGAGGATTTTGGGCAATAGAGGTCACTTCACAATCCAAATTAGCAGCCTTGGATGCTTCTGTCAGCAAGTATCCAACACTGATATCGGTAAGGGTATCTGCCCAATCTACTTCCGATATTGCAAGGCAATCCATCTGAGGATCAACCTGAAGTATGATAGAACAGATTAGAGATAACAGATCAACCATAAGAATTTTAACTTTAGACAGTTTGCACAAAACAGGAATAAGGACCTCAAAAGCTTGGTTTGCAGGAACTTGATCTTGATTGTGATCACCAGACTGAGAGGGAAAGGTATTAATGGAAGGCTCTTCCGCAGCATTCTTGCCTGTACTAGATGGTGTACCAAGCAATAATGCTGACTGATCTTTTGAGTTATTAGATGATTGCTCAGAAGTGAAGTCACTGGGTAAAGTGCCATCCTTTTGCACACAGGCCTCTGAGGAAGATTTGACCTGAATGTCTTCTGGTATCATGCAATTCTCAAAGCGGGTCAACGATATTTCACTTAGTCCTGCCTCAAGCTCAGCGAGGGAGAACCAGCCATACCTTACCAACAAAAAGTTCATACAGCAGTTAGCAATCATATGGCTGGCCGCTAATGGTCTAGAACATTACTATTTTATATAGCACAGAAACACCGTACCTTAATCGGAAAATAGATGGGCTATTCACAGAAAAAAAGACATCAGCCACTGCAACAGTATCTTGTGTTGTCCACCTCTGATAGGTAGCTAAATCCTCTTGATGAGCACAATATGGGAAAAGCACAAGCTCTCCACATGCAATGTTTGAGTTGCCCCACTTGCGATTCAGATGTTCTAAAACAGAAGACATTTTTTTCTTGGAACTTAATGTGAGCTCCAGATGTGGATTATGATCATCCTGTTATAGAGGAGATAGGGATGTCATAACATGCTCGTGCTGTTTGTGAATATGAGAAAAGAACATAATATCTCAGTGTGTGCACAGCCATAGCACTAGGCAACACTCAGCAGCATGCCCACTGCAGAAAAAAGCTTATGCATAATGTAAATAGCGCTAAAAAAAATTGTGCTTCATAATATTTTGCCGACTACAGGGATCTAAGAATTCGAGCTAACAGTTAACCAAATAACCAGTAATAACTGATGTATCAAGTGCAGCTGTTGCTGGAAACATGTGATTGGTTTTTTAGCTCGCTAGCAAAAGGAAACATTTACCTTCTCCAATGCCTTCCGTGTGGCTTCATTTATTGGAAATAACTGCAGCTTCAGCTTTGAAGGTGCTTGCGGATCTGCTTCTTTCATATGATTTGCGCCCGTATCTGCTAATACAGAATAAAAATATCAGGAGTTAGCATGACTTAATCTAAGTCCAGTAATTACATGAACTACAGAACAAAGACTAGGAATAATACCATCAACAGTAGATGCGTTGTTGGGTGATGAAGCTAGCACAGTTGCATCCGCATTACACGACAAGTTCTGGGTCGTCATGTTGCGTTCAAGCTCCTCAGCTGCATCAGCAACTAAAGAAACACCAGCCATGGCAGCTCTCTCCCATTTCTTATATGCCGCACACGCACCAGCCCCCCCTACAACACAAATCATCAGCTATCAACACTAATGCAAGGGATGTTTAACACTATAGAATCCCCCCATATGATAAATCGGGCCAGCAAGACGGGTCAAACATGCAGATTTCATACGATCAAAGATGAGTGAGGCTAAGGATACATCATATCAATACAGATGAAAAGAAGTAATCACCTGCTCTCCTTTTTTGTCTCACAGTTCTTGTGGCAGAGAGGTCTCCTCTGATTACTCCTGACTTGTTAGAATTAGGTTCTGCAACCCGTTTCATAAACGCTCCTTTAGAAGAGGCTCCTTTGCTACCGTTTTGGGCATCCATGGGCAAGAGTCCTACTGCAAAAGATTGATTTCCTGGAGTCTTGCTGAGAACTGGAGATGAAGAAGATAAGCGAGTATCCCCTAGTGAACACTTTCTTCTCGTTCTTTTTCTGTCTTTTAAAAGTTGATTTCCCTATAAAATAGGAATATAGGATATGTTGCATGAGAAACAGAACTACTCAAAATAAACAACCTTTATATTGAGGTAAAATCTAGAAGAGAACGGACCAATGCATCTACAAATGTTTTGAATCTCCGAGGCTTCAGATGTAGCTTTGAAGCACTGCAGCTAAATTTCTCAAGAAGAGACCACCTGCATAAAACTCAGTTAATATCTCAGTATTTTTTTTCATACAATATAAAAGAAACAACACAAGATCAAATGAAAAGCGACAATTATTAGCAACAGGCAGTGTCCTCTCCCTCTTACACGTAGAAAAAAAGGGGCATTTTGCGTGTCAATATACAAACAATAGGTAACCTCCTAGTCCCAAGCATCCACACCTAGCTATTGTTATTATGCAATGCAGTAGTAAGAGAAACTTATAAATTTTCATAAAATTCATTTTGATTGACTAGTCAGAACAGAAAACATACAATGTAATACTCCCTCCGTCCCAAAATCATAGTGTCAAAAGTGGTCTTACATTTTGGGGAAACAACAAAATAGTAAATATGACAAGGCGTTTACACAATTGATCTATAAAGGCCTCATAGTTCTAGCTCCTAAACACTGATACCCCAGAGGTGTAATCTGCATTGCTGCAAAATATACCGCATGATTTGTAGGTTAGAATGACTATCCAAAGTTCAAGCCTCCTAGGAACACAATGTCAGAAATACATAGCACCGAAACATTGTAAAGTCAACTACTCCCTCCGATCCATATTACTTGTCGCGCAAATGGATGTATCTAGGCGTATTTCAGTGCTAGATACATCCGTTTGAGCGACAAGTGATATGGATCGTAGGAAGTACTATTTTTTTTCTATCATGCAGCTTGAATAAACAAATAGTGGTTTGAACTACAACCCATCAGATTAATTGCACATCATTAAGGCTCATTCAATTACCAGCGGAGCATAGCAGCAATGGTGTCCTTGGAGTTCCGTGCATCAAGTGAGAACCCAGGACCCAGAAGCTTCTTCATGCGTCTAACAAGGCGATAGTAGTAATGTCTGACCTGTATTGCAACATAAATATTGAACCTTGAGGCTAATGGCAAAGTACAATATATTCTCTGGTTCATGAATTTTAATAATTATGTCGGACTTGTGATCTGTAAGACAATACGCGAGGACAAAGCATCTGCCAACAGAGAAAGCTATAAAGCCAAACTTGTCTTCTTGGGAATGGCCAGTTTAACGCGCTTTGCTAGGGCAGTGTGCATCATGGCAAAAGGCCTCAAGCTGCTCTAGGTGTAGCGTCTTCGATGAGGCTTGTGCATTTTCTACTCGCCGCACAAGATGCTAAGATACTGAGGCATGCACCTCGTAGCCAAACATGGTTAGGACAGGAAAATAATAAGGGAAAATAAAAGGCAAAAGATATTACACTTGTGATTAGGACAGGAAAATAATAAGTGACATGGTGGGGTGTTTCTAAATCTCATGGTCTGGGGTTTGAAGTTGTCCAACCACAAATCTGAAGTAAAATTAGGAAGTGAAATCAGCTGCAGGCTAGGAGGGTGAGTGGCTGCAAGGAGGGGACATCGGCTGCAAGTGAAAGGAGCTCATCATCATTGGATTGTTGAGATGAAGCTTGTGATTCTCCCTCCCTGCAACCCTTCCCCAGCTACCGCAAGAGCAGCTTAAGCAATAATGGCTTCATATGTTTATACTAAGGGGATAGTGGTGCTATGTGAACAAATAACAAAGGCCTTGGTAATAAAAATGATTTCCCCTGTGCCTTGCTTCCAGATTCTGAACATAAAATGCGCTTACCCAATTCTATTTCTCATAAAAAATGAGAATCCTTTGGGGCAGTTCATGCACAGTTTGACTTACGGTCTCACATGTACTCCCTCCGTCCCAAAATAAGTGTCTCAACTTTGTACTAGTTTTAGTACAAAGTTGTACTAAGGTTAAGACACTTATTTTGGGATGGAGGGGGTATTTTCCTCTCCTTCCAAATTCCTAATTAGTTATGTGCAGCATATTAACAATCCAAGAACATGTACCTGATCTTTGTTTTTGCTCTGGACACGTAGAGTAATCTTCTCAAAATTCTACCAACAACAAAGACAAGATGTTATCCATCTATCAACTAAGAAGTTTGGAAATCAGAGCCTAACATTGCATCCGGAAATTATGCATCTTACTTTTCCTACTTGGCGCAGAGCATTGAAGAAACTCTCCTCCTCTTGGCGTGTCCATGCGGCCCATTGTCGTGTCGCCTTTTTCGCTATCAAGATGAACATAGCGCAAAAAGATCAGGAAAATCCAGCACAAGCAAACGAGGAGTTCAGGGGAACGAAATGGGGGTGGGAACGAACCAGGCTTCTGACTGGGATCGGACGCAGAGGGCGGAGTGGCATCTGGCAAATCAACAGGTTGAGGAGGCGGACTCATCTCTTCACACACCTCCTTCTCCATGACATTCGCGGCGCAAATATCTCGTGATTTCTCTGCTTAGATTTCACGCGAGAGAGAAAAAATCGAATAATTACGAAACGGAAGAACAGATCCAAGAATTGCACATGCTAAGAGAGAGAAGAACCGTGGTGCCGATCGAGGAGAGCCGCCAGAAGATTTCGATTTGGGACAAAATTTTCTACAGTTTGAGGAAATTTTGAGATTGGGGAGTTAGGGATTTGGAGGAATTGGGGAAAATTAAGGAATGAAAGATGAGAACAATCGGTGAAAGAGGGATCTGTCGCCACGTGTACCTCCTTTTGGATCGCACGGCTATTTTTCTCCCTGGTATGGCCCAAACAACCTACGACGTCACAGTGTGGGATAAAACTTGCCTGCTCCCTCCTCATGCTCCCATCCGTGCTCCCACTTCATCCTACGGCTGTCCTCCTTCCTTTTTCCTTTCTAATCTAACCATCTCCCCCCTGATTTTAAGAGGGTGGGGCCGGGCCTTATTTTGCTCCAATCAAATCAAGCCACGTACGCGGGAGCACGGATGGGCACACGTGAGGGGAGCAGGCAAGTCTCGTCCCACAGTGTGGTATTAGACCCTCTTGGCCGGTCGGTCCGTCCGTCCCCTTGCAATACCACGAATTTTGCTGCGGTGTTAGTATTCCTATTGTTAGCTTTTTGGGATAAAGAAGGGGAAAATACACTACTGCCCTTCTATCTCAAAAAGGAATATCCAAGCTCAAACTTTCTAAAGTTGCATATATGTGCAACCGTTAATGTTGTCGTGTACTCCATAAGCGAAACGCGCTACGCAACAACAAAAAATAGAGAAAGTGATTAAACCAACCGTTGGATTTCTAGACAAATCAGCCGCGTCCCTCGTGCAATACGCGTCTTGTAGGCTCCACCGGCCGCTTATCCTCTTCTCTCCATGCAGCTTCACATCCAAATATTTTTCTCCCCGCCGCTTTGACCTATTCATCCCCTACCCC
>LR738715.1:177328368-177371986 GCA_902687465.1 Secale cereale | reverse complement strand
TTCCCCCCCCCCCCCCCCCCCCCCCTCTCTTAATGGATCTCGGCAAATAAGTTTTCTCCTCCATGATTCCACTCCGTCAAAAGTGCCACCGCCCATCAAAAGCTGCATGTGCGTCCCGCCGCCGCCATCTCGTCCCACCACCGATGCTATAACGCAACATGATTGGCGAGTCTCCTGTGCTGCAAGTCCTCGTCGGAAGCAGTGAGGGCTCGCGAGTGCTGCAAGCCATCACCGGAAGCATCGAGGCGTCACACATGCTATAACGTCCGCTTGCTGCATGGTCACCGTCATGTTGTGACGCTGCATTGAAGCGTACGAAGCGGCGGTGCTGCAGGGACGGCGCGGCGAGTCGACACGACGACACTACATTGAAGCGCGCAGCACCGGCAAGCTGCGGGGGCGGCGCGACGAGTCGGGCGGCGACGCTGGATTGAAGCACGCGGCGTCGGTAGTGCTGCAAGGAGAGCTATCGAGTGGGGACAGCGATGAGAATGTTGTAGGGAGGGCACAGCGAGTCGGGCACCGGCGCTGCATTGCAACGTGTGGCTCGAGTAGTGCTACACGGAGGGTGCAGCGAGTTGGGGCGGTGACGCTACATTGAAGTGGGCGGCGTCTTCATCGATGCTGGGAGTGTGTGGCGAGTCAGGGTGGCGACGCTTCCTGCACTAAAGCGTCGACCATGTTGTGTCGGTAACGTGAGAAGGACGCTAGCTCTGTTGCGAGTTACGCCACCTCCGCGCTCGCGCATGCGCCCGCGCGTTGCGGCAACCTGTGTGAGGAAGGGAACGGAGCATGGTCTATCATTTTGCATTGACCAAATTGAATGGACACGCTGCATCTATATCAGCACAATTGGATGACCATCGACCAAACTGATTTCCCTCCAAATCATTCGGTTGCCTAGCATCGGCCCAAAAATTACGCACACATTGGTACTGTCGGTTTCTAAGAACGTGCATATGAGTTGTGAGCAGGAACCCTTTGAGAGTTCGGTCAGGGACTGAACACGTCCAGCAATCCTAAGTCATGGATGATGTGGTGGATGAACTACAGATGAACACAAAGAATTACCCAGGTCCAGGGCACCTTCTTGGTGTAATACTCTACTCCTGCCTTGTTTTGTATTGCAATGGTAGAGAGCTACAATGTGTTTGTTGACAGATAAAAAGATCGGCCTGACGCAGCCCCGGTTCTCCTCTATTTATACAGCGGAGAGGGGGGGGGGGAAGGCGGTAAGGGAAGAGAATCTTCCCCTTCACCTCCATCCAATGGGGGTACTCCCTACGTAATGTATCGTACCTACAGTGCAGCCATGTAGCGCGCTCATTTGGGTCATTCCGCGACATTGTAGATGACCAATAGAGGACAAAGTGCCACAAATAAGCCACCAAGTCAAACCCTATCACTTCCGCTCCACACTCGTTCGTAGGCTTGTACTTCTTCATATAATTTTTTCCTCCTCCCGTGAGGTCCTCCTACAAGGGCTTTTCGGGAGACTCTTCCTGGGTTGGGGAAGGGCCCATGTTATTCTTCTTGAGCCCATCACGCCAATCACATTTGCTCCTTGCTCACCACTGTACCATAATCGACCCTCCCGGTTGTCCGATCCTGGGTACCCTGTAGTCCATTGGTCCGGCGGTAGCCCCCGGGCCCATTCTACGATTGTAGACTTTGTGACGTACGTTGAAAGTGCAACTAATCCCCGGGTGGTTTTGGCAATTAATAACAACATATATATCATTGAACTAATAGTTACTTGAGAATCATTTCAGAGAAGTTCAGTGATATGGGTATGGCAATGTCTGAAGAAGTGGACCCCTCAAAATGCTAAGGCAAGCATTGGCAAAAGCTCAAGACTCCATTTTTGGTTTAGTGATCCAAGATCACATTGAGTCCATAGGAAAAGCCAATACTATTAAAAGGGGATGAGGTTGTGTTGATGATCTGGTTGCTCAAGTGCTTAGTGATATATCTCCTTTAACTATCAGCAACTTTCACTACTAAACACACTCATAAGTAATCTCGGACCAACCGATTTTCCAAACTCAGTCCCACCGAGATGAACCACCTCAGCCATAAGCCAAACCCTAGAAAAATCGGTCAATCCGAGTTTGAGATCGGTCTCACCGAAACACGGGCTGCCAAGCTTCTGTAACCGTTTGTCCTCAAATCGGAATAACCGAGTTGATGATTTCGGTCTCACCGAAACTGGCAAGTTCCTATCTTTACTCAAATCGGACAAACCGAGATGGTATTTTCGGTCCCACCGAAAACCCCAACGTTCACTATATTTGAACTTTCGGTCTGACCGAGTTGTCAACTTCGGTCTCACCGAGATTGCTCAATTATGTGTGTAACGGTTGGATTTTGTGTGGAGGCTATATATACCCCTCCACCCCCTCTTCATTCGTGGAGAGAGCCATCAGAAAGAACTACCACTCCTACCTTATACTTTCTGAGAAGAGAACTACCTACCCTTGTGTTGAGATCAAGTTGCTCCATTCCTACCATATGAAACTTGATTTCTAACCTTCCCAAGTTGCTTTCCACTCAATCCTTTCTTCCATCACAGCCACATCAGTGAGGAGAGTTGAGTGTTGGGGAGATTATCATTTGAAGCACAAGAGCAAGGAGTTCATCATCATCTACAACATCTATTACCTTTTGGAGGGTGGTGCCTCCTAGATTGGTTAGGTGTCGCTTGGGAGCCTCCGTCATCGAGATGTGGAGTTGAACCAAGAAGTTTGTAAGGGCAAGGAGATCGCCTACTTCGTGAAGATCTACCCCAAGTAAGGCTAGCCCTCCGTGGGCGTAGGCCATGATGGAATAGACAAGGTTGCTTCTTCGTGGACCCTTCGTGGGTGGAGCCCTCCGTGAACTCGCGCAGCCGTTACCCTCCGTGGGTTGAAGTCTCCATCAACGTGGATGTACGATAGCACCACCTATCGGAACCACGAGAAAAATCACCGCGTCTCCAAATTGCGTTTGCTCTTCTCCACCTCTCTTTACTACATGTGCAATTTACTTTCCGCTGCTTATACTCTAGAATTGCATGTGTAGGGTGATGCTTGACTTGATCATAATTGTGAATCTGCCAAAAACTGTTCATGATCAAAAGGCAGAATTTTTATATTTACAAGTAGTCTAATCACCCCCCCTCTAGACATACTTTCGATCCTACAAGTGGTATCAGAGCTTTGGTCTCCATTGTTTTGGTTTCCATTGCATTGGACTCCATAAGCTTGGTTTCACAACCTAGGAGAGTATGGCGTCTAGTGAGGGTAATTATCGTAGAGGTCCTTACTTTGATGGTACAAATTTTGCTAGTTGGAAACATAAAATGAAAATGCATATTCTTGGTCATAACCCAGCCGCATGGGGCATTATTTGTGTTGGTATGCAAGGTGAATTCTTCGAGGAAGGAAAAGTTCCGGATCGCGAAGCTACACCGGAAGAGTAGCGGATGTTGCAAAACAATGCTCAAGCTTGTGACATTCTCTTCAATGCTTTGTGTCCCGAGGAGTTCAACAAAATCAGCCGTCTTGAGAATGCTAAAGAGATTTGGGATACTTTGGTTGAAATGCACGAAGGTACCGAGTCTGTGAAGGAATCAAAGCTAGATATTCTTCAAGGTCAACTTGACAAGTTCAAGATGAAGGATGGTGAAGGCGTCGCTGAACAAATGAGATTGCCGGCTTAGGAAGCGAAGAAATGACCGACCGATTCATCATTAAGAAGATTCTCAGAGCTTTGGATGGAAAGTATGACACCGTGTGCACTTTGATCCAAATGATGCCAAACTACAAGACTCTCAAGCCAACTGAAGTCATTGGAAGAATTGTTGCTCATGAGATGACACTTAAGGATAAGGAAGAGCTTCACAACAAGTCAAGTGGTGCTTACAAAGCTACAAGTGATGCTCCTACAACCTCAAGTGACAAGTTAGTTTCCAATGAAGAGATAAGCCTAATGGTTAAGAACTTCAACAAATTCTACAAGTATAGAGGCAAAGAGAGAAGCTCAAAGTCTAGATCATATGATGAAAAGAGATCTTCTAGTCGTGATCGAAACTGCTACAATTGTGGAAGACCCGGACACTTCTCAAATGAGTGTACGGCTCCCCACAAGAGAAGAGAAGAATCTCCAAGAAGAAGATCAAGAGATGAGTCACCTCGGAAAGAGAGAAGGAGTAGAGATGATCGTTATGAACGAAGACCCTCTCGGAGAAGCAAGGATTCGGATAGGAAAGACAAGTCATCAAGGAGCTACACAAGAAGAAGACATCAAGCTCATGTAGGTGAATGGGTCTCCGGCTCCGACTCCGACAATCAATCCGATGGAAGCTATCACTCCGACTCCGACTACAGTCAAGATGAAGGTGTTGCCGGTCTTGCACTCGTATCCTCCAACTCCAACTCCTACGACTTATTTGATTCACCAAATGAGGGAATTGGAAGATGCTTCATGGCCAAAGGCCCCAAGGTATCACACCCTGAATTCATTGACTTCAATAGTGATGAGGATGACTTACTTGGTGAAGATCAGCTCTTGCATGATAAATCTAGTGAGCCTAGTAACGATGAAAATTCTAGTAGTCTTTATAATCGAGAAGAATCGAATGACAATGCTATGAAGGAGATTGAGCGTCTAACTAAAGAACTAAACACTCTTAAGTTAGCTCATGAAACAACTCAAGAAGATCATAGAGAGCTCCTAAGATCTCATGAGAAGCTACGCTTCGAGAAGCTCACTCTAGAGCAAGAACATGAGTTTCTAAAAGCGATCAATGACGATCTTCGAAAGAAGAGTTCTTCATATCTTGCCAAACGACTTCTCTTGTCTAATTTCTTGCCACCTATTAAGACTAAGCATGACAAGCATAAGAAAAATTCTTCCTCTAGTAGTAACAATAACCATGTTAAATCTAATGTTGTTACTTCTAGTAGTTCTCTTGATTCCACTAACAATGTTTCAAGCCAAGTTACACTTGAGCAAGAGAATAGCTTATTGAAGGAAATCATAGAGAAAGGTGTCTACAAGAGTCTTGCCGGAAGCAAGAACTTTGAGGAAATTGTTCGCAAGCAAGGAAGGCACCGGAAGAATCAAGGAATTGGTTTTGAGCGAAAGTTCAACGCCGAAGGTGTTGAGTGGGAAGAAGGTCAATACCCTACTCCACAGTTTGTTTCTCAAAAGGAAAAGTATGATCCTACTTCTTCCAATGTGGAACAAGCTCAAGATGACCTTCCACCACAAGACCACAAGCTAAAAGCCAAGGACAAGCTTCAAGAGGAGATTGATGCATTCATTGAAGCACCTCAAGCCATGGTCAAGTGGGTTCCCAAGGACACGTCAAGTTCTACTTCGTCAAGCTCAACTACAACCCCAAGGATTCCCATCAAGATGATGTGGATCCCAAAGAAGAAGAACTAGAAGGTTCTTGAGGGTGACTCCGCCAACATACTTCACTCACATTCATTTTGGGAACTTGTGCAATCAACTTCCACATCATGCACTAGTTCATGGAGTCACAAACCCTCTTGTTGGTAAGTCAAGGGACAAGGTAATCATTGCTTTCATGGACATCATCTTTTGTGAACTTCAATCTATGTCTATGGATATCCTTGTTTGTTCCTTGTGGGACTAACCCATGTAGGTATTGAAAGTGCCCTAATCCAAAGGATAGCTCCCAACTCTTGATGATCTACATCAACATTGAGCATCCACATCTTCAACATCTACATGAAGTCTTCTATGACAACCCAAGGTTAGTTTGACCCTTTAAAAGGGGTTCTCACATCTAGGGGGAGCTTTGCTCTAAAAATTGAGCCAAAGCATCTCCAAATGATGTGAACACATCAATGCTTTATGTAAAAGTGGTAACCCCACTTGTGCTTAAACGATGAGTATGACCTATGATCAAATGTTCTCATTTGGCTCCTAAGTCAAAATACTCATATAAAGATGACCTAGTCATCGACAAATTGTGTGCTAGTAGCTAGAGTGTTGGTTGTGCATGTTTGACACATATTTCATTTGCTATCTTATTGTGTGAGCATGTTGAATGCATGATTTTATCCATTCGAGGACATCCATTTGTTGTTTTGGTTGTTTTGATTTTTCTGGCCAAATGGATGGACAAGAATGCCTAAGCACCTCCCCTAGCTATCTATGCTTTCTTGTCTCAAATTCTATTCATGCTTATATCACAACTTTGAACAAGTCATTTTCGGACCCTTCGAGTGAGGAGCACTCGGAGCCACCGATCCGTCTAAGGCTGACTTCCAAAACCTTCTAAGTAATTTTCGGACAGACCAACTTCTCCCATTCGGTCAAACCGAAACACTTAGACTGATCTAGGTTTCATCTCGGTGAAACCGAGTTCTAAATCTCGGCATGACCGATATGCGTAACTGCATAGCAGTTATCCATCTCTGTGTCACCGAGTTTTTCAACTCGGTCCCACCGACAGCAAGGGGATATAAATACTGAGGGCAGCGCGCGTTGATTAATCCTTCAAACGTTTTCGCTCCCACGTCCCCTGCTGCCATCGCCATGATCTCCGGATCGTCGCCGTCGTCGCCTGTGCGCCCTTGCCGCAGGACTCCGCCGCCGTCAACGGTTTTCTCCTCCGCGCCGTTGCCGCCGTAGAGGGACTCCACCAAGTTAGGGTGAGTCTCGATCCCTCTCGTGCTCCCCATCTGATTCAATGCACGATTGGTTTGCCCTATATCTGGCCACGTTTGAAATCTTCCTTAACATCAGATCGGTTCTAGTTTCGAGTAAAATTCTTAGGGTTAGGTTTCCACGGAATACATCTCGGTGAAACCGATTTTGAAAACTCGGAATGACCGATTTGGCCTTTGTCCATTGCACTGCACCTTTCGGTCTAACTGAGTCGTGCAAATCGGTGTGACCGAAGTAGAGTCTTAGTGAAACCCTAGTGTTTCGGCAGGACCGAAACCCACTTCGGTCTGACCGAAAGTGGTGTGGTAAGCCTCTGTATACACTTCGGATTCACCGAAACTGAAAATCGGTTTGACCGAAATGCATTCTGTGAAAACTCAAAACTAAGATTTGAACTCATTTTTTTGCAAAAACCTCTGCAGTTTGTGATAACTCTTCTACTCTGCCTATACCTTATCTATTCACAGGTTGTCAGCCATGTCAGATGCCAGTGACAGCCAGAACAGGTCAGAGTCACCTTTTGCAGAGATTCCTGAGGCAGATACTAGTCCTGAGGCTAGTGGTCCAGTTGATGATGGTGAGAGGAGTACACCTAGTGGCTTGCCTCCTGCAGCCACCAGAACCAGAAAGGAGAGGAACTCAGATGATGAGGATTCTGATTTTGTAGCTGAGGAAGAAGTATCTTCCAAGCCTAAGAGAAAAGTTGTTGCCAAAGAGCACCAAGGGCATCAGTCAAAGAAAGGCACCAGCAAGGTCAAGCAGTCAGCTGTTGCCAAGAAGCTGAACTTGGAAGAGCCAGCTCCAAGTAAAGTGAAGAAAACTTCCAAGAGGAAGAGGGTAGTGTATGCTGAACCTCATGCAGATGCAGCAGTGGATGATGAAGAAGAAGAAGCACCCCAGCCTCCTCCTCAGAAGGCTAAGCTCATGGGTGATGCTATTAGGGCTGGAGCCACTTCAAAGCCCAAGAAGCCTGCTCAAACTAAGGCAGCTCCAGCAAAGCCTTCTGCCAAGCCCAAGACGACTACCAAGAACATTCCAGCGTCTGAGAAGAACAAAGGTGATGTGCCACCGTCTGAGTCTGAAGAAGAACATGTGTTGCTGATGCTCCGTCCAAAACTGCCACTCCACAACGATGCTCATCCTCAAGCCGAGGATATGAAGGCAAGGAAAGATCGAGGTCTCAGGCTATGGAGACAGTCTGATCCATATGCCGTGAGGAGAAGGACTGCTGTGGACCCCAGATTCCACACCAGAGAGCAGCAGGACTTCTATGAGACTGTGCTAATGGATAAGAAGCCTATTGTTGCAGATACCAGATATGTTGACTGGAAGTACATTGACAGTGAAGAGCACCGAGACTTCTTTCCCCATGTGCATGAGAGCTTCACTGCATGTGGAGTTGATGAGTTTGTGGGTCAGAAGCTGACAGACTGGAACGACGAGATGATTATGCAGTTCTATGCCACAGCTCATTTCTATCCTGATGGGAAGATCACCTGGATGACTGAAGGTCAAAGGTTTTCTTCGTCTGTTGAAGAATGGGCAGAACTTCTGAATGCTCCAGTGCAAAGAGAGGATGACATTGATGTCTATGGGATTCCTAAGAAGAACCATGATTCCATGAAGAACATGTACAAGGAGATCCCCGCAGCAGATTTGGAAGTGTGGAAGCTTGGCTCAGTGTACTATCTCCAGGCAGGTCTACCTACCACTAACACTATTCTGAGGCATACTTTGATGCCCAAGTCTGGAGACCATCGCATGATCAGAGGTTATTCTATCAACATGCTGCACATACTTGATGAGAAGGCACCTTTCAAGGTGATGGACTTAATGGTAGAGACCATTAAGAGGACTGCAGCTGACCAAAAGAGGTCATGTGGATTTGCCCCGCAGATTCAGATGCTTATCAATGCCAAGTTTGGCACGGGCAAATTCATGTTGGATAGGAAGCACTTGCCACTGCAGCCAGAGCATGAAGATAATGTTGTTGTGATGGATGAGGAGGATCCAACTTCGGTTGAAGGACAAGCCAAGATTGAAGCTGCTAGGAAAGCCAAAGCTGATAAAGAGGCAGCAGCAGCAGCTAAACCAAAGAGCTTCGGAGAGCAGATTCTTGAAGCTACCCAAAGAATTGAACAACGCCTGGCCAGCATTGAACAATCTCAGGAGAGCCTAGAGAGGATTGTTGACGACAAGATCCACGCTCTGGACGTGAAGCTGACTGAGATTCAGGTGACCGTCAACAAGCTTGAGGCAGACATGGAGGAAGCTAGGCAGGACAGGGCAGAGCTCATGCAGGATGACCTAGTCCAGGACTCTCATCGCCAGACTGCTCCGGTTCCCAGAGGATCCCGATCAGCTGCTATCCCAGTGACTGACACCAGGACTACCACTTCAGCACCTCCTACAGCTCCAGCAGTCACTCCAGCCACAGCTCCAGTATCCACTCCTCCAGCGCAGACTTCAGCTGAAGTCTTCGCCGATGCCGTCATATCTACTCCGACATCTACCCAGAAAGGAGCCGCCAGCAGAGCCCACAGTGACGTTTAGCTCTATGCTTTTTCAAACTTTTTGGTAACTTGTTGCCAAAGGGGGAGAAATTGTATAGATCATAGGGCTTCGAGAGAGAGAGTGCTCTTTCGTTCTTTTGCGGTTTCTTTGAGATACATTTGGTCCTTTTGGTTCTTGAAACTTTCAGTGTGCTTGATACTACGTCTGTTGCTACCTTAATGAGTGCTTGGTCATACTATGCTTTAATGTGTGCTTAATGCTTATCATATGCTATTCCTATCTTATATGGCTATTTACTCATGTCTTGGTGATTGGGTGCATGTTATTCATTCTTATCATTTTGTGCGCTCCACCAAGATGTATGTGACATGGAAGAGTGACCCATGAACCTAATCGATTGTGCATTTGCATTCAAACGCAAATTTTAAATAATGCACAAATTTAGGGGGAGCTCTTTCTTATCACATACTTCTCAAAGCGACGATATTATTCATTGATTATATCCTTTGTCGAAGCTTTGATCTATATGTTGTCATCAATTACCAAAAAGGGGGAGATTGAAAGTGCAACTAATCCCCGGGTGGTTTTGGCAATTAATAACAACATATATATCATTGAACTAATAGTTACTTGAGAATCATTTCAGAGAAGTTCAGTGATATGGGTATGGCAATGTCTGAAGAAGTGGACCCCTCAAAATGCTAAGGCAAGCATTGGCAAAAGCTCAAGACTCCATTTTTGGTTTAGTGATCCAAGATCACATTGAGTCCATAGGAAAAGCCAATACTATTAAAAGGGGATGAGGTTGTGTTGATGATCTGGTTGCTCAAGTGCTTAGTGATATATCTCTTTCAACTATCAGCAACTTTCACTACAATACACACTCATAAGTAATCTCGGACCAACCGATTTTCCAAACTCAGTCACACCGAGATGAACCACCTCAGCCATAAGCCAAACCCTAGAAAAATCGGTCATTCCGAGTTTGAGTTCGGTCTCACCGAAATACGGGCTGCCAACCTTCTGTAACCGTTTGTCATCATTTCGGAATAACCGAGTTGATGATTTCGGTCCCACCGAAACTGGCAAGTTCCTATCTTTGATCAAATCGGACTAACCGAGATGGTATTTTCGGTCCCACCGAAAACCCCAACGTTCACTATATTTGAACTTTCGGTCTGACCGAGTTGTCCACTTCGGTCTCACCGAGATTGCTCAATTATGTGTGTAACGGTTGGATTTTGTGTGGAGGCTATATATACCCCTCCACCCCCTCTTCATTCGTGGAGAGAGCCATCAGAAAGAACTACCACTCCTACCTTACACTTTCTGAGAAGAGAACTACCTATCCTTGTGTTGAGATCAAGTTGCTCCACTCCTACCATATGAAACTTGATCTCTAACCTTCCCAAGTTGCTTTCCACTCAATCCTTCTTCCACCATAGCCAAATCAGTGAGGAGAGTTGAGTGTTGGGGAGATTATCATTTGAAGCACAAGAGCAAGGAGTTCATCATCATCTACAACATCTATTACCTTTTGGAGGGTGGTGCCTCCTAGATTGGTTAGGTGTCGCTTGGGAGCCTCCGTCATCGAGATGTGGAGTTGAACCAAGAAGTTTGTAAGGGCAAGGAGATCGCCTACTTCGTGAAGATCTACCCCGAGTAAGGCTAGCCCTCCGTGGGCGTAGGCCATGATGGAATAGACAAGGTTGCTTCTTCGTGGACCCTTCGTGGGTGGAGCCCTCCGTGGACTCGCGCAGCCGTTACCCTCCGTGGGTTGAAGTCTCCATCAATGTGGATGTACGATAGCACCACCTATCGGAACCACGAGAAAAATCACCGCGTCTCCAAATTGCATTTGCTCTTCTCCACCTCTCTTTACTACATGTGCAATTAACTTTCCGCTGCTTATACTCTAGAATTGCATGTGTAGGGTGATGCTTGACTTGATCATAATTGTGAATCTGCCAAAAACTGTTCATGATCAAAAGGCAGAATTTTTATATTTACAAGTAGTCTAATCACCCCCCCTCTAGACATACTTTCGATCCTACATACGTGTTGGGGAACGAAGCATGAAAATAAAAATATCCTACAAAATACCCAAGATCCAATCTATGAGATGTATAGCTACGAGAGGGCAGTGTGTCTACATACCCTTGTAGTCCGAAAGCGTTAAAGATCTAGAGATCACGGTTGGCGTAGTCGTACTCGCGTCACGATCCAATCCTATCCAAGTATCGCATGTGCAACACCTCCGAGTTTAGCACACGTACGGCTTGGCAACGTCCTCTCCTTGATCTAGCAAGTGAGGGAGAGGAGGTAGTTGAGATCCGAACCAACACGACGGTATGGTGGTGGTGGTAGCAGCAGAATTCCAGCATGGCTTAGGAGGAATTGGGAGCGGGAACATGCCAGGGTCAATGGGTGGCCGCCCCCATGCGCCTCCCCCATCTATATATAGGCTAGGGGCAGGGGAGGGCATCCAAAACCCATCTAGGGCCAGCCACAAGGTTGAAATCACTTTAAACTTGGAGATAACATCTTATCTCTAGATTCAACCCTTTAAATTTAGAGATAAGACCTTATCTCTAGATTTAAACAACATGTGCCTTGGGGAACGGGGCGACCAGCCTATGTGGGTTGTAGCCCCACCCCTCGGTCCATCTGGGCCCTTCCTAAGTAAAAGAACATACGGTGCCCCCATGTTTGGTTTTGGTAATTGATGACAATCTCTATGGACTAATGGTTGTCTTGAGTTATATTTGAAGGATTTGTCCATACGATTTTCTTGAAGTCCATGTGTTGGTTTCAAGGAGTTTATGTGTTGACCAAGGTGCTATTCAAGGAATTGTATAAAGATTGGTCATGATTCATGGTTGATCAAGACTAAGTCAAGAGTGAATCAAGTTGATCAACACACTAAGCGTACAAGATGTACCGTGGGGGATCAAGTGATCCCATGGTATGGTAAGCATTGTCCATTACGCTTTGTGTACTAACACTACTGCAGGATGCTGCTAACGTGATACTACGATCAGAGACCCTTCAACGATACTGTGTGCGATGCATTAATCACAAACGGTGATGTAAAAAATCGTCAAAAAAGATGTAAAACATTTGCGATGAAGGATACATCAAACACAGTTCAAATTCTAGTTGCGTGTGCGATGCGGGACATACGGTTCAGTTCAATGAACTGTTTGTGATGAGCCACAACAACAGAAATGGGCAGCCAGATGAAGGCGTGGGTGATATACCACATACAGTTCACTCAGATGAACTGTTTGTGATTAGGCAACACAAAAGAAACGGTCAGCCAGATCAAGGTGTTTGCAATATACGGCATACGGTTCACTCGGATGAAATGTTTTCGATTAGCAACGCAACAGAAATGGTTTAGCCAGATCAAGGTGTGTGCAATGGAGGGCATACAGTTCATTTCAATAAATGGTTTGTGTTGAGCCAAGAGAACAGAAACATTTCACATAAACAAGATGTGTGTGATACGCGGCAAACATCCAATTACATAGATGGCTAGTACACACATGACATTTCCACACACCAAAGTAAACTATTACATGCATAATTAATTAGGATAAACAATCATCTGATCGTCATCTACTTCTTGTGACGCTTGCCGCCACTGCTCTACTAGGATAAATGGAACAATATTATTTACTGTGAATAGTGTGCTTGATGTCGCTTAAAGCTACATCGGTTTTTCCCCAAAGAGGAAGGGATGATGCAGCACAGCGGCGGTAGGTATTTCCCTCAGATGTGAAACCAAGGTTATCGAACTAGTAGGAGAATCAAGCAACACAACGTAAACAGCACCTGCACACAAATAACGACACCTCGCAACCCGACGTGCTAAAGGGGTTGTCAATCCCTTTCGGGTAACGAACGTGGGAGAGAGATAAATATTGGTAAATTGGTTGATAAATAGGATAAATTGCTGCAAGATATTTTTGGGTTTTTGATTTAGTATCTCTTAAAATAAAAGTAAAGGCAAATAGATCGCAAAGGCAAGTATATGAGAAAGAAGACCCGGGGGCCGTAGGTTTCACTAGTGGCTTCTCTCGAGAAAAATAACAACGGTGGGTGAACAAATTACTGTTGGGCAACTGACAGAACTTGAAATAATCATGACGATATCCAGGCAATGATCATTATATAGGCATCACATCCAAGATTAGTAGACGGACTCTTGCATGCATCTACTACTATTACTCCACACATCGACCGCTATCCAGCATGCATCTAGTGTATTAAGTTCATGAAAAAATGAGGTAATGCAATAAGAACGATGACATGATGTAGACAAGATCTATTTATTTAGAAATAGATCCCATCTTGTTATCCTTAATGGCAACGATACATACGTGTCGGTTCCCCTTCTGTCACTGGGATCAAGCACCGTAAGATCGAACCCATCACAAAGCACCTCTTCCCATTGCAAGATAAATAGATCAAGTTGGCCAAACAAAACCCAAATATCGGAGAAGAAATATGAGGCTATAAGCAATCATGCATATAAGAGATAAATGAAAACTCAAATAATTTTCATGGATATAAAAAAGATAGATCTGATCATAAACTCAAAGTTCATCGGATCCCAACAAACACACCACAATATGAGTTACATCATATGGATCTCCAAGAGATCATTGTATTGAGAATCAAAGGAAAGAGAGAGGAAGCCATCTAGCTACTAACTACGGACCTATAGGTCTACAAGGAACCACTCATGCATCATTGGAGAGGCACCAATGGAAGTGTTGAACCCCATCCGAGATGGTGTCTAGATTGGATCTGGTGTTTCTGGACTCTACGGCGACTGGATGAATATTTCGTCGACTCCCCTAGGGTTTTGGGAATATTGGGGTATTTATAGAGCAAAGAGGCGGTCCGGAGGGCACCCGAGGTGGGCACAACCCACCAGAGCGCGCTTGGGCCTCCTGGCACGCCCTGGTGTATCGTGCCCTCCTCGGGACTCCCCCCAAATGCCACCAGGGCCCATTGTCTTCCTTCTGGCCCATAAAAATCACAAAGATAGTTTCGCGGTGTTTGGGCTCCATTTGATATTGATTTCCTGCGATGTAAAAAACATGCAGAAAACAACAACTGGGACTTGTCACTATGTCAATAGGTTTGTACCAAAAAATGATATAAAATTACTATAAAATGATTATAAAACATTCAAGAATGATAATATAACAGCATGGAACAATCACAAATTATAGATACGTTGGAGACGTATCAGCATCCCCAAGCTTAACTCCTACACGTCCTCGAGTAGGTAAGTGATAAAAACAGAATTTTCGATGTGGAGTGATGTTTATCAAGTCATATCATTTTCTTTTCTTTATAGCATGGACATTTGGACTTTTATATGGTTCCAAGCAATAGTCTTGTTTTGACATAATAATTTAGATACTCAAGCATATCAACAAGCAAGCATGTCTTTCAAAATATCAATGCTAAAATAAGTTATCCCTAGCCCATTATGCTCTATCATTGATCCATTCATGAAACACACTCGCATATTAGTTACATCCAATGCTCAAGTACGATCATAGTGTTTCCTAGTTGGTGCTTGTAAGAGAAGATGGAGACTCAAATTCAAAAAATAAAAAATGCATAAGTAAAGGAAAGGCCCTTCACAGAGGGAGGTAGGGATTTGTAGAGGTGCCAGAGCTCAAAGCTTAAATTGAGAGATAAATTTTTTTGGGAGGTATAATTTTCCCACCAACGAGAACAACTTGAGGTTCTCAACACTTTCCATGCTAGATATATCATAGGCGGTTCCTAAACAGGAAATATGGTTTATTCCTTTTCCACCAAACTTTCACAAGCCATGGCTAGCCGAATCCACGGTTGCCTTCCATACCAACACTTTCCAAGGAATTTATTATTTGACAACATAAAGTAATTGTGTTTTTCATTTCGGGACTGGGCATCCCTAATACCTTTGACGTACTCTCGTGCAATGACAAGTGAATAAACACTCATCGTGAGAATAACACATCCAGCATGGAAAATATTGGCCACCCCTCACTGCCTCGCGAGCGGTACGGACACACAAAAAGGGAAATTTATTTTGAAAATTAGAGATGGCACATACAAATTTTCTTAGAACGGCAAGGAAATACCGCATATAGGTAGGTATGGTGGACTCATATGGCAAAACCGGGATAAAGAATTTTGGATGCACAAGTAGAGCTCATACTTAGTGCAAAATGAAGGCTAGCAAAAGACTGGGAAGCGACCAAGCATGAAACAAATAATCTCGTAAGCGAACATTGGGCATAAATAACACTGAACAATGCACCACAAGTAGGATATAATTTCATTGCATAATTATTGACTTTCGTGCTTGCATAGGGAATCACAAACTTTAACACTAGTATTCTTACTAAAGCACAATTACTCATCAACATAACTCACATATCATATCATTATGTCTCAAAACTATTACAAGGAATCAAGTTTATTTTGTCCAATGATCTTCCTGACATTATTTTTTTTATCCTTCTTGGATATCTATCACTTTGGGACTAATTTTCATGTGTTGCTTTTGATAAGCTCAAACAAATATAAGTGAAGATCATGAGCATTTTTTTATTATTTCTCTTAAAATAGTATAAGTAAAACAAGAGAGAATTTCCTTAAAATTTACTAAGCACACCGTGCTAAAAAAGATATAAGTGAAGCACTAGAGCAAGTCATGGCATAATTTTGGCTCTCTCAAATAGGTGTGTACAGCAAGGATTGATGACTTAAAAAGCAAAATAAAACAAGAAAAGACTCATATCATACAAGATGCTCCAAGCAAAACACATATCATGTGACGAATAAAAATAAAGTTTCAAGTGAAATACCGATAGTTGTTGGAAGAAAGCGGGGATGCCACTCGGGGGCATCCCCAAGCTTAGTTGGTTGCTCATTCTTGGAATAATAGCTTGGGATGCCGGGGAATCCCCAAGCTTAGGCTCTTACATCCTTCCTTCATCCATCGTAAGATAACCCAAAACTTGAAAACTTCAATCACACAAAACTTCAACAAAACCTTCGTGAGTTCCGTTAGTGAAAGAAAGCAAACCACTACTATAAGTATTGTATCAAATCAATTCATATTTTGTTTTTGTATTATATCTACCGTATTCCAACTTTTCTATGGCAAAAACTCATCAAAGAAAACATAGAGCCATCAAAATAAGCACACAACACAAAGAAAACAGAATCTGTCAAAACAGAACAGTCTGTAGTAATCTGGAAGTATCGAAAACTTCTGGACCTCTAAAATCTTGAAAAATAGGGACACGTGAGCAATTTGTATATTAATCTTCTTCAAAAAGAATCAACTAAAAAGAACTTTTCTGTTAAAATGGGAATTTTTCTTGTGAGCGCAAAGTTTCTGTCTTTTTCAGCAAGATCAAACAACTATCCCCCAAGAAGATCCTATCGGTTCTACTTGGCACAAACACTAATTAAAACACAAAAAACACAATCATACCAGTATCATAATTGTGTAAACAGTCAAGCACAGCAAGCAAAAAGCAAAAATAAATTTTATTCGTTGGGTTGCCTCCCAACAAGCTCTTTTTTTATAGCCATTAAGATAGGCTTGAGATTTCAATGATGCTCACATGAAAGACAAGAGTTGAAGCACAAAAGGAGCATCATGAAGCACGTGACAAAAACATTTAAGTCTATCATACTTCCTATGCATAGGAATTTTGTAGGCAACCAAATTATCAAGACAAGAAACATCTAGCATATGCAAGGAAGAACAAAGAAACAATAGCAATCTCAACATAACGAGAGGTAATTTAGTAACATGAAAATTTCTACAACCATATTTTCCTCTCTCATAATAATTACATGTAGGATCATACTCAAATTCAACAATATAGTTATCAAAATTTTCTCTTCATGATCCACATGCATAAAAGTCTTATAATACTCCAAGATAGTGGGACTAACATCAAATAAAGTCATGACCTCTCCAAACCCACTTTCAATATTATCGCAAACATATTCATCATGAGGCTTAAATAAATTTTCAAGATCGTAACAAAAATCACCCCATTCATGATCATTACAATAAGTAGAGGACATATCAAAATTAGCATCCCCAAGCTTGAGGTTTTGCATATTACTAGCATAATTGACATTAATAGAATTTATTATAACACCATTGAAATCATGCTTTTCATACAAGGAGCTATCATGAATCACTTCATAAATTTCTTCTTTTATCACTTCATCACAATTATCAGATTCATGAATCTCAAGCAAAACTTCATAAAGATAATCAAGTGCATTCAACTCACTAGAAATTGGTTCAACATAATCGGGTCTTTTGAAAAGATTTGCAAGTGGATGAGGATCCATATCAATAGATTTTTAGCAAGCGAAGATGCAAGCAAATAGAAGACACATGGCAACACAAGCACACATTATTTTTGTATTGAAAAAATCACACAACTTAGTGTTCTCATGTGCCATCTTGACCAGTTGTAAACAAGAACACAAGTAGGCGATAGATCCGACCAGAAAAACGGCAAATGGAAAAGATGGCGAATAAAAACGACAAATGTTGGTGAAGTGGGGGAGAGGAAAATGAGAGGCAAATGGCAAATAATGTAAATTGCGAGGAGATGAGATTTGTGATTAGGAACTTGGTTATGTTGAAGATCCTCCCCGGCAACAGCGCCAGAAATTCCTTTTGATGTCGCTTAAAGCTACGTCGGTTTTTCCCCAAAGAGGAAGGGATGATGCAGCACATCGGCGGTAGGTATTTCCCTCAGATGTGAAACCAAGGTTATCGAACCAGTAGGAGAACCAAGCAACACAACGTAAACAACAGCTGCACACAAATAACAACACCTCGCAACCCGATGTGTTAAAGGGGTTGTCAAACCCTTTCGGGTAACAAACGTGAGAGAGAGATAAATATTGGTAAATTGGTTGATAAATAAGATAAATTGCAGCAAGGTATTTTTGGGTTTTTGGTTTAGCAGATCTGAAAATAAAAGCAAAGGCAAATAGATCGCAAAGGCAAGTATATTAGAAAGAAGACCCGGGGGCCGTAGGTTTCACTAGTGGCTTCTCTCGAGAAAAATAACAACGGTGGGTGAAAAAATTATTGTTGGGCAATTGATAGAACTTCAAATAATCATGACGATATCCAGGAAATGATCATTACATAGGCATCACGTCCAAAATTAGTAGACCGACTCCTTCCTACATCTACTACTATTACTCCACACATCGAGCGCTATCCACCATGCATCTAGTGTATTAAGTTCATGGAAAAATGGAGTAATGCATTAATAATAATGAAATGATGTAGACAAGATCCGTTTATCTATGTCGTTAAATATAGATCTCGTCCTTTTATCCTTTGTGGCAACAATACATACGTGTCGGTTCCCCTTCTGTCACTGGTATCAAGCACCGTAAGATCGAACCCACTATCGGGCACATCTTCCCATTGTAAGATAAATAGATCAAGTTGGCCAAACAAAACCCAATACCGGAGAAGAAATACGAGGTTAAAAGCAATCATGCATATAAGAGATCAAAGAAACTCAATAACTTGCTTCAAAAAAAAAAGAAACTCAATAACTTTCATGGATATAAAAAGATAGATTTGATCATAAACTCAAAGTTCATCGGATCCCAACAAACACACCGCAAAAAGAGTTACATCATATGGATCTCCAAGAGACCATTGTATTAAGAATCAAAAGAGAGAGAGAAAGCCATCTAGCTACTAACTACAGACCCGAAGGTCTACAAAGAACTACTCACACATCATCGGAGAGGCACCATTGGAGGTGGTGAACCCCATCCGAGATGGTGTCTAGATTGGATCTGGTGTTTCTGGACTCTACGGTGGCTGGATGAATATTTCATCGACTCCCCTAGGGTTTTGGGAATATTGGGGTATTTATAGAGCAAAGAGGCGGTCCGGGGGGCACCCGAGGTAGGCACAACCCACCAGGGCGCGCCTGGGCCTCCTGGCGCGCCCTGGTGTATCGTGCCCTCCTCGGGGCTCCCCCCAGGTGCCACAAGGGCCCATTGTCTTCCGTCTAGCCCATAAAAAATCACAAAAATAGTTTCACGGTGTTTGGATTCCGTTTGATATTGATTTTCCGTGATGTAAAAAACATGCAGAAAACAACAAGTGGCACTTGGCACTATGTCAATAGGTTAGTACCAAAAATTAATATAAAATGACTATAAAATGATTGTAAAGCATCCAAGAATGATAATATAACAGCATGGAACAATAAAAAATTATAGATACATTGGAAACGCATCAGTGCTCTGTTGGGCACACAAGTATATATATGGATCATAGCCTTGGGTGAGCAATGTGCCCACATGCGTTGTGCTAGCTTCATGTTCCTTCTATGCTAAGTTTCCATTCATTGATGGCGTTTTATGAACACGTCACCGTTTCCCGCCATTTCCTCACCGGTTTCTCGCCGCCACCCAGCGATATTGCGCACAAACCTAGGCGGCACGCGGCGCACTGAGGCAACAAGCGCAACCTGTAGCACCTCCACCTTTTCTAAGCATGCCAACCCACCAAAGTGCCGCCTCTGCCATCAACCTCATCGACAAGGAAAACGAGAAGGTGACATGGCCCGTCGAGGCCAAGGCGCTCCCCGGCAACGTGATGGACGACGTCGTGATGCACGTCATCGCCAGGGTTGAGCAGACCCTTGGCGTATGGCGCTTCGGCACCACGGATCAAGATAGGCATGTCAGCGCCGAGAGGCTGCAGCTCGCTGCACAACATGATCGATGGCGCGCCGTAGAGCAGGCTAGGCGCGTTCGCGCCGATAGGCTGCGGCTCGCCACATGGTGAGACCGTTGGACTGCCGCAGAGCGAGAAGCACGGCGTGCTGCACAATAAGAGCAGATTCATTGGCACTTGACTGCTGTCGACAGGGCGTCGCAGCTGGATATATGTCCCGTCAGTACCCCCATTCCTCACCAGGAGTGGGCAGATGCCGTCTGCACCGTACTTGCACCAGAGGTCGACCGCACCGTACTTGCACCAGACGCCCGCCGTGCCGTTCCCATGGGTCGTGTCGTTCGCCTTGTCCGCGGCCCGCTCGATGCCAACGCGCTGGTCGATAGGCTCGACCTCCTCCTTGGCCCAGGTGTCCGCTTGGGTGCAGTAAAGGAACATGGCCGTCACATCCTCGAGCTGGTGATCTCCGATGAAATAGCCAAGTTGGAGCTTGAGATCATGCTCCAGATGTACGGCGAGCATGTCGATCGCTTGGACGAACGCATGCACGAGTTCAGGCAGAGCCAAGAGCTACCGTAGGCAAGGGCTGCTGGTCATGGTCTCCTCGACGCGTTTTATTTTGTTGAGTCGTTTCGACGTGGATCACTATGTATTCACAACAATCATAATATTGCTCTGTTTCAATGTGTGTACTATGTTTTCCGTTCTTATATGTTCTGTTTTAATGTGTGTGTATATGCTTTCCATTCTATATATGTGGATGATAACATCTACATACAAAATAGTATACGAAAACATATAGAAATGGAATTCATAATATATATTAATTATTCAAAAGAATATATATAATATCATCACATATATGTGATGACATTTAACTACTAGGTACAATGCATAAAATTGAAAATGAACAATACTAAAACTAATAATCCCTCCTAGGGGCAGTATTTCGGCAGCCCCTCGCCCGTAGCTCCCTCGTGCGTGGCGTCTTCCCAGCGCGGAGGCAGTACTCCGTCTCATCCGCCTCGCAGTGCTTGACGTACCGATCTGCCTCTTGCTGGCGGACGAGCACGAACGATCTTTCCATTTTGTTGGGCGCCCACCGGAGCTCCTCGTCGATGGCACGCTGGAGCTTGTTGGCCCACCTCGACGCAACGATGAGGCGCCTAGCGCCTTTGACCTTCCTCACGAAGTACCCGTCTTCGTACACCTCCTCCACACGATAATGCACCCGCCCCCAAAGCTCCACCGCCTCCTTTTTCCAGACGGCATCACGGGCTTCACAGGCCGCCTGGTACCTGGCTTCCTCCTCCACCATCTCCTTGAATGGCACTTACCGGGCTTTCTCAGCCGGCGGCAGCGACTTCCACAGACAAAGATTGTACTGGGCCCAAAACCACTCCAAAGTTGGGGGTTCTGGCGCAACCTTGTCCGACGACGCATAGGGGTCCTCCTCGTCGTTGCTCTTGGACTGAGCGTCCTCGGGGGGCGGCACCTCCTCGTCGGCGCATGGGTAGATCGGCGGCGCCATGGCAGAGATTTGAGAGAGAGAGAGAGAGAGAGAGAGAGAGAGAGAGAGAGAGAGAGAGAGAGAAGGCGAGCAAGGGGAGGATGTAGATGAGAATGCGGGCAGGACGACGTGAGAAAGTTAGTATTTATTGGTGGCCAGAATCTAGATCGACGGGAACAGGACACATGCCGGTCGTCGGAATTTAGAAGTATTGTAGTTTGAAGATTCCCGCAGCAAAAGCCGTGTGTGAACTTAATAGCTGACGACTTCCAATACAGAATCATGTCTGATTAATAACCCGCGCCACTCACCTTCGAAGCCTCAAGGCGCGAAATAGAGTGCCAATCATGTGGGGCTCGGTTGTCTTGCCAGATCTTTACATTCTCTTTTTTGAACACCAGATATTTACATAATCTGATCATTTTTTTATTGTTTGGAATTTAAATGCCATGGCACTCCATGCATGTGTCTTGGCCGTAACACCGATATGTTTAAAAAATATGATTTTTCAAACCGTTATGGTTAGCTTTTGCATATTCATTGTAAGTGCATCTAGTGCCCCTTAGTGATTTTGGTGTATTGAAGACTTATAGGTTAAGGGACTAATGTGTTTGTGAGTGTACACGGGTACTATAAGTCTATGAGGAGTTTGATATTTATGAAGAAAGTCGACCCCTACAAATGTATGTCTTCAGTTGAAGACTTTGGTTTTCTTGAAGACTTTGAAAATGAAGAAATTGGTGTGACCTTAAAGACTTGGATATTCATGCGAGGATTATGAAGCTCGAAGACTTTTGTTTTCATAGTTTCATTTTCTCTTTCTTGAGTCATAGGAAACACCATACTGTTAAAGGGGGTTGAGGTAAAACTAATGAAACATATTTCCAAGTGATGCTCATCTCAAAGCCTACACTACCCAATCCTTTTGAGTGAAGCCATTGGAAATCTCATACAGTTCAGTTAATTTCTTCAGTGACAGAGATGAAGTTCTTCTGTTCTCTGAGGAATTTGTTCTGACTGAGGAGTTAGGAATTCGCCAGTGCGGATTGCCTACAAGTGAGGAACATGACAGCCGTGAGGAATTTGAGAGCTCAAATTTCTGACCGTTGTTATGCTATGCGCCAGCTGTCCCAAAATATTCTATCCACCTAACGGTCATATCATTGAAGGGAAATTATGTCTTATCATGTCAGGATGCTCCCTAGGCTATAAATAGCCGCCCCCTCGACCACTAGCTGGTTGGCTGCTCCGAGAGAAACTGACACTTGTCATTAGAGCAACCCATCCTCCGAGGACTTTGAGCGAAAATCATCAAGTGAGGAAAAACCCAAAACCCCATCACCTAAAACCCAAAGTGATCGAGCATCACTAAAGAGAGTGTTCCTGTGTGGAACCGACACTTGTTACCCTTGAAGGCGTCAAATGGTTTAGAGCATCCAAGAGGAATTGTGGATCGTCGGGTGACCAAGTCTGTGAAGGTTTGGAAGTCACCTATGAAGACTTACCACGAGTGATTGGGCGAGGTTTGTGTGACCTTAGCTCAAGGGGAATACGGTGAGAACTAAGTGTCCTGGACTGTGTGTCCTCGGGTTTGAATACCTAGCCGCCCTAACCAGATGTACAACTGTCACAACAGTTGGAACTGGTCTACCAAATCATTGTCTTCACCAAGCCTACTGGTTCTATTTCCTCAACCCTTTCATTTCCTCATTCATGTGTTGATGAACTTGATATGTACTGTTTTAAGACTTTGACTGAAGACTTTCTCAATTTCCTCAACCCTATTGATTCAATCTTCTATCTTCAGCTTGCTTATCTTGTTTACACGCTACTTGTGCTCCGTGTATGCTTTCATTTCATCATGATGACCATGCTACTACGTTGTTGTGCATGCACCCGAGTATCTATTCCGCTGCCAGTAGTTCGTTGCTTAGGAAATTCGTTAGTTAGAATTTGCTCACTGATGAATTTGTAAAAATAGCCTATCCACCCCCTCTAGTCGGTATAACACACTTTCAATGTAGTTCAAACTTGGATTAAGATCATTAATTGGCTAGAAAATCACTTAAATGTCTTTAAAAGGTCAAATGACCCCTAGAATTTTCCAAATTTTCACATGATAGTTGTATTAGTGCACGTTAACTATAGAAAAAAATGAAGGGCGTAAGAGGAAGCTATCTCCCGTTCGTCATCAAACAAGCATTGTTCCCTCTTGGAACCACGAGCCTTCTAGTGAGTTGCTCCGGTTTGTGAGGGGTGTGTGTCCAAACTTTTTTGTGAAACATGACAATTTTTTTACCACACCATCTTGGTGTCATGACATTATATCAAGCAAGGTTTCATGTGTTTCTGATCTTTTTTATTTTTTTTGGAATTTAAATGCCATGGCACTCAATTCTCCGTGTCATAGCCGTGAGACTAATATGTTTGAAAATTCCTTCCAATTTACTACACATGGAATTAAATCACACACAAGTACACAAATATGACTTTTCAAACCTTTATGGTTAGCAGTTGCAAGTACATGTAGTTCAAATTTGAATTACGGTCATTAAATGGCTAGAAAATCACTTAAATGTCTTAAAAGGTCAAATGACCCATGAAATTTTCCAAATTTTGACATGACGGTTGTATTAGCACTACAAATGTTCTCGTACATTTAAAATACCATCTATTGCCACATTACTCCAAATTCGTCTTTCACAGCTAATAAAAAATATCAAGAACATCACACACAGTTGTTTTGTAGGAACCGTTTGCGATGAAAATTTGTGGGTCTATTTAAGTATTCCTCCTTAAGCTTCGCCGGCTCGTCTGCTCTAGTGTCGGCAACCCCCAAATATCGATCCCCATTCCCGCAACCATTTCTTGCAAAGATGACACCGTGGAAACGCTTCGTGAGGGCTCGTACGGTGGCCGCGACCTCCCCGAGCACCGCGGCCTGCGCTGAGAGCGCGGCCGCCTACGCCGAGAGTGCCGCTGCATCTGCATTGAGCGCGACCGCATCCACTGAGAGGGTATCTGCGGCAGTCGACAAGGCATCAACAACAGCCGAGACGGCTACAACAGCTGCTACGATGGTGGCTGCAAATGCCGAGAGCGCTCGAGCTGTCGTCTGTGTCGTCGATGTCGCCCTGGCCCGGGTCGAGGCCATCCATGCCAAGATTGAGGACGCACACGCCAAGATATTCGAGGCCACCTCGGAATCCAGCATGCAACCCATGTCCGAAAAGGCGGCAGTGGCCATGGAGCATATACTTCCTCATGAGATAGCCGAGCGGGAGCTGGAGATGCAGGTGGCGGCGGATATCGAGGAGCGCCGGGAGGAGGTGTTGCATGTGGCTGCTACTTCTCGAGCTTGCGTTGTATTCCCTCGAAGAGGAAAGGGTGATGCAGCACAGTAGCGTAAGTATTTCTCTCAGTTTTTCAGAACCAAGGTATCAATCCAGTAGGTGACCACGCACGAGTCCCTCGCACCTGCACAAACAAATAAGAACTTCGCAGCCAACGCGATAAGGGGTTGTCAATCCCTTCACGGTCACTTACGAAAGTGAGATCTGATAGATAGGATAGGATAATATTTTTGGTATAGAAACAGAAAGTAAATAATGCAAAGTAAAGTAGATGGAAGATTAATATGTTGAGAATAGACCCGGGGGCCATAGGTTTCACTAGTGGCTTCTCTCATGATAGCAGAATTCTACGGTGGGTGAACAAATTACCGTCAAGCAATTGATAGAAAAGCGCATAGTTATGAGAATATCTAGGCATGATCATTATATATAGGCATCACACCCGTAACAAGTAGACCGAAATGATTCTGCATCTACTACTATTACTCCACACATCGACCACTATCCAGCATGCATCTAGAGTATTAACTTCATAAGAACAGAGTAACGCCTTAAGCAAGATGACATTAGGTAGAGGGATAAACTCAAGCAATATGATATAAACCCCATCTTTTTATCGTCGATGACAACAATACAATACGTGCCTTGCTGCCCCTGCTGTCACTGGGAAAGGACACCGCAAGATTCAACCCAAAGCCAAGCACTTCTCCCATTGCAAGAACTATAGATCCAGTAGGCCAAACCAAACCAATAATTCGAAGAGACCTCCAAGGATATTATAATCATACATAAAAGATTTCAGAAAAGAATCAAATATTGTTCATAGATAATCTTGATCATAAACCCGCAATTCATCGGATCTCAACAAACACACCGCAAAAAGATTACATCGAATAGATCTCCTCGAAGATCGATGAGAACTTTGTATTGAGATCCAAAAAGACAGAAGAAGCCATCTAGCTAATAACTATGGACCCGAAGGTCTATGGTAAACTACTCACAACTCATCAGTGAGGCTATGGTGTTGATGTAGAAGCACTCCTTGATCGATCCCCCCTCCGGCGGAGCTCCGGAACAGACCCCAAGATGGGGTCTCACGGGAACAGAAGGTTGCGGCGGTGGAATTAGGGTTTTCTCTGTTGCCTCAATGTTTTCAGGGTACAAGGATATATATAGGAGGAAGGAGGGCACCGGGGGAGCCAGAGGGGGCCCACGAGGGTGGGGGCGCGCCTGCCCCCTGGGCGCGCCCTGCCCCCTCGTGGCCGCCTCTCTCATTCCCTTGCGTGTACTCCAAGTCTTTTGGGTAGATACGGTTCCAAAAATAACTCTCCCGAAGGTTTCATTCCATTTGGACTCCGTTTGATATTCCTTTTCTGCGAAACACTGAAATAGGCAAAAAAACAGCAATTTGCACTGGGCCTTGGGTTAGTAGGTTAGTCCCAAAAATAATATAAAAGTGTATAATAAAGCCCATTAAACATCCAAAAAAGAATATATAATAGCATGGAACAATTGAAAATTATAGATACGTTGGAGACGTATTAAGCATCCCCAAGCTTAATTCCTGCTCGTCCTCGAGTAGGTAAATGATAAAAACAGAATTTTGGATGTGGAATGCTAACCAACATAATTCTCAATGTAGTTTCTTTATTGTGGCATGGATGTTCGGATCCGAAAGATTCAAGACAAAAGTCTATATTGACATAAGAATAATAATACTTCAAGCATACTAACGAAGCAACCGTGTCTTCTCAAAATAACATGGCCAAAGAAAGTTATCCCTACAAAATCATATAGTCTGGCTATGCTCCCTCTTCATCATACAAAGTATTTAAATCATGCACAACCCCGGTTTCAGCCAAGCAATTGTTTCATACTCAAAAAAATTCAAACCTTTCAACTTTCACGCAATACATGAGCGTGAGCCATGGATATAGCACTATAGGTGGAATAGAATGGTGGTTGTGGAGAAGACAAAAGAGGAAGATAATTTCACATCAACTAGGCGTATTAATGGGCTATGGAGAGGCCCATCAATAGATATCAATGTGAGTGAGTAGGGATTGCCATGCAACGGATGCACTAGAGCTATACGCGTATGAAAGCTCAAAAAGAAACTAAGTGGGTGTGCATCCAACTTGCTTGCTCATGAAAACCTAGGGCATTTGAGGAAGCCCAAGCCAAGTTATATAATGAAAATTCCCACTAGTATATAAAAGTGACAAAACAAGAGACTCTCTATCATGAAGATCATGGTGCTACTTTGAAGCACAAGTGTGGAAAAGGATAGTAGCATTGTCCCTTCTCTCTTTTCTCTCATTTTTTGGAGGGGCTTTCTCTTTTTTAATTAGCCCCTCTCTATTTTTTGGGCCATCTCCTTTTTTTGGCCTTTCCTCACATGGGACAATGCTCTAATAATGAAGATCATCACACTTTTATTGACTTACAACTCAAAGGTTACAACTCGAAGCTAGAACAAAATATGACTCTATGTGATGATGAAGCATGTCATATGAACGAAACGATGGAAAGTTGCATGGCAATATATCTCGGAATGGCTATGGAAATGCCATGATAGGTAGGTATGGTGGCTGTTTTGAGGAAGGTATATGGTGGGTGTATGGTACCGGCGAAAGTTGCGCGGTACAAGAGAGGGTAGCAATGGTGGAAGGGTGAGAGTGTGTATAATCCATGGACTCAACATTAGTCATAAAGAACTCATATACTTATTGCAAAAATCAACGAGTTATCGAAACAAAGTATTCAACGCATGCTCCTAGGGGAAGGGTTGGCAAGAGTTAACCATCGCGCGATCCCGACCTCCACACAAAGGATGACACTCAATAAATAAATCATGCTCCAACTTCGTCACATAACGGTTCACCATACGTGCATGCTACGGGAATCACAAACTTTAACACAAGTGTTTATCAAATTCACAATTACTCCACTAGCATGACTCTAATATCATCATCCTCATATCTTAAAACAATCATCAAGTATCAAACTTCTCCTATCATTCATTGCACTTGTATGAAAGTTTTTACTATACTCATCTCGGATGCCTATCATATTAGGACTAGTTTTATAACCAAAGCACATTACCATGCTGTTCTAAAAGACTCTAAAATAGGTATAAGTGAAGCATGAGAGATCAATAATTTCTACAAAATAAAACCACCGCCGTGCTCTAAAAGATATAAGTGAAGCACTAGAGCAAAACTATCTAGCTCAAAAGATATAAGTGAAGCACATAGAGTATTCTAATAAATTCTAAATCATATTTATCTCTCTCAAAATGTGTGTCCAGCAAGGATGATTGTGGAAAATTAAAAATCAAAGACTCAAATCATACATGACGCTCCAAGCAAAACACATATCATGTGGTGAATAAAAATATAGTCCCGAGAAAAGTTACCGATAGATGAAGACGAAAGAGGGGATGCCTTCCCGGGGCATCCCCAAGCTTAGGCTTTCGGTTGTCCTTGAATTTTACCTTGGGGTGCCTTGGGCATCCCCAAGATTAGGCTCTTGCCACTCTTTGTTTCATAGTCCATCAAAGCCATACTCAAAACTTGGAAACTTCACCACACAAAACTTACCCAAAAATCTCGTGAGCTCCGTTAGTATAAGAAAACAAACCACTACTCAAAGGTACTGTAATGAACTCATTTTTTGTTTATATTGGGTGTTAAACCTACTGTATTCCAACTTCTCCATGATTCATACCCCCAGATACTACTCATAGATTCATCAAAATAAGCAAACAACACACGAAAAATAGAATCTGTCAAAAACAGAACAGTCTATAGTAATATGTAACTTTCGAATACTTATGTAACTCTAAAAAATTTAAATAAACTAGTAAACATGAGGAATTTGTCTACTAATCATCTGCAAAAAGAATCAACTAAAAAGCACTCTCCAATAAAAAATTACAGCCAATCTCGTGAGCGCTAAAGTTTCTGTTTTTTACAACATGATCATATAAACTTCACACAAGTCTTCCCAAAGGTTCTACTTGGCACAAACACTAATTAAAACACAAAACCACATCTAAACAGAAGCTAGATGCAATAATTATTCCTAAATAGAAGCAAAAACAAATAAAATAAAATTGGGTTGCCTCCCAACAAGTGCTATCGTTTAACGCCCCTAGCTAAGCACGATACAAGAATAGATCTAGGTACTGCCATCTTTGGTAGGCAATCCATAAGTGGCTCTCATAATAGATTCATAAGGTAATTTGATTTTCTTTCTAGGAAAGTGTTCCATACCTTTCCTTAATGGAAATTGGAATCTAATATTTCCTTCCTTCATATCAATAATTGCACCAATCGTTCTAAGGAAAGGTCTACCAAGAATAATAGGACATGAAGGATTGCAATCTATATCAAGAATAATGAAATCTACGGGCACATAATTCTTATTGGCAACAATAAGAACATCATTAATCCTTCCCATAGGTTTCTTAATAGTGGAATCCGCAAGATGCAAATTCAAAGAACAATCATCGAGCTCATGAAATCCTAGCAAATCACACAAAGTTTTTGGGATAATAGAGACACTTGCACCCAAATTTAAAGAACAATCATCAAGTTCATGGAAACCTAACAAATCACACAAAGTTTTTGGGCTTGTAGAAACACTTGCACCCAAATCACACAAAGCAAAGCATTCATGATCTTTAATCTTAATTTTAATAGTAGGTTCCCACTCATCATAAAGCTTTCTAGGGATAGCAACTTCTAATTCAAGTTTTTCTTCATAAGATGGCATCAAAGCATCAACTATGTGTTTGGTAAAAGCCTTATTTGACTATAAGAATGCGGAGAATTTAGCACGGATTGCAACAAGGAAATACAATCTAGTAAAGAGAAATTATCATAATTAAATCCCTTGAAATCCAAAATAGTGGGTTCATCGCTATGCAAAGTTTTAATCTATTCAATCCCACTTTTAACAATTTTAGCATCAAGATCTAAAAACTCCGAATCATTGGGACGCCTTTTAACTAAAGTAGATTCATCTCCAGTCCCATCTCTATCAAGATTCATACTAGAAAATAAGGATCTAATAGGAGACACATCAATCACTTTCAGATCTTCATCTTTATTTTCATGATAACTAGAAGAACACGATTTCATAAAGCAATATTTTTTAGCACGCATCCTAGCGGTTCTTTCTTTGCACTCATCAATGGAAATTCTCATGGCTTTGAGAGACTCATTGATATCATGCTTAGGTGGAATAGATCTAAGTTTCAAAGAATCAACATCAAGAGTAATTCTATCCATGTTTCTAGCCAGCTCATCAATCTTAAGCAATTTTTCTTCAAGCAAAGCATTGAAATTCTTTTGCAAATTCATAAACTCTTTAACACTAGTTTCAAATTCAGAGGGCATCTTACCAAAATCCCATAAGAGTTATTGTAGGAATTACCATAATTATTAGAGGAATTACTAGGAAAAGGCCTAGGATTAAAGTTTCCTCTATAAGCATTGTTACCAAAATTATTCCTACCAACAAAATTCACATCCAAAGATTCATTATTATTTTCAATCAACGTGGATAAAGACATATCATTAGGATCAGAAGAATCACTCTTAGCGACAAACAATTTCATAAGTTCATCCATCTTTCCACTCAAAACACTAATCTCTTCAATAGCATGTACTTTTTTACTAGTAGATCTTTCGGTGTGGCATTGAGAGTAGTTAACAATAATATTATCTGGTAGCTTCTCCTAAGGTGGTTTCCATGAAAGTGCCCCCCGCGGCCGAATCTAAAAGATTTCTAGAAGCAAAATTCAAGCCAGCATAAAAGTTTTGTATAATCATCCATAAGTTCAAACCATGTGTAGGGCAATTACATATCATTAATTTCATTCTCTCCCAAGCTTGTGCAACATGCTCATGATCTAGTTGCTTAAAATTCATAATATCGACTCTAAGAGCGATAATCTTAGCGGGAGGAAAATACTTAGAGATAAAGGCATCTTTGCACTTATTCTTTGAATCAATACTATTTCTAGGCAAAGAGGAAAACCAGGTTTTAGCACGATCTCTAAGTGAAAACGAAAATAGCTTAAATTTAACAATATCATTATCCATATCTCTCTTCTTTTGCATATCACATAAATCAACAAAATTGTTTAGATGGGTAGCGGCATCTTCACTAGGAAGGCCAGAAATTTGATCTTTCATGACTAGATTCAATAGAGCAGCATTGATCTCACAAGATTCAGCATCGGTAATAGGAGCAATAGGCGTGCTAATAAAATCATTATTGTTGGTATTGGAGAAGTCACACAATTTGGTACTATCTTGAGCCATAGTGACAAGCAAGCAACCCAACACACAAGCAAACAAGAGGCAAGCGAACGGTAAACACACGGAAAAAGAAGGGTGAATAAAACGGCAAGGGTGAAGTGGGGGAGAGGAAAACGAGAGGGAAATAATGTAGTGCGAAGAAGGTACTTGTGTTGGAAATATGCCCTAGAGGCAATAATAAAAGGATTATTATTATATTTCCTTGTTCATGATAATAGTCTGTTATTCATGCTTGAATTGTATTGTACGGAAACAGCGATACATGTGTGAATACATAGACCACAACGTGTCCCTGGTAAGCCTCTAGTTACTAGCTCGTTGATCAACATATGGTCACGGTTTCCTGACCATGGACATAGGATGTCATTGATAACGGGATCACATCATTAGGAGAATGATGTGATGAACAAGACCCAATCCTAAGCCTAGCACGAGATCGTATAGTTCGTAATCCTTAAGCTTTTCCAGTGTCAAGTATTTATTCCTTAGACCATGAGGTTGTGCAACTCCCGAATACCGTAGGAATACTTTGGGTGTGCCAAACGTCACAACGTAACTGGGTGACTATAAAGGTACGCAGCGGGTATATCTGAAAGTGTCTGTTGGGTTGGTACGAACCGAGACTGGGATATTGTCACTCCGTATGACAGAGAGGTACCTCTGGGCCCTCTCGGTAAGACATCATCATAATGAGCTCAAAGTGACTAAGGAGTTAGTCACGGGATGATGGATTACTGATCGAGTAAAGAGACTTGCCATGACGAGATTGAACAAGGTATCGGGCATACCGACGATCGAATCTCGGGAAAGTAAGGGAATAACATACGGCATTGAGTGAATCCTTGACACAGTGGTTCATCCGATGAGATTATCGAGGAACACGTGGGAACCAACATGGGTATCTAGATCCCGCTGTTGGTTATTGAGCGGAGAGTCATCTCGGTCATGTCTTCGTGTCTCCCGAACCCGTAGGGTCTACACACTTAAGGTTCGGTGATGCTAGGGTTGTAGAGATACATGCACATGGAAACCCAAATGTTGTTCGGAGTCCCGGATGAGATCCTGGACGTCACGAGGAGTTTCGGAATGGTCCGGAGGTAAAGAATGATATATAGGAAGTCCACTTTCGGCCATTGGGAGAATTCCGGGGGTCACCGGGAGTGTCCCGGGACCACCGGAAGGGTCCCGGGGGTCCACCGGGTGGGGCCACCCATCCCGGAGGGCCTCGTAGGCCGCAAGGGGAAGGGGGCCAGCCCCTAGTGGGCTGGCACACCCACATGGGCCCCCTCCATGCGCCTAGGGTTGAAACCCTAGGGGGTGGGGGCGCCCCCTATGCCTTGGGGGGCAAGTTCTCCCCCTGGCCGCCGCCCCCCTAGGAGATTGCATCTCCTAGGGCCGGCGCCCCCCTGGCCCCCTATATATAGTGGGGGGAGAGAGGGCAGCCGCACCCCAAGCCTCTGGCGCCTCTCCCCCCGTCACACCTCCAACTCCTCTCGCAGGGCGCCGGCGAAGCCCTGCAGCTTTTTCCGTTGCATCCACCACCACGCCGTCGTGCTGCTGGATCTTCGTCAACCTCTCCTCCCCCCTTGCTGGATCAAGAAGGAGGAGACATCGCTGTACCGTACGTGTGTTGAACGCGGAGGTGCCGTCCGTTCGGCGCTGTGATCATTGGTGACAAGGATCACGAAGAGTACGACTCCATCATCCACGTTCCTTCGAATGCTTCCGCACGCGATCTACAAAGGGTATGTAGATGCACTCCTTTATGCTCGTTGCTAGATGACTCCTTAGATTGATCTTGGTGAAGCGTATGAATTTTTTTGAATTCTGCTACGTTCCCCAACAGTGGCATCTGAGCTAGGTCTTTGCGTAGCATCTTGCACGAGTAGAACACAAACAAGTTGTGGGCATTGATTTTGTTCAATTCTCTTGCCGTTACTAGTCCAATCTTGATTCAGCGGCATCGTGGGATGAAGCAGCCTGGACCGACCTTACACGTACGCTCACGTGAGACTGGTTCCACCGATATACATGCACTAGTTGCATAAGGTGGCTGGTGGGTGTCTGTCTCTCCCACTTTAGTCGGATCGGATTCGATGAAAAGGGTCCTTATGAAGGGTAAATAGAAATTGACAAATCACGTTGTGGTTTTGGTGTAGGTAAGGAACGTTCTTGCTAGAAAACCTATAGAAGCCACGTAAAAACTTGCAACAACAATTAGAGGTCGTCTAACTTGTTCTTGCAGCATGTGCTATGTGATGTGGTATGGCCAAGAAGATGTGATGAATGATATATGTGATGTATGAGATTGATCATGTTCTTGTAATAGGGAATCACGACTTGCATGTCGATGACAATGACAACCGGCAGGAGCCATAGGAGTTGTCTTAATTATTGTATGACCTGCGTGTCACTGAATAACGCCATGTAATTACTTTACTTCATTGCTAAACGTTAGCCATAGTAGTAGAAGTAATAGTTGGCATGACGACTTCATGAAGACACGATGATGGAGATCATGATGATGGAGATCATGGTGTCATGCCGGTGACAAAGATGATCATGGTGCCCCGAAGATGGAGATCAAAGGAGAAAAATGATATTGGCCATATCATGTCACTTTATTTGATTGCATGTGATGTTTATCATGTTTATGCATCTTGTTTACTTAGAACGACGGTAGTAAATAAGATGATCTCTCACTAAAAATTTCAAGAATAGTGTTCCCGCTAACTGTGCACCGTTGCGAAGGATCGTTGTTCCGAAGCACCACGTGATGATCGGGTGTGATAGGCTCTAACGTTCGCATACGACGGGTGTAAGACAGATTTACACATGCAAAACACTTAGGGTTCACTTGACGAGCCTAGCATGTACATACATGGCCTCGGAACACGGAAGACCGAAAGGTCGAACATGAGTCGTATAGAAGATACGATCAACATGAAGATGTTCACCGTTGATGACTAGTCCGTCTCACGTGATGATCGGACACAGGCTAGTCGATTCGGATCATGTATTACTTAGATGACTAGAGAGATGTCAATCTGAGTGGGAGTTCATTAAATTTGATTAGATGAACTTAATTGTCATGAACTTAGTCTAAATTCTTTACAATATGTCTTGTAGATCAAATGGCCCACGCTCATGTCACCCTCAACTTCAACGCGTTCCTTGAGAAATCCAAGCTGAAAGACGATGGTAGAAACTATACGGACTGGGTCCGTAACCTGAGGATCATCCTCATAGGTGCCAAGAAAACTTATGTCCTAGAAGCACCGCTAGGTGACGCTCCCGCCCCGGCAAACCAAGATGTTATGAACGCTTGGCAGTCGCGTTGTGATGATTACTCCCTGGTTCAGTGCGGCATGCTCTACAGCTTAGAATCGGGGCTCCAAAAGCATTTTGAGCACCACAGAGCATATGAGATGTTCCAAGAGCTGAAAATGGTTTTCCAGGCTCATGCCCGAGTTGAGAGATATGATGTCTCCAACGCATTCTACAGCTGCAAGATGGAGGAAAACAGTTCTGTCAGTGAGCACATACTCAAGATTTCTGGGTTGCACAACCGCTTGTCTCAGTTGGGAATGAATCTCCCAGACAAAGCGGTCGTTGACAGAATCCTTCAGTCGCTCCCACCTAGATACAAGAGCTTTGTGTTGAACTTCAATATGCAAGGGATGGAGAAGTCCATTCCCGAGGTGTATTCAATGCTGAAATCAGTGGAGGTGGAGATCAAGAAAGAGCATCAAGTGTTGATGGTCAATAAAACCACTAAGTTCAAGAAGGGCAAGGGTAAGAAGAACTTCAAGAAGGACGGCAAGGGAGTTGCCGCGCCCGGTAAGCCAGTTGCCGGGAAGAAGCCAAAGTATGGACCCAAGCCGGAGACTGAGTGCTTTTATTGCAAGGAAACAGGTCACTGGAAGCAGAAATGCCCCAAATACTTAGCACACAAGAAGACTGGCAACGTCAAAGGTATATGTGATATACATGTTATTGATGTGTACCTTACCAGCGCTCGTAGTAGCTCCTGGGTATTTGATACCGGTGCAGTTGCTCATATTTGTAACTCAAAGAAGGAGCTGCGGAATAAGCGGAGACTGGCAAAGGACGAGGTGACGATGCGTGTCGGGAATGGTTCCAAGGTTGATGTGATCGCCGTCGGCACGCTGCCTCTACATCTACCCTCGGGGTTAGTTTTAAACCTTAATAATTTTTATTTAGTACCAGCTTTGAGCATGAACATTGTATCTGGATCTCGTTTGATGCGAGATGGCTACTCATTTAAATCCGAGAATAATGGTTGTTCTATTTATTTGAGAGATATGTTTTATGGTCATGCCCCGCTGGTCAATGGTTTATTTTTGATGAATCTCGATCGTGATGATACACATATTCATAGTGTGAATGCCAAAAGATGTAAAGTTGACAATGATAGTCCCACATACTTGTGGCATTGCCGCCTTGGTCATATTGGTGTCAAACGTATGAAGAAGCTTCATGCAGATGGACTTCTGGAGTCTCTTGATTATGAATCATTTGACACGTGTGAACCATGCCTCTTGGGCAAGATGACCAAGACTCCGTTCTCCGGAATAATGGAGCGAGCAACCAACTTATTGGAAATCATACATACCGATGTGTGCGGTCCAATGAGTGTTGAGGCTCGCGGAGGCTATCGTTATGTTCTCACCCTCACAGATGACTTGAGTAGATATGGGTATATCTACTTGATGAAGCACAAGTCTGAGACCTTTGAAAAGTTCAAGGAATTTCAGAATGAGGTTGAGAATCAACGTGACAGAAAAATAAAGTTCTTGTGATCGGATCATGGGGGTGAATATTTAAGTCATGAATTTGGCACGCACCTTAGGAATTGTGGAATTGTTTCACAATTTACACCGCCCGGAACACCTCAGCGTAATGGTGTGTCCGAACGTCGAAATCGTACTCTGTTGGACATGGTGCGATCTATGATGTCTCTCGCCGACTTACCGCTATCTTTTTGGGGTTATGCTTTAGAGACTGCCGCATTCACTTTAAATAGGGCTCCGTCGAAATCCGTTGAGACAACACCGTATGAACTTTGGTTTGGCAAGAAACCTAAGCTGTCGTTTCTAAAAGTTTGGGGTTGCGATGCTTATGTCAAGAAACTTCAACCTGAAAAGTTCGAACCCAAATCGGAAAAATGCGTCTTCATAGGATACCCAAATGAAACAGTTTGTCTGAATTCCAGTGGGCAAAGGCTTCTTTGCCATCTGCTGGCTGATGGCAAAGCCTCTTAACGGGGTTAGCCCCGTTAGAAGGATAACGACATACTTTGCCATCAGCCAGCACATGGAAAAGGCTGCATACTTTGCCATCAGCCAGCCATCAGCTAGCTGATGGCAAAGAGCTTTGCCATCTGCTGGCAGATGGCAAAGAGCCCAAATAGGCCAGTCCAAATTTTTCTCTGGATTACACGTGGTTTCTTTGCCATCTGCCAGCTGATGGCAAAGCTCTTTGCCATCTGCCAGCAGATGGCGAAGTGTCTATATTGCCCCATTTAATTTTGTTTTTCTTATATCAATTCATTTTCACAGAAAATCAAACACAAATATATTTATATGACCAATATAGCATATTCAACACATATTACCAATAGTCATGAACACACATATATATCCAACACATGTTACCAATAGTAGCAAGTTTCATCCGTACATATACATAGTTTCATCAATATTACACAGTTTCATCCATAGGTAGCAAGTTTCACAAGGTCAAAACAAAAACTAAATACAAGCACTCCATCAAGCCAAGCTTCCGTGATCTTAAGCAAATCTGTAAAATGGGAAAGAAGAAACTTAGAAGAAGAAGACTAGAAGAAGAAGATTATTATGATGCAACTAAAATGTGAAGATTATTATGATGCAACTTATATCTGCAAAATAGGTCATTTTGGAGATAAGTAAGGTCATTATGTCATTTTGGAGGTAGCTAAGCATATGAAGTCATTTAGGAGCTAAAATATGACATTTCTTAAGCATATTATGTCATTTTAGAGCCAGTTAAGCATATTAAGTGATTTTGGAGGAAAAGATGCTAAGTATAGGTCATTTTAGAGCTATCCTAGGTTAAATAGGTCATTTTAAGCTAGCTAAGCATATTAAGTCCTTTTGGAGGAAAAAATGCTAAGTATAGGTCATTTTAGAGCTATCCTTGGTTAAATAAGTCATTTTGGAGCTAATCAAGCTTATCTTGTCATTTTTGAGCTAGCTAAGCATATTGAGTTATTTAGGAGGAAAAAATGCTAAGTATAGGTCATTTTAGAGCTAGCCTAGGTTAAATAGGTCATTTTGGAGCTAAGTAAGGTTATTATGTCATTTTGAAGCTAGCTAAGCATATGAAGTCATTCAGGACCTAAAATATGTCATTTCTTAAGCATATTATGTCATTTAAGAGTTAGCTAAGCATATTAAGTCATTTTGGAGGAAAAGATACTAAGTATAGGTCATTTTAGAGCTATCCTAGGTTAAATAGGTCATTTTTAAGCTAGCTAAGCATATTAAGTCATTTTGGAGGAAAAAAATGCTAAGTATAGGTCATTTTAGAGCTATCCTAAGTTAAATAGGTCATTTTGGAGCTAATTAAGCTTATTATGTAATTATTATTGAGCTAGCTAAGTATATTGAGTCATTTAGGAGGAAAAAATGCTAAGTATAGGTCATTTTAGAGCTAGCCTAGGTTAAATATGTCATTTTAGAGCTAAGTATGGTTATTATGTCATTTTGAAGCTACACTAGTAGAAAACAGGGCATTGGTCCAGCCCATTAGCCCCGGTTCAATCTAGAACCGGGACCAATGGGGGTACTGGACCCGGTTCGTTAGCCGAGGGGGCCGGCCGGGCCACGTGGGCCATTGGTCCCGGTTCGTCTGGACCTATTGGTCCCGGTTGGAGCTAAAAACCGGGACCAATGGCTCTTGCTCCTGGCCCACCACTATTGGTCCCGGTTGGTGTTATGAACCGGGACCAAAGGCACCCCTTTAGTCCCGGTTTGTAGCACCAACCGGGGCCAGTGAGTTGCCTATATAAACCCCCTCACTCAAGAGCAGAGCTCACTGCTCTGTTTTTTTTTTCTGGCCGAGGGGGAGAGGGGTTAGTGGTGCTCTAGCTCACCTCCTATGCACACAACGTGTTTGGTGGAATGCCCGAGCCACACTAGTTAAGCTTTTCTCCTCTCGAAGCTCTATTTTCTCCGAGATTTGTCTAGGTTTAGCGGTCCGTCACGTCCCATCCCCGTCTTCGCCGCCGTCGATCGCCCCCGCCGATCTCGTCACCGGCACCACCGTGGTGAGCCTCTTGTTATGTCCATGCTTTTCTTACTTTTATTATTGCTTTAGATAGATATTTGTCTAATTTTCTTACGTTTATTATTGCTTGTTATTATATAGTGCGATGGTTTTGATATCCGCCCACGTGGGCCCTCGTCCGGTCTACGATTCGGATGTGGTATATTATCTTTAATTTATAACTATTTGTTTTAGTGCTTATGATAGTTATGCCGACCAACCTGACATGCATAGATGTTTTATTATGTCTAGGAGGTAGTTGAACCGGAAATTCCAACCGACCCTCTTGTGGAGAGGTTAAATTTAGTTGAAGAGGAAAACATTTCGTTAAAGGAAAAATTGGAAAAAATGGAGGAGGAGAAGATGGAATTGGAGTTGCATGTTGCGGAAGTTATCGATGATCACAAGATCAAGATGGACCCTATTGTCGAGAGGTTAAATTTAGTTGAAGAAGAAAACAAATTCTTGAAGGAAAAAATAAAAAAAATTGTGGACGAGAAGATGATATTGGAGTTGCATGTTGCGGATGTCGTCGATGATCACAAGATCAAGATGGATGCAATGCGGTTGAAGATTAAAAAGATTAGAAAATATGCAATTCATACCGAGGCTTGGTATCATTATGCCGTTGGATCAATTGTTACCTTGGTTGCGATTATGATAGCATTTGTTTTCGCGTTGAAATGTTTTACATAGTTTCGATGTGTATGGAGAGCTATATGTTGTTAGATGAGAACTATATATGTATGTACTTTGGTTTTAATGTGATGATGAACTTTTATCCATTTGGTCACTTAATTATCTATTTATGATGTTCTGTAATGGTTTTTGACACACTTAATTATATATAAATGCACGCAGATGAACCGGCAATGGATGTACGGTGACAGACACACCTCCGAGTACATTAAGGGCGTGCGTGAGTTTCTAAATGCGGCTGAGGCAAACAAGCAGAATGGTTTTATGTGTTGTCCATGCACTAAATGTGTGAATACGATGTCTTACTCTAACCGGAAAATCCTTCACTCCCACCTGCTTTACAAGGGTTTCATGCCACACTATAATGTTTCGACGAGGCACGGAGAAATAGGAGTTATGATGGAAGACGGCGAAGAAGAAGAGTACGATGACAACTATGTGCCCCCTGAATACGGTGATGCTGCAATGGGGGGAGCTGGTGAAGATCAAGAGGAACCAGACAATGTGCCCAATGATGCTGCAACGGGTGAAGCTGCTGAAGATCAAGAGGAACCAAATTATGATCTTCGCCGGGTCATTGTCGATGCAAGGACACAATGCGAAAGTCAAAAGGAGAAGCTGAAGTTCGATCGCATGTTAGAGGATCACAAAAAAGGGTTGTACCCCAATTGTGAAGATGGCAACACAAAGCTCGGTACCGTACTGGAATTGCTGCAGTGGAAGGCAGAGAATGCTGTGGCTGACAAAGGATTTGAGAAGCTACTGAAAATATTGAAGAAGAAGCTTCCGAAGGATAACGAATTGCCCGACAGTACATACGCAGCAAAGAAGGTCGTATGCCCTCTAGGATTGGAGGTGCAGAAGATACATGCATGCCATAATGACTGCATCCTCTACCACGGTGCATACAACGATCTGAACGCATGCCCGGTATGCGGTGCATTGCGGTATAAGATCAGACGAGATGACCCTGGTGATGTTGATGGCGAGCCCGCCAGGAAGAGGGTTCCTGCGAAGGTGATGTGGTATGCTCCTATAATACCACGGTTGAAACGTTTGTTTAGAAACAGAGAGCATGCCAAGTTGATGCGATGGCACAGTGAGGACCGTAAGAAAGACGGGAAGTTGAGAGCACCCGCTGACGGGTCGCAATGGAGAAAAATCGAGAGAAAGTACTGGGAGGAGTTTGCAAAGGACGCAAGGAAGGTATGGTTTGCTTTAAGCGCGGATGGCATTAATCCTTTCGGGGAGCAGAGTAGCAATCACAACACCTGGCCCGTGACTCTATGTATGTATAACCTTCCTCGTTGGATGTGCATGAAGCGGAAGTTCATTATGATGCCAGTTCTCATCCAAGGCCCTAAGCAACCCGGCAATGACATTGATGTGTACCTAAGGCCATTAGTTGAAGAACTTTTACAGCTGTGGAATGGAAACGGTGTACGTGCGTGGGATGAGCACAAACAGGAGGAATTTGACCTAAAGGCGTTGCTGTTCGTGACCATCAACGATTGGCCCGCTCTCAGTAACCTTTCAGGACAGACAAACAAAGGATACCCCGCATGCACGCACTGTTTAGATGACACTGAAAGTATATACCTGGACAAGTGCAGGAAGAATGTGTACCTGGGCCATCGTCGATTTCTTCCGACCAACCATCAATGTCGAAAGAAAGGCAAGCATTTCAAAGGCGAGGCAGATCACCGGAAGAAGCCCGCCATGCGTACCGGTGATCACGTACTTGCTATGGTCAATGATTTACACGTAATCTTTGGAAAGGGCCCCGACGCACTAGCTGTTCCGAATGACGATGAGGGACACGCACCCATGTGGAAGAAGAAATCTATATTTTGGGACCTACCCTACTGGAAAGACCTAGAGGTCCACTCTTCAATCGACGTGATGCACGTGACGAAGAACCTTTGTGTGAACCTGCTAGGCTTCTTGGGCGTGTATGGAAAGACAAAAGATACAGCTGAGGCACGGGAGGACCTGCAACGTTTGCACGAAAAAGACGGCATCCCTCCGAAGCAGTATGAAGGTCCTGCCAGCTATGCTCTTACGAAAGAAGAGAAAGAAATCTTCTTTGAATGCCTTCTCAGTATGAAGGCCCCGACTGGATTCTCGTCGAATATAAAGGGAATAATAAATATGGTAGAGAAAAAGTTCCAGAACCTAAAGTCTCATGACTGCCATGTGATTATGACGCAACTGCTTCCGGTTGCATTGAGGGGGCTTCTACCGGAAAACGTCCGATTAGCCATTGTGAAGCTATGTGCATTCCTCAATGCAATCTCTCAGAAGGTGATCGATCCAAAAATCGTACCAAGGCTAAGGAGTGATGTGGCGCAATGTCTTGTCAGTTTCGAGCTTGTGTTCCCACCATCCTTCTTCAATATCATGACACACGTCCTAGTTCATCTAGTCGACGAGATTGTCATTCTAGGGCTCGTATTTCTACACAATATGTTCCCCTTTGAGAGGTTCATGGGAGTCCTAAAGAAATATGTCCGTAACCGCGCAAGGCCAGAAGGAAGCATCTCCATGGGCCATCAAACAGAGGATGTCATCGGGTTTTGTGTTGACTTCATTCCTGGCCTTAATAAGATAGGTCTCCCTAAATCGCGGTACGAGGGGAGACTGATTGGAAAAGGCATGCTTGGAAGGGACTCAATAATATGCAGGGACGGATATTCTTGGTCTCAAGCACACTACACAGTTCTACAGAACTCTACATTGGTGACCCCGTATGTCGATGAACACAAGAACAGTCTGCGCTCCAAACACCCGGAGCAGTGCGATGACTGGATTACACGTGAACACATCAGGACTTTCAGCAGTTGGTTGGAAACACGTCTCAGAGGTGACAACACTGTTTGTGATGAGTTGTACTTGTTGTCCAGGGGACCATCTTCGACTGTATTGATTTACAAAGGATACAAGATAAATGGGAATACATTTTACACGATTGTCCAAGATCAAAAGAGCACCAACCAAAACAGCGGTGTCCGCTTTGATGCAACAACCGAGAGGGGAAAGGACACATATTATGGTTACATAGTGGACATATGGGAACTTGACTACGAACATGATTTTAAGGTCCCTTTGTTTAAGTGCAAATGGGTCAATCTGTCAGGAGGCGGGGTACAGGTAGACCCACAGTACGGAATGACAACAGTGGATCTGAAAAATCTTGGATACACTGACGAACCGTTCGTCCTAGCCAATGATGTGGCACAGGTTATCTATGTGAAGGACATGTCTACCAGACCGAGAAAAAGAAAAGATAAGGAAGCGAATACATCATACGATGAGCCAAAGCGCCACATAGTTCTTTCAGGAAAAAGGGACATCCTTGGAGTGGAGGGCAAGACAGACATGTCTGAAGATTATGAAAAGTTTCATGAAATTCCTCCCTTCAAAGTCAAGGCTGACCCAAGCATCCTGATAAACGATGAAGATTATCCATGGTTACGGCGCAATAAGCAAATGACACAAGCGAAGAAAAAGTGAAGAGTTTTTTCCGCAACTATTATGATGATACCATGCCAACTTTGTAACAAACGAGTATGATATCATTGTCCGTTTGTACTATTCAAATTTGCACTAACAGAAAGTTTGTAATTGGTTTTACCAGAAATAATTAAAAAATAAAACAAAAAACAAAAAAAAATGCAGAAAACAAAAAAAACTTGCAAAAAAATAAAAAATAGCAACAATAAGTATTTCATTGTAAGTAGAAACAAAATAAAATAAATAAAGCAACAAAGAAAACAAATAATTTCAAATTTAAACTATTCAAATTTGAATACTACTTGCACTAACAGAAAGTTTGTAATTGGTTTTACCAAAAAGAATTAAAAAATAAAGCAAAAAACAAAAGAAAATAAATAATGCAGAAAACAAAACAAAAAAACTTGAAAAAAAATAGCAACAATAAGTATTTTTTTGTAAGTAGAAACAAAATCAAATAAATAAAGCAACAAAGAAAACAAATAAATAAAAATAGCAATAGTAAGTATTTTGTTGAAAGTAGAAACAAAACTAAAAAATAAAGCAACAAAGAAAAAAATTAAAAAAATGACACCTACTGGGCCCACACGGCCTGAATACGACTAGAAACCCAACCATGGGCCAGGATTCAGGCCCGTAGTAAGCCCAGCAAGCCCACAGGCAAAGCAGTGTCAGTTTAGGCCCATAGCCTGCAGTTTAGAGGAGTTCGAGAGGAGGGAGGCAGCGGGGCTTATAAACTGGTGCAGGCCTCTCTCAACTAGCGAGGTGGGACTAAACTTCCCACCGCACCGCATCAAGGCCTTTAGCCCCGGTTGGTGCCAGCAACCGGGACTAAAGGGTGGCATTAGTCCCGGTTGGTGGTTGAAACCGGGACTAATACCCCCCTTTAGTCCCGGTTGCTGCC